>OX122900.1:4628704-5187221 GCA_944738965.1 Nebria brevicollis | reverse complement strand
ATATACATATACATATACATATACATATACATATACATATACATATACATATACATATACATATACATATACATATACATATACATATACATATACATATACATATACATATACATATACATATACATATACATATACATATACATATACATATACATATACATATACATATACATTAACATATACATATACATATACATATACCATATACAAATCAATCTTAAATTAAATTTTAGTAGCACTACTTATGTTTTAATATTCGAATTTTCGGATGAATTTTAAGACCTCGCATTATTTTAGCACAAAAAAATTTACATTTTTTAAATAACTTGCAAATAATTAATTTTTCAATAATATGTAGTCTATGTTTATAACAATGTTCATCATTCAACCATTTTGTTATAAACAGATGCTGCTTTATTATTTCTAATAATTTTACTTTGACACATGTTTTATAGTAAACTTTTAAAAAATTGCTTTCGAATATTTCTAAACAAATATCTACAATTTTCGTAAATTCATTTGTAGGGGCCGTAAGACCTCTATCTGTTTCGTTAATATTTATATTTTGTATGTCTTAAATAATAAAAACAATTCTCGTATATATATATATATATATATATATATATATATATATATATATATATATATATATATATATATACATATATATATATATATATATATATATATATATATATATATATATATATATATATATATATATTCATAATAAAAGATGCAGATTTGTTTGTATTTAGTTAGCAATGGTGATTAATAGTCGCGATAAAAATGGAATGAAAAAAAGATCAGTTTCGAAGACAATATTCGAACCGGAAGTGCATGTTTACCCTAGTCAATGTTTGCGGTTTCTGCAATTTCTCAAAAACGGTTGCACTTACAGAGAAAATGTTGGTATACAAATTATAGATTTTAACATTTTGTACTACCTGCATTTGAAACTTTTTTTCAAAAAAAGTACCAGAAATATGGTAATTCCAATTGAAATTTGTTCTTATTATAATAAATTTCAAATAAATCGTATCAACTAATTCGGTATTTATTATTACTAATTAAGTGAAAAGAGGTTCCAAAGGTTAATAAAATATTATAAATTAAAAAAATCGTGTAAATATGATATGATCTAACCCAAAAGCGTATAAGAAAGTTCGGTTCATGGCACCGCAGATGTTTTGAATACGTTGTCGTCCATAGTTTTCTAAATATTTTTTATTTGTTGTAAGCAAGCGTTTACAAATCATGTTGAAACACAAATTTTAAAAGCATATTTCATGCTGCTATGTTTGTCAATAATTGGTTACATATTATCACCTTAGTATATATTTTAGGGGCATCTGAATCTTCAATTGTCTAAATAACTTTTAAAAAACGCGGAATATATTTAAATCTCTGTCGATAATGCGGAAGGCTTAGGTCTGCCATCTGCTGGTTGACGACGAATTACAAGAATAAAGTGCTGACCTCTGGTGTTCGCCTACGCTAAACATACTGCCAAATTTAATATAGTGATTGCAACTCTGAATATTTCGTACTCATTGCTTATAACTATAATTTTAATTTTATCAATTTTTCTGTAAGTGCAACTTTTTTTGAGTAACTGTAGAAACCGCAAAAAAATGACTAGAGTTAACATGCACTTCCGGTTTGAATATTGTTTTCAAAAATAAGAGGTTTTCTCTCTAGAAATATACAAATCTTAAGTTTGAAGTTACATAATTTTACCTTCAACAGTATAGGCTGTAGAACTCATACAGACAGACAGACACACACACACACAGACCTACACAGACGGATGTCATTCCAAAAATAGTCGGACTCAAAACATTGAAGGTCAAAACGTATATTTCCGTTAAAATCTCGAGATCGAAAAATTTCATGATTACAATACTTGTACTGCGTATAAGAAATTAAAAAAAGTTATATATCGATCACTTCATTTTCGATCGCCTAGATATTTTACAAGATAAATCTTAAATATATAGGAAATTGATTTATGTAATAAAACAAAAATCGATAAAAAAAATTTTTAACTTGTATTTTCCCCCTTAATTAGTTGTCATAATTTTAAAATAAAATAAATTGAAAGTAATATAAAGTAATTAGTGTTGAATATAACCAATTAAATCCAGAATGGCAAAAGAAACAACATTTAAAGTAGTCATATGTAAGCGTTTTAAAGTGAACATAAGCATAACCTTATAAAACAGTCATACAAATGTGGATAAAATAACTCAATATGCTATTAATATTAATCAATTTGTAAGGATCTCATTTTAATATTATATTTAATGGCATTTGTTGTACTTATTTGTGAAGTTTCACGCCCCTTGTCTCTGCCGCGTCGAAATACTCGAATGATTCCAAAAACCCAGTCACCATATCAACCGAGACCTTTGGCAAATTCTCCGACTGAGTCCTTACAAACTCATTTCGGCTCATTATCGCGAATTCTTTGCGTACAAGCCGATAATTTCGCAAAACGCACTGATAGGCAATGCAAACTGTGAGCTCAATCTGCATAGCGACGTCACACGGGCGCTTGGACAATCACGTACCGTTTTCTTCACGTTTGTTCAAAATTCAAATATTTTTTCCGTTTTAATCGATTATTTAGAAGACATAAAACATTAAAAAATTCTTTTTTTTTGTTGTACATTTGACGATTATGTGTCACAAATAATATATTTAATTAAAAAAAAAGACTATTCAATTATTTTGGAAATACCCTATACTGCCTAACTAAGTTATACAATGCTAAAACTATTTTTGTTACATTATGTTACATGATCAGTTTGGAATCTCGCTGAATATTATTATTTGTAATGTAATTTATTTGCCACATAGTTATTTTGTTGTAACATGAGATACATGATAATATATAATATATGCCGTTAAAGGGTAACCCTCTTCAGCATTGGAGTACATTAAAAAATAAAAAATAAATAAATGAATATATAATAAAGTAGACAGAAACATTAAAAAATTTAGGCGAGTGAAAAAAAAACACATTTGTTTATATAGAAGACAACAACAGGTATAAAATTAGCTAAGATAATGCATTTGATGCTAATTCTAGTAGGCTATTGTTAGGGTTAGGTAGAGGTTTCCATCTGCTAAAGGCCCGTTGCAGTTTTTGAAGTAGCACACTGGCCGTTGGCTGTATTCCGTTGTCCAGGTTCTTGATGGAAAATTTGGTTTGTCACCTTACTATATGGCTTTCAAGTCCAGAAATTCCAACTAATTCTTCCACCAGCCTGGAAGGGTAGTTTAGAGGTAGCCGGTACAGTCTTCTAAGAATCCCTCTTTCGGTCTGTCCGTACTTGACGCTAACGTCCGATGTGGCTCCGGCTAGGACCATGGCTTTAAATTCTATCAAAGGTCTGACGAACAGCCTGTAAGTGAGGGCGAGGGTTTTGGTGGAGCAAGCGACCCAACGGCATCTGATGTTCACCAAGAGTCCTAGACGTCGACGAATTTTTACCATGGTGTCCCTCTGATCTTGCTGCAATAGCATGTTGCCCTGGTAGGTGATACCTAGATACTTGGATGATGGTTGAGTATTTTAGCTCTTTTCTTAGAGTGTTTGAACAGCACGACCTGTGTTTTGTTTGGATTTGGCTTGACGCGGCATTTCTGCATCCAAATCTCTAGGTTTTTGATTTGGGTTTGCTGCAGATGAGTCGCTGTCTCGGCGCTTATTCCTGATGCGAAATACGTCGTGTCATCAGCATATAGAATAACGCCCGCTGATTGTGCCTGCGTTACATTAAGACTGTCTGCACAGTAGATAGAGTACAGGAGAGGGGACAAGGTAGAGCATTGTTGCACTCCTGCTTCGGGGAAAAAGCTGTTCGAGTGCGCACTTCTAACCCTAACGTTATCCTTTCTGTCCTTTAGAAAGCTTGCGACCCATCTGACCATGATGCTAGGAACGCCTAGTTGCGCCAATTTAACCAGTAAGCCCTGGTGCCAAACCTTGTCAAAACCTCTTTCGATGTCCAAGAAAGCCGCTGCTGTGCAGCCTCCCTTTCTAGTAGTTCTCGTAGTCATTTTCATTTTGAATTTTCTTTATTATTTTGTTACTAATACGACATCTTTTAAAAATAACGTTTGGACAACTTGGCTGGTTTTGTCAGAGCTCCACTCACTATGAGAGTGTATATCTGAGTATGTATGTTTATTTCGTTGAATGCTTAAACAATGTGTTATTGTGTGTGTTATAGTTTGATATACATATTTTATGTGTTAGTAATGTGTTTTATGGGAAGAGGGGAAACAAAAACCCATTTTAATGCAAGGAATTTTATCTAAAACTTAATAACTAACTTAACTAAATTTAAAATTTAACATTATTGATGATTGTATGGACATTAAGTTTATGCGGTATGTTTTGTAGTTGTGGTTGGCTTTATTGTTGGATAGTGATGTGTGTTGTGTGTTGCAGTGTTGTTATGTGTGTCTGTGTTACGTGTTCGTCTCATGGAGGCTTTCCGTAAATATGGGTAGCGTTTGGTAAGGGAGCTTATGTTTTAGTGTTGTCGTGTCGTAGTTTAGTGATGTGTTTTGTAAGAGAGCTTGCATTTAACTGTGTTTTGTAAAATTTTTGTGCTAAATATTCTATATAGTGTTTTACGTATGGGATGTTTGTGATTTCGTGTAGGTGTTTTATGCGTGTGTACCTTCCAGAGCTGGTGGATAGCCGCAAGCACTTGTTCTGGAGACGCTACAACGGTAGTAATGAGGTTACTGAAGCATTACACCAGACTGGGGCTGCGTATGTAAATATGGGGCGAATTATGGCGGTATATATAAGGATTTTTTCGGTTGAGACGGAACTGCTTGGGTAAAGGTGGCATCCAAGAGATGAATGTGGGCGTTATTCGTGCTTCTTACCGTGCAGAGGCTTGGAATGACATAAATTAGATCGCTCCAGGCTGAAATGTGATCTTTGCCATTGTTTTCAGTAGCGAAATTGGCCTATAGGATCCTGGGTCGGTTTGATATTTTCCAGGTTTTGGGATCATTACTAAGAATGCAATTTTCCAAGTTTGTGGGATGTATGCAAGCGTCAGGCAAGATGAGTATATGATAGCCAATTATTTTACTGCTGTCTCCGGTAGTTGTAGACTATCCCGCCACGTAATAACATCTGGTCCTAGTGCAGTGTTTTTCTTCCTAGTGATGCACAGTTGTAACTCTTGGACATTGACGTTGTATGTGTTCTGTGGTCCGTAGTGGTTTGTATTCTCCCCGTTCTTGAGATACATGAGTGTGTCCGAACGTGTAATTTTCATCTTACAGGAGGTGTTAAATTTTTCATCCTGCGGCGTTCGTTCTTTTCCTTCTATGGGATCGGCAAAAATTTGGGCCTTTCCCTCATTAGCGGATGCAATCTGGTTGTCTGTTTTTAGAGGTGCATCTTGTTTGGTCTTCTGCCCTGTGATTATTTGGAACGTACACCAAAACTTCCCTCCGTTCCGGTAGCCTAGCTTAGTACAGGTAGTATTCCACATCATCTCTTTGTGCCTAGTAATAGCGAGTCGGATGGTAGCGTTTAGGCGATTCCATTCCGTTTTTAGTGCCTGATCCTGGCAGCGCTAAAATTGTCTATAAAGCGATCGTTATTCCTTGATCATGTTTACTATTCCGCACGGTAGGCGTTGGCGTTTTGTGTCTATTTGGATGGTTTTGGTGGTAATATTGTTTTTGGCTGAGTCTGTTATGTCAGCACGATAGTGTATCCAGTTTGTCTTGTTGTAGTCCGTGACGTGTTTTGTAATGTATCTACTTTCTTGTACGACTTTGCCCAGCAATGTTGTTTGCGTCAAGAGAGGTACGTGATCGCTCGTTACGCAAGTACCTATGTAAGGCGTCGTTTCAATATACCGGTGCAGTGATTCTGTTGTAATTATATGATCCAAGATACTTGTGCCTCTGTTTCTTATGTACGTAGGTTCCGACGAGTCTAGCCGTGCCAGAGGTGGTTGAAGGAGAATATATAAACTGTATGGCTAATTTTAAGTTAAGTATAGATCTGAAGATGCTATTGTATAGTGAAACTAAAGTAATCTATATAATAAATAGTTTGTGAAATTATAAACCAAGTGTTGTATTTTATTTTATTATCATGTATAGTATTACTGTCCAGATACTTGGCACGTGAATGTTTACTTGTACTTTTTTAATAACCGTAGATGAATTAGTTATGATGTCTTTTAATTTCCACGCTTTTAGTTATAAAGTAGGAAATTTTATTGAGTTTTAATTTGAATCGTAGTTCTGGAATCAATATGCGTTTGCCATTTGTTTTAGTTTGATACGTTAGTTGTTGTTGTTGGATGCAAATGTCACAATTATTTCCTTTAATTAAATATATTCCGGACAATGATCTAATATCGGTTCCTTGAGGACATTTTATGGTACTCTTCTCTTCTGTGGGAAATGTTCCTTAATATTGGTTGATTTCTGTTACCACTTCTACGTGGTTATTAATGATATTTATTTTAGTATAATGGCATTTTCTTGAATTTTCTTCTAGTAAGATTTGTTCTTCATAAGTTTCTGTATGGTGTGTCTAGAATTGTTTCGGACATTGATATACTTCGTCTCGAGTACAATTGTCGCTCAGAGGTTAAATTTCATTATCTTTTGAGTTAAGGAAGTATCTGACATCGGGGATAATTGTTACAATTTCTGATTCTTGCATGGTTGGTAACAGAAATAGGTAGTTGAGTTCGAATTCTTTTACAGTGATTCGTATTATGGTAACTGATTTTTATAATGTAATTATATTTTCTGTAGTTCTACTGATAGTTCGTCATGGTTTATGATACTATGGTGCAGAATTCTTAATTTGCAATATGTTATAGAATTTTCGATATCCTGTAAGATATTCAGGATAGTGTTATACAATATAATTAATTAATTATATAAATCTTTTGCAAATAATATATCTACTTGTTCTAGTTCCTTTTGTTGTTAGATTCGTGATTTTAAAAATATTTCGATATGCTGTATATCTCGTACTGTATCATTTTAATTGTTTATAATTTTTGTGGTTTACTGAGTAGGCTAGTTTTATTTGGTTTTCTGAATGATGTTTGTTATCTTGTAAGTTTCCAAGGATTTAACTATATCATTCGCCATTTTCTGCGTCTAAAATACCAGTTACAAATTTGGATATTTTTCCTAATAGGTCGATAAGGCGATATTTAATATTATTAAATTTTTGCTCTATGGTTAGTTGCAGGAACAGAATTATTTTATTATGGTGTTTAGTTCGTTGGCGTATATCGTATTATTAGTAAAACTAAATTTTATGTTTTCGTATTGAATATTTAAGTCGTTGTATTTGTTAAGAAGTTGTGTTAGGTCAAAGTATGAATGAATGCATGTTTGGGTTTTTCTAATTTTGAAATACCCAAATTTAGAGGTAGGATGCCTTGGTTTTCTGTTATGTCTTTTAATTTTTGAGCTTGTCCGAGTCCGAGTGCGAACAAACTGGAAGATTTTCAAATTGGTAAGTTCCTGTTCTAGGTTTTTTTATGTTGGATAGGTGTATTTTTTGATGTTTTTGTCTGCGTTTTACGTGTAAAATGTCGGGGATATGTGGCAATTCTTCTTTAGTTTCGTTTATGTAGCTTATAACCTTTTCTTTATTTTGTTGAATTTGGTCATTTAAATTTTGATAAAGTAGCTTTAATTTATTTCTATGGTTAAGTATTTAATTATTTATTATTTGTTTGTCAATTTCTGTGTTGAATGGGGATTTTATGTCTTAGTGTCCTGTTCTTATTTCGCATGGTTTTGGTTTAGTTACTGAGTGTATTGTGTTGTAGAATAAAAAGGCGTAGTAAAGTTTAATTTCAATAGGTTCATTTTTATATTCTGCTTGATTATTAAATAATCGAATGTGCTCGATAAGGGTAGAATAGAATCGTTCTACTATTCCATTAGATTCGGGTTGTTGGGAACTGATGCAGTGCGTTGTTACTTTATGTAGTTCTAATATTTCTTTAACCAGTGAATGTTTAAATTCTAGCCCGTTATCTGATATTATTTTCTCGGGGATGCCATGATGAGTGATGTATTATATTAAATTATTAGCGATTTCTATGCCTTGAGACGAATTCAGTACATTTGTTTGTGCGTATTTTGCGAATGAATCTACTATTGTTAGAAATTTAGCTTTTTCTAAAGTAATACTGACAGTTTATAATATTTCGAATGGCGTAGTTGTAATTTGGCAAATTTCGCAATAATTAATATAAGTTTGGATTGATTTACGTTGTGTTGGCCCGCAATAATGTTGTATGTTTATACGTATTTCTGTATCATCAATACCCCTGTGGTTTGTTTTACTTAAATGGAGTTTTTTATTATTTGTGCTTTTTCTTCTTCATCGGAGATATCCTCTTAATACTTTGTACATTTATTCATTTTTATTTCTGTATTATTTTTAAAATGTTTTCGTAGAATAGTGCTGAATATTTCGTATAATTGGCTTACAATTTCGAAATGAAGATGGTTTGACTGTATTGCATTGTCACTGTCAGTTGATGCATCATCGTCTAAGTTTTAAGTAGTTTTATTTACTTCGACTATACGTGAATGATTATCTCCCGGATTATTAAATGTTGGGTCAAGTTGTTTGTTAAAGTCTTCCATGCATTTGAAAAATGCATCTTTGTTGTTACTTGCTGTTTTAAAAACAGTAATTTGTATTTCATTATTTTCAAAACTGGATTATAATATGGATTAATCATCTGACCGATTTAGCATATCTTTCCTCAGGCAGATTTTGGGATACTCAAGTTATTGATGTTTTTTTTATACAAAAATGTTTTGAATTTAATAAGCAATAGAATATGTCTAGGCTGCTTGGTTCATCAAAATACGGGTGTTTTGTTATTAGGTATATTATAAATCTATCATTAATATTTTGAAATATTACATAATGAAGTTACGGATTTTGAGATTTTAATTTATTTAAATTGTTGAATTTTTTTGAGAATTGTTTCGCGATTCCTGTTGCCACAATGTGCTATGCTATTATTGGATGGGGTGTCGAATAGGTTTCCCTATATTTCTAAAATGTTAATGTTGTTAATATTGGTTACTTCTTTATTAGTTAAATAATTTTAATATCTTGTTAGCAAGGATAATTTATCTTGACTGTCTTTTAATGTGATACTTTGAGTGTTATGGTCATATGGGATGCGGCTACAATCGTCGGCATTTGTATTTAATTTTAATTTTTTGTAAATTATTTCTTAATAAAATTCCTCAAGTTTTAACAGACATCTGATTTTTTTGACTACATTGCTTTAGTGAAAATAGCCATTGGAAGTGGTCTATGTTTAGTTTAAATTTTAAATTTGCATCCAAAAAGATAGGGTCTGAAATATTGTGCTGCCCTGGTTATGGCTAGAAGATTTTTCTCAATACTAGATTAGTTTATCTCAGAACTGTTCAAGGTTCTGCTAGAGTAAACTACTGGAGGCTCATGGCCAATGTAGCCTTGTGACAACACGGCACAAATTGCTAAATTGCTGGCTTCGAACGTAAGTTTAATTTTTTTGTAATGGCTGGTTACTGTAATAGTGGTTCGTTAAGACGATGAACAACCCTCAATACTATACCGTGAAGGACGGAGCGGGTGCATGCGGGGCCATGCTCTTGGACGAGGCTTATCGGGTGACGTTGTGCAACAATTAATAGGAGTGTAGTACGGTGAACAGCACATTCAGAATTTACGTAGTTGCCAATATAATGTTATACTAATAGTTAGTTAGCCGCACAACAATACATATATATATTCTATTATAGAGTTCCTTCAAGCTTAAACGTATATTTTATATATATATATATATATATATATATATATATATATATATATATATAGTTTCGTTAAGCTTAAACGTATATTATATATATATATATATATATATATATATATATATATATACATATACATATATATATATATATATATATATATATATATATATATATATAAATGTATATATATATATATATATATATATATATATATATATATATATATATATATATACATATACATATATATATATATATATATATATATATATATATATATATATATATATATATAAATGTATATATATATATATATATATATATATATATATATATATATATATATATATATATTGTGTAATCATTCCGTGGACGGTGCCATTACAGAAAATAAAATAAAATAAATTAATTTAAATTGGGACAAAACTTCATACTAATACTTGAAAATCGCGACTGGTATTATCAATTACAAGAGCAACTTCATGCTCTAAATAGAGCTGAATGTATTTTTGCAACAAATGTTGGTGATACATATCCTTTATATGACAAAAAATTAAACGGGACGACATTTTCTGGTATAACAATATGGAAGAGAAATTAGTCAAATTTTATACACACTGTCTTCTACCTGAACTAAGGAATCCTCAAATAACGGGTAATGGGATAATGAGAGAACTTGAGTATATAATTATTGCAATAGCAAAAAAAGAAGAAACAATACTCAAATCGGTGAAACGAAATAATTTTAGAATATTTATTAACAATAGGTCACTAGCATAATATATTGTATGTGTCTGTAGTTATCAGGTGTGTCAGACTATAATTGTATTTTCTATTTACATTATTGATAGACTATTTATACTATAGAAAGCTGACACTTTGCACAGTTAGAAAGTGCAACCTCCAGTATAGAACTGAGTTCTTTTGGAGAACTTAAGGGCATTGCTGGAAAATGTAGCATTCAGTCAGGGACAGATTTTCAAGAAACCACAAAAACCACAGCTCTGACTGAAATATTGTGCGGAGATAATGAAAATTGTTAAATGAATTAAGAAACATTTATTAAAAGAAGTAAAAGGAGAAGACTGTTTCAGATTTGCTGGAACAAATTAGTAGCTCGAAGAAAATAACGTTCATTGCCAATGCAAGTTGAATCATTTTTTAAGTGAATACGCAAAGGACCATTAATACCTGCATTGCGACGGTGCAGAATGAAACACAGACAATGCTCGAAAATATGTTCGAGAGGGAGCCTAGTGTTACACGTGGAGCAGAGCGGTGGTTGTTCTTCAAAAAACAGGAACAAGTGTGTGAGACAAGTGTGCCCTATTCTCAGACGGGAAATAATTACTTGCTCACACCTTGTTAGGCGGAGCGGTGGGGGCCACCGCTCCACTGACACACGTTGCAATTTGCCAGTGGATATATTCCACTCTTCCTGCCATGACAGAAGACAATGCGCAGACACAGACTTCAACACATCATCGGCGCGCAAGGGATGACGAACTATAAAGTTGGTGTTGGCTGTTCTTAGAGCAGCCTATTCGGCACAGTGATTGCCGGGTATCCCAACATTTCCGGGTATCCACATTAGGATAACATCTCGCTCTAGTTCCCGTAATCTATCGATTTCTCTACGAATATCTAGAACAGTAAAATCGGAGGAGAATCTGCTACTGATACCCAAGATGGCACTTAAAGAATCGGTGCAGACAAGCAGATGACGTTGCTCATCGATAGAATGTTACAGAGAGTAGAGAATCCCATATAGCTCTGCGGTATATACCGAGCCTACGGATGACAATGTGAACAATTGGGGTACGCTGTCAGTCACAAAAGCACAGCCAGAGCCAGAGTCTGCCTTGATGCCATCTGTATATGTATGTTGAAGGTCTGTGTACTGTTGCAATTGATTGAAGAATTCAACCAGGTATATGGTATTAGGAGTGGAATCTTTAGGCATGCTGGTAAGCCCTAGGTTTGTTTGTATAGATAGAGAAGCCCATGGAGGTACATTGGTAAACGTGCGACAGATAACAAACCCTTGGTTGTTGAGGATGTTATTTAAAATCCTTGGGAGCTTTAGAGCAAGTAGATAGAGAGAAGTTTCTCTAGTAATGTAGAGTTGATTCACGTCCGGATTGTTGAAGAACATAGCGTGGTTTATGTGCTGCGTGAACGTTTGAATTTTGCACACGTACCTCATACCAAGTTTCGTGTACCTTATGTGAAGTGGCGGAACACCGGCTTCACAGTGAAGGCTTGCAATTGGAGTAGTCCAAAACGCACCGGTGACAGTTCGAATACCAGCATTGTGTACACTGTCTAGCTTCTTCAACTGATAGGAACTAGCTGTATACACAATGGTGGCACCGTAGTCTATCTTGAACAGAACCAGACTGGTGTATCGACGCAGCAAAGAGTCCCTTGTGGCTCCCCATTTTGTAGAGGCAATACACTTGATTGCATTCAATGACATTCGGCACTGCGCAGAAACAGTGTTGATGTGTTCAACAACAAGAACCGTCTATCAAAGATTATACCCAAAAACTTCACCTCAACTACAATCCGCACTGGTATGTTGTAAAGCGTCACTACTGCACAGTAGTGTGTTTTGCGAAGTCGACAAAAACCGATAGCACATTTCTTTTCCGTAGAGAAACGAAAACCACGGTCGGATGCAGTCAGTGAAACAGAATCAACTGCCTGCTGTAATCTCTCCTGACAGAGATCGAGAGATTGTGATGAAGTGAAGAAAGCGAGGTCGTCAATATACAGGCAATAATCAACGGTATTGGGAATGTTAGAAACGATATCATTGATTGCAATCAAGAATAAAGTAACACTTATAGAAGAGCCTTGAAGAATACCGTTTTGCATCGGTCTTGTAAAAGAGAAAGTTTCTCCAACTCGGCCTCTAAATGAACGGCTTCAAAGAAAATTCTCTATGAATTGAGGCCGATGGCCTCGTAAACCCCAGTTGTGTAATCTTTGTAGGATACCGTATCTCCAGGTCATGTCGAATGCTTTATCTAGATCGAAAAATACAGCAACCAGATGGTTGCGTTTTAGGATACTAGACTGAATCGAGTTTGTCACATACACATGAAGGTCAGTGGCGGAATGGTGCTGACGAGCTCATTGAAGTTTGTTGATGAGATTGCGAGATTCTAGCAACCAGCTGAGTCGAAAATTGATCATTCGTTCATATATCTTTGACAGGTGGCACGGCAAAGATATAGGACGATATCTAGAAGCAAAATACACTTCTTTTCCTTATTTGTGAACTGGCACAATTATTGCTTCACGCCAGACGTCTGGATAGATATTTTGCACCCAGAGATGGTTAAGAAACTCCACTATTCTATTCTTGAAATTTTCGGGTAGATGTCGCAGCAATGCGTAAGCAAAGTCATCATGTCCGACAGAAGTGGTAGCAGTGCGACTGAGTGCAAATTCAAATTCGTCAAAAGAAAAACTTGAATTGTAAAACTCAGTGTTATCCATGTCAAAGTTCAGTGGAACCTCCTCAGTCGCTTTTACGCGCAAAAAATGAAGCGAATAATTGTCCGAATTGCTAACAGCCTCAAACTGGTCTGCTAGAATCTCACAAATCTCATCTCTAGCAGTGTATACTTGACCATTGACCTGGAGCATTGGAAAATGGGAACTCATCTTGTGGCCTTTCATATATCTGACTTTTTTCCAGTGCTGAGTTTGATCGACATCTGTTCCAATAGATGCAACATATCTACGCCAAGACTCTCTTAAAAGGAAGAATGGTACGTCTAGCTTGCGCGCGTGTTTTTTAAAAGAAATTTTGTTTTCAAGTGTCGGATTTCTCCAAAATACATTTAGCGCATGCTTTTTTGTACGAATATCGGCATCAACTTGATCATTCTACCAAGGAACTGACTTCCGCCTGAGTGCACCAGAAGATTTCGGTATAGAGACCGAGGCGGAGAACAGAATACAATCAGAAAGATGTTGTAACTCGACATGTGGATCTGGTGCTGAATGAGGAAGCTTAAGGTTGTTCCTAAATGCATTCCAACCCGACAGATCAAACAACCATCTTCTTGTTGATGTTTGAGCTTCAGAAACAGTATATGAAAGAAACGACACAAGAATGGGAACATGGTCAGTGTAATGGGCATCGTCAACTACCTGCCACTGAAGATGGGCACCTAGAAATGAAGTAGAAAAAGATATGTTGATTGCCGAAAAACTTCTTGATCGCATATTAATGTACGTGGCAGAGCCTGTTTTGAGAAGTGTAACATCATTGCTGACCAAGAAGCTTTCGATAATTCGACCGCGGGCATCTGTGCTTACAGAACCCCAAAGTATGTTTTGAGCATTGAAGTCGCCTACAAGAATAAAAGGATTTGTCATTTGTCATACCAAATCTTCAAGGTCATTAAGGTTCCAGTTGCCGTCTGGAAGACTGTACAGACTATGATCTTACAAGTAGAGAATACTAGACATGCAACTTCCTGTAGCCTCGTCCTTATGTTGCAGTCTTTAAAAGGGATAGAAGACTCTAGGAAAATTACGACGCCACCATGGGCACGACCAATAGGATGAACGTCTTTGCGGAAGATGTTATATCCCCGCAAGTTAAATAAACCAAGAGGAGTAGTAAGAAAACACCATTCCTGAAACAGTTCAAGGTCTCGATTCTGATTGGTCGGGAAGTTGGTGTGATATTTGGGGTATCTTAAAGTACACCAATATAGCAAGAGAGTAACCCAAGTTGCATATTTTGTGTTGTGTACTAACTTTACATGATTGTAAAGCAGGTTGTATGTTGTGTGGGATAAATTAAATTAGACCAGTAAAGTATACCAGATTGCAGTAAAATTTTTTTTTTTATTGAATGATGTTTACAAGATTGTCGATATTGTTTATAACTAATTAATTTCAACACAAGATTCTTAAGTTGTTCGAGAACTCCTATGTTCGGACAATTTATATTTAATAAAGAAAGGTTAAATGCTTCTGCTTTAGTCATGGTATTTATGAATTAATTATATTCATAATAATTTTTGTTCTTAAAGAAACAATTATATCGATATAAAAAAAACACAGAATGAAAAGATTTTATATATTATTTATGCTTTAAAAATAAATAAATAAATATAATACAACAGACTATATAGATTGGTTGATTAATAGGGATAGGTTTTAGAAGTTATTAAATATAAAAAAATATATATTTAAAAATTAAAAGTTTATTTAAAATTGTAGTAGTGGAACAAGAACTGTTGAATACATTGATGAATTTTTATAGAATAAAAAATGTTTTTACAATTTGAATTACGTTATTAAACAATATGTTAGAAAAATGATATCGATTTAGCTAATGATGATATGTTATAATAATTATTAGAAATCAATCTATATTACATATACAAGTGGTTGATGAAAACCATTAAATATTTGATTCAAACACATAAAACAATAGTTTTATTCTTGATTACTTAAGAAAGAGTACATTGATGCATTTACTAGAATAAAATGTGTGGTTTTTTGATTAAAAAAATACCACATATCAGCTATCATGTTTTCGTTAGGATTAAATATATTGCAAACTGAATTATTAATTTTAGAAGGTTAACATACTACGCAAAATCGACGAATATTCCAGTAACTACTATCTTTATAACTTGGAATAAGCCATTTATGATAAGTTATTACAATGTGGCTTGAGTTCATAAAGCAAAATGGTAATATTGAACTAAAAGATTCATTTGCATCTAAATTTATATAATAAATAAATAAATCGTTATTGGTGGACCTACCATCATCAGTTAAATCATCATTGTCGGATGAATCGATATCATTTTCTAGATTTACAACTAATGGAAACTCGATTGACATATTCCAATTTTCTGGTATCTCTTTAAATATATATGTAAATTGTGGCGCCATTTTCTCATTAGGACTAGTTTGTCTCGTAGAATTCTTTTTTTTTGAATGTGATCTTCCTTTTTTAAATATAATAAAAAATGAACCATTTAATTTTGAAATTTCATTCTCTGTTGGTACATTAAAGCGTTTCAGTAGATACACAATGAAGATTTCATCTTCTAAGCAAATAGATTTTCCATATATTGTTGTTACCAGCTTTGTCACATTTATTGCATATTTTTTTGATTCATCTAAATAAAATAACTTTATTATTGTATTTGATTTTACTAAACCAAGTTTGTTAAGTTTTTGGAAATCCATGTCTAATAAACTATTTTTTTTAGAATTAATATATAAAATTTAAATATTATAAGCTTACCAATATTTAATGGTACCGATAGGTAGCGACGAGTAATTTTTTTGATATCCTGTAATGTTAATAATTTTTTCACCTTATTTATACAATATAATAACAAAACTTGTGGTAATGAAAAAAGATAATATAGCTTGCAACATAGACGGTTGCCTGTTTTAAGAAATAGAACGTAACAGGATCATGGTTTAGTTATTATCTTTGCGAACACAACAGGATGTTGGTATAATGTTTTAAGGATAATTTTATTTTTTATGTGAACAAACAATTGATATATTGTGTGGTTAATACATATCATGAGAGATAGTTTACAACAAAGACAGTTGTTTTTTATTGAATTGATCGTAGCAGGTCACATTTCCATACAATTGATATATTATGAGGTCGATAAATTGTCATGTGAGATACCTTACAACAAAGACAGTTGCTTTTATTAAATGGTTTTTTGTATAATGATTTAATAAACTAATTTTTTTTATCACATTTCCATACAATTGATATATTGTGTGATCAATACATTGTCATTTGCGATAGATTACAACAAAGACAGTTGTTTTTTATTAAATAGATCGTAGCAGGATTTGATTGACTTATTATTTTTTAAGCGACCAAAACAGGATATTGTTGTTTTGTATAATGTTTTAACAAACAATTTAATTTTTATCACATTTCTAAATAATATATAAACCAAAAACTATTTTTGTCATTACTTTATTATTATTTCCGAAAATGCCTGGGCAATCTCATCGAAGTTTGTTCACCAGAGAAGACGAAATAGAGATATATGTTTAATATACAAGTGTTTTGAAAGATCCATAACAAAGGATGGTATAAATTATTTGTGTTATACTTGTGGTCTGCTGGTAATTTTTAATCAATCTGTTGTTTTAAAACTAGTTTTGATAGAAAAACACAATATAAATATCTATACAACGGAAATCGATATTGAGCAGAAATGCTTTAAATGTAAGGAATTGAAATATCGTGTAGTCGACCCATTCGATTGCAAATCTTGTTATGATATAGAGGAGTTCGGACTAAATATGTTCTAAGTTTTATACGGATACATTAATTTAATACTTGAATTTAATTTAATTATTCTGTTCTAAAATTTATACGGATACATTAATTAAATACTTTAATTTTATTTCGTTATTCTTGGATAATATTTAATATTTAAACATACATTTTGTCTTCTAATAGTGTTAAGTGGACAGATATTAAGAGTGTTTTTAAAAATCGGGTGTGTTGTGGTCGAATTGTAAACAGTGACCATATTATTGAGCCAATTGACTTTTTAGAACAATGTTAATTAATATAAATTGCAAAAATTGGACAATTTATGTTTGACCATCCGTCACCGGTAAAAATTGTTTGTGATTTGTGCTGTGATTATATTGTGAAGAAAGGTGAACAGGAAATCATAACTGAAATCTTTTACTCATCTTAGATGGCACCCATAACTATTATTGATGACATTACAACATGGTTTACATATAATGTGGTTGGTCCGATTCTTAAAAAAATGGATGAATTTCAAGAACGTGATTCGGGAAATGCTTTGTTTTGTGTCAAGCACTTGCAAGTATGTAAATAAAATAAATGTCTTAAAATTATAATTTAGAGACATGAAAATTTAGGTGAATATCAATAAAGTCAATCTAGTAAATGGTGGTTCTTCATACATCGAACTCCCAAATTCGATTAAAAGCCGGAAGGCGGTGGTGAATGTGCACAATAATGATGAGAATTGTTTTATATTGTCGCTTCTCTCTGCTATGTATCCTGTTAGTACAAATCCTCACAGACCATCCAAATACCTTCAAGACTTTTATGAAATTTTCAATATAACCAATATTCACCTTCCTACTCCATTGACAGATATTTCCAAATTCGAAAAACAGAATGACGTGTCTATTAATGTTTATGGTCTGGAATTTGATGGAAAGAGTAATGATTATAATGTAGTAGGACCGTTACATTATACAAAAAATAAAAAAGACCAACACATCAATCTACTTTATTGGAAACAGGCGAATCAATCACACTTTGCATGGATCAAATCTCTATCTCGTATTCTCAACTCGCAAATTTCAAAACGGAGTAATAAACATTGGATTTGTGATCGATGTTTACAATATTTTGGACGAGCAAGTTTGTTAAAACGTTATGAAGAAGATTGTATCCTTGCGGAAGCTGTTAGAATTATTATGCCAAGCGAAGATGAGAAGTGGCTTAAATTTAAAAATTATATGCGTGAAGAACGTCATCCATTTATAATTTACGCAGATTTTGAAACTCTGACGGTACCAGTTAACACTTGTCATCCAGATCCAAAAACCTCATACACCAATGAATATCAAAATCATATATCATGTGCAGTTGCTTATCAAATGGTATGTTCATATGATAATACATTATCAATATTTGAATTATATCGTGGAGCAGAACCAGCAAAATGGTTCATGAAAAAATTAAATGAGGTTGTGATGTAAGTACATGCATTGTATAAAAACATTGCATCAAAAAAAAATGTTTGAAGGGGACTATGTTGATTTCACCACCGCTGAAACATATTTCAGCGGTGGTGTCATATTTGTGACAAATTGTTTGGAGTCGATGAGGAAACGAGGCAGGGTCGTGACCACTGTCATTTAACAGGTAAATTTAATTTCAAAGATATTATATTATACTTTACTTATATTATTTTATGTTCAGGAAAATTTCGTGGTGCCGCTCACAACTCATGTAATTTAAATTATCAATACCCTAACCACATTCCCATAATTTTCCACAATTTAAGTGGTTATGACAGTCACATATCGTGAAGGAAGTCGGGGCTACGGAAGAGGAAATAAAATTAATACCTGCCAACGAGGATCGTTATATATCCTTCTCTAAAATGGTTGGGGGTATGGATCTTAGGTTTCTTGATTCTCTCAAGTATGTTAATTAGAGCAAAGAAAAAATGTTAAACATAAGTAAAAAAAACTAATGTAACATTTCTAGATTTATGAACAGTTCACTAGACAAGCTTGGCAGCTATATGGACGCAAATGCATTTAATATCATGCGAAAAAACTATTCAAACAATGATAAATTTTAACTACTATCTCGAAAGGGTGTGTTTCCTTATGACTATGTGAACTCATGGGATCGGTTTAAAGAAGAACAGTTACAACCAAAAGAGGCCTTTTATTCCAAACTGAGACAAGTTGGCATAAGTGACACGGATTACTCCCACGCTCATCTTGTATGGAGCACATTCAATCTTAAAACAATTGGAGATTACCTAGATTTATATCTCAAAGCTGATGTGTTACTACTAGCAGATATCCTTGAAATCTTTAGAGATGTCTGCTTAAAATCATATGCTCTAGATCCTGCTCACTACTATACAACACCTGGTAAAAAATTATAATACTCTGCTATTAACAATTTGAAATGATTTGAATATTTTTATAGGTCTGGCTTGGGATGTTATATTAAAAATGACCGGTGTGCATTTGGAGCTATTGACTGACATTGATATGCTCTTCTTCTTTGAACGAGGTATACGTGGAGGTGTTAGTCAATGTTGTAATCGATATGCCAAAGCCAACAACCATTACATGACATCATATGAATCAACTAACCCCGAGAAGTATATAATGTATTTTGATGCATGTAATTTATATGGTTTGGCAATGATACAATGTTTACCACATGGAAATTTTGAATGGTAGACTAACGATCAAATTCTTGCATTTGAAGTAAATTCAGTATCAGAGAATGGTTCCAATGGGTACATACTTGAAGTTGACTTAGATTACCCTCAACACCTACACAACATACATAAAAACTTACCTCCATGCCCAGTTCAACAAACACCCCTCGGTTCTAAATTAAAAAAATTATTAACTACCTTACATAATAAGAAAAAATATATAGTTCATTATAGGAATTTAAAACAAGCCATAGCATTTGGTATGAAATTAATAAAAGTTCATAGAATTAAAAAATTTCAACAAAAATTCTGGCTCAAAAAGTATAATGATATGAATACAGACTTTCGGAAAATAGAACGAAACGAATTTGAATTTTTTTTTTAAATTAATGTACAATGGGGTATTTGGATAAAGCATGGAAAATATAATAAAATATGGAGATATAAAACTAGTTTCCCAATGGAATGAAAGAAGTGGGGGGGGGGGGCGAAAATTAATTTTAAAACCAAATTTCAAGAAATCGACTATATAGGCTTCAAATCTAATTACAATTGAATTAAATAATGTTAAAATTGAATTCAACAAACCTGTTTACGTGGGCATGGCTCTTTTGGATATTAGCAAATATTTAATAAATGATTTTCATTATTCTTACACACTTCAAACATTTACACAACCTAAACTTCTATATATGGATACCGATTCACTCATTTATGAATTTAATGAAAATCCATATATACAAATTAAAATACAAAAGATATGGGATACCTCAAGCTAACAAAAAAGTTGTTGGATTGGTTAAAGATGAAAACGCAGGCATGCTAATGACTGAATTTGCTGGGTTACATTCAAAAATATACTCATTTACATTGGATAATGATAAATCTTATTCTAAGGCAAAGGGTGTATCGGGGATTGTGACAAAGACCCTTGCTTTGGATTATTACAAGAGAACACTTTTTGACAAAACAAAATCACATAAAATGCAAAATAATATTATATCTAAAAAACATGACATATATACAGTTGAACAAAATAAACTTGTATTTAGTGCAGATGATGATAAAAGATATATACTACCAAACTCTACAGACACACTACCGCGGGGCACTACAAAATATCAGATGAAAATTGAAGTATCATAATTATATATAATTTTTTTATTTTATCAGTGTATTTGTTACATTTTAAAAACAATTTTTTATTTTTATTGATTATTAATTTAATATATATATATATATATATATATATATATATGATTTTATAAAAATTTTTTTTTTATCCATGAATTAAAACTATAGTCAAATCCCAACAATTTCACATGAACCTTGGAACCCTTTGTTTTTAAAACCTTCTTCATTAGATAAATATTGAGATGTTTTGCTATCTGCAATTCTTGTTCATAAAATCCATCTTCGATTGGTCATTCATGCAAGTCCTGGAGTTTATACGTAACAGGGTTTGTTATTTGATTTTTTTCTATTTCAAATATTTCAGTGGACCAATTAAGAGTATAACCTTTATTGAATACCCCTTTCACTTTGCTTATCCGTACATGATCACCGATTTTTAGTTTTGAATGCTCTACAATCTTAATATTACTTTAAAAAGTAACCAATAATATTTTTTCATTATCATGCGTCACATCTTTGGGGCATATTTTTATAGTGCGATGTTTTCTTCCATTATAATTTTCTAATAATTTTGGTAATATATTGTGCAACTTGTATGACCCGTTTAAACTGAATTCACGCCACATACTAGCTTTAAGCGTACGATTAAATCGTTCTACTACACTAGCTTGCTGTATGGTGAATAATGATTGATTTTATGTTGTCTCATTAGTTTTTGAAATTCAGAGTTGTAGAATACTTTACCATTGCCTGACTGAATAATATATGGCATACGATATTGACCTAGTAGTTTATTCATAGCTCGTGTAACGTCATTAGCAGATTTTGACTTCACAGGCTCTACCCACGCATACTTTGAAAAAACATCTATTAAAGTTAACAACTAATTATACCCCCTATTCTCTCTTGCATACGGAATCATTTCAACATGGTCACATTGCCACAAATCGTCAATTTCTTTTGTTATTACTTTACGTCTTAAATAAGTTCGACGAGCAGGTTTATGCAATTCATTCCCTATGTTCAACTTGCTCATCTTCGTTTGTTGGATCTAATAACTAATTTGCATTTCAATTTGGTTTTAAATATAAGTCTATGTATTTATTAACAAATGGAAGTAAATCGTTTTTAAGTTTATCCTACTCTTTAGTGCATATAGCATGATTACATTTAGAATCAATCAATACAGGTCAATAACATTTTGAATTTTTACAGTTAAACCTTTAATCTTTAAATCATTTTGATTGTAAAACTCCTTATGAATTTCATCTGCTATAATAATTCATCTATCCTTAATTTTTTTATATTAATAAGTTCACTTAACCTATTTTTATATTTACTTATAGCATTATCAAAATTTTTTTGTTTGCAGCACCATAATCATTAGTGTGGGAGCTACATGTGTGCTTTTTCTCATTTTAGCATGGCTAACATTATATTCATCTTCATGTTCTTTATGTTTTATGTCGTGCAAATTTAACTATCTACCGAACTTGTCTACAGACATGTTGGATATGATCATATTATATAATATGATCCTATTATATTTGCCTCTTTAAGTTCTTCAATAATTGACATAGTTTCATTATCATGTCCAGTGTGACCTTCAGTTCGCGAAGCCATTAGCAACTTTAGTCTTTCAACAAGTTCATTAGGATCATTCCAATAAAAGTAATCTCTTTTATAATTAATTAAAGTCATATTTGATTGGATTAAACCATATCCAGATGTTGATTGAGTTATACCAACTGTTATTGCTGGTCTTCTTATATTTAAATACTTCCAGCTGCGTGATCCATTAAGTTGTCCAGTGGAACTAAAGTTTCTCTATGATCGTTTTGTTTGCAATATTATATTTAAATATAATTTTCTATCGTCATTGGTAAATGAAGTGGAAGCGGGATATTTTCTAAATAATAATACAAAGAGGCTTGTTGTTCATTCATACTCTTCTAGGGTACCTGACTTTGTTTTAAATTGTGTTCTTGGAGAATTTTCTTCATCTTTCCCTGCTAAGTTATCGGTTTCCAAAAATGCTGGTAATAATTTTTGAGGTTGTTGATTGCTCTTCTACTGGTGTATCAAGCGGTTTTCGAAAATATGCAACAGGTGATTCATTATGTCTTTTCATTTTTATTTTTATTTCCATAGTATCTGGGGTGTCTTCTTTAATTTTCTTTACTTGTGTTGTTGTATTTGCAGCTTTTTCTTTTAGAGGTAATGTTAAAGGTTTAACAGTTTTCTGCAATAATTTATCTGCATCTGCATGCCCACGTTTAAGTGATTTATACTTCTTACGTATAACATCGCTAACTTGCACTATTTCTTTCAATGTTTCTTTCTCTATTTTATTTATTTTAATTCTCTTTGACAACTCTGATGCTGATGTTGAAATTTGTAACAGGTTTCAACACGTTTGTTATAGCTAACATACAGATTTATAATAGAATCGAGTAGATTTGTTTCCAGTCTGTTGACTAAATGAGGATAAATCTTCAAATGTCTAGTATATATTGATATATTAGTATTAGTATTATTATTAAAAACATCATGATTGCAATACAATCACATATAAGATCTAAGATGTTCATGTTAAATAATTATCAAAACCTTTTCGATAACGACCTGTATCAGAGTCTTTATATATCACTACAAACCCATATTTATCCTTCCAACAATTCGCGCGAAACACTTAAAACTTGTTAAATGACACGTCAGTGTTTACATGTTCATTGTACACATGTTTTAGGTTCATATCATCTTGTTTAAATAACACTATTAAATTTGCATTATCTCGTATGAGATGTTTAGGTAAACGAGCGTAAGTTTGACATAAATAAATTGAATCAACTTGTGAGTGTCTCCCCATACTGGAATAACTACGGATAAAATCCTGTTTATCATAGGCAACATCATCGAATACAAATACTGAATTGGATCTTGCATCTTGTGGTTTAACAATCTCAGTATTTTCATTGTAAGGTAAATAACCCATTCCCTTTACTCTTGATAGACATTTTGATAAAAACTGATATTTTGGTTGATGAAGAGATTTAGAATATACATACACTTTTGCAAATTTCAATCCATTTCGATGTGTTAACAAACGAAGCATAACATTTGTTTTCCCACAATTTGAAGGTCCACAAATAAGACATCTTATACTGTTGGGGAATAAATCACCATGTCTTTTAAATTTAATATCAGTTGTTACATCAAAGTCATTAACTTGTAGCTTTTGTTGTTGCTTTATAAATTTCATTATGTTACCACTATTTAAAGTTATCTATTTACTTATGTTAGCTCATGGAGAGTGTCTTATTAACCGTGCTATAAATTCATTACCTGTTGAATTACACTAATCTGGATATCAGTATTGTGGTTCTGTAACTAATTTAAAAGAACGATTAAACCGAGGTGATCCTTGTATAAATCAATTAGACCTTGCATGCAAACAACACGATATTTAATATTTAAAATCGAGTTATTTATCAAAACGGCACGAGGCAGACAAAGTATAACAAGAAAATGCGTGGAATCGGGTTGAGTCTAAAAACGCATCTTTTGGAGAAAAAACAACAGCTTGTACAGTTACAAACATTATGAAACCAAACGAAAATTTGGAATGGGTCATAAAAAATCTCGCAAACAAAAACGCCAACCTAAACCCCGGGTAATTCCAACAGCTAAGGTTGGAGGATTTTTGCCAGCACTTATACCATTGCTATTACCGCTTATAGGTAAAACATTAATAACAGGGACTGTAAGTGGAGCAGCAGCCTATGGCACCAAGAAAGCATTGGGTGGAGAACTACATTTAAAACCATATCAAAATGGACGAGGTTGATATTTAAAAAACGGCCGAAAAGGGCGTTAAGCGATGTTGACTTGAAACCACATGCAGACTTTCATAGTTACGCGCTGGGTTTATGCGTAACGCCCTACAAACTAGACCTAAAATCAATGAGTTTTCTATAATAAATCTTGATGACCAACAAGGATTGGAAAGTCATTGGGTTGTTTATAAGAAACGTTTCATATTTTGATAGTTTTAGAAATTTACAACCTCTCTTGGAGCTTATAAATTATTTTGGTTAAAATATTAAAATAAACTATAATCATAAACAATTACAAAACATTAATCCTTATAATTGTGGTCACTACTGTTTGAAATTACTTATAAATAAACATAACTAATCTAACATATACCAGTTGTTATCATGTCTTTGACGTTAACAATACCGGTAATACAAATGAATTATGTGCCGATTTCTTTCCACCGATTGATTTAATTGATGAGCATGTAATTGGTTTAATAGATTGTCACGCATACAATTCTATTCCAAAAATAGATGCAACTAACAATAAATTTTACTCTGAGGATCAAGAATTATATATTAAATAGGTTCATATAAAATAGATGATATCGATCAATATTTAAAACAGGTATAAGGAGATCCTAATGCAGAAGATTTTTCTTTTATGTATAATAATAGAATTGAGAAAGAGAGTAATGAAAGAAATCATAAAACTGTACGTCCAAACAAAAATAGATTAAAATGTGAGACAAAAAGCACCCTAAAAATTGACATTACTAAACCTTATAATATTGGTTCATTATTAGGATTTAATGATCGTGTATTAGAACCACATATATTACATGAATCTGATTTACCAGTTAATATTTTAAAAGTAAATACTCTTCTCATATAATGTAACATAGTAACAGAAGCATATGAAATTGATAAAATGTACATACAATACATCCAACGAATCCTCCTGCATATAAAATCGTTGAAGTGCCATCTAATGTAATTTATTTACCTGTCAACACTCATAAAATAAGTAACATTACACTAACGATTGTTGATCAAGACGGGTGTTTAGTGAATTTTATAGGTGAAACGATTACTATCAGACTTCACATGAAAGAACAAGAGAATGTGTATAATAAAAATATAACAGCTAAGAAAAGCATTACTACTTCTGTAACAACAGTGGAAGGATTAACATAAGAGAACCTAATATTTTTAATAACACAAGGGTTTATAATAAAGAAAAAAGGATGAGTGGTATATTAGCATTTATTCCAAAATTGTATTTGATAATACAATAGCACGTATTGAGGTACATAGCCATCAGTCATATGTGGCATCAACATTCAACAATAGTGATGAAATTCGGATGCTAATACAAGAACAGGATATTCTTATATACATATCCTAGTGAAAGTTTTTTGTATATTGAAACAAAATTAACAAATCAAAACTGCTCCAGATGATGCTAAAATTACTAATAATGGCATTTTTTTACTTTTTGATGAGATTGAATGGTGTAGAAGTTGAGAAAACTAAATCGGTGGGGATTTGTAGTACAATGAAATCATATATTTCTCTAAGCGATTCTGAAATTTGTGTTTTAGAAAATGCAGGATGGGGTCTAGATGTGAATAATGTGAACAGTGGAGGTTATTTTAACGTTTGCAATCCATTGAAATCATTATTAGGACTTGCTGAAGATTATAAAAGAATTATTGTAAATGTTAAACAAGAATAAGTTTTAATTCGAGCTTGTAGTGATAACAATGCATACACCAGTTCAACTGAATTGAAATTTAATCTATCAAAATTTCAATAGCGAGTGCCACATATTTTGGTGCTGATAAAGAAAAACTGAATTTATCGAAAGTGATTGAAAGTAATAAGACGCTATCTATGGCATTTAGAAGCTGGGATCTCTATGAATATCCTTTATTACCTACAACAATGAAGCAAACATGGCCTGCTTAAACTTCTTCTTAAGTGGAAAAACCACGTTATGTTATTCTAGGTTTTCAATCTGATAGAAAAAATAAAATAAATAAAAATGCTTTTGTTTTCGATCATTGTAAATTAACAAATGTAAAAGTATATTTGAATTCTGTGTGCTATCCATATGATAATTTAAATTTACAAAATAACCAATATGCATTATTGAATGATATGTACACAAAATTTCAAAATTCTTATTTTGGTATTGATACAGGCTCATTTTCTTAAAAAAATGATTTCAAAGAGTACGCAACGCAGGCTGTAATTCATTGCTCATATCAAAATGAATCGTTAAAATCAGCATCTGTAGATATTAGGCTTGAATTTGAATCAAGTGAAAATTTTCCATCCATACTGTTTAATTTTACATGATCGTATCATTGAATATAATCCGATGTCGGGCGATGTTACAACGTTAGTCTAACCATGGAACTCATCGCTGAAAAGCGTTAGTTTAACCAGGGAGCTCATCGTTGATATACAAGGATTTACTGCCTACTGCTATGATTTGGTACCCAAAGAAGTAGTGAATCTATCTCGAGATGGGTGTAAATTACAACACTTTCTGTTCAAGCCACCATTTACTTGGAGTGAATTGGAGTGAAAGTACAAGAAACAAGCAATTTGGTTACATAAGAATAATCATGGTCTCAAATGGAGTGATGGATGCTTCCATATGAATAGATGTATAATATAACTAAGAAAATTCTCCAAATAGCAGTAAAAATTTATATTTAAGGATAAAAAGAAGAAAGAGTTCTTGAACTGGTATGGTTTATCTGCTTTAATATGTGATTTAGAAGAATAAGGGTCAGTTAAAATATGTTTCACACATCAAACTTGTTTTGCGCATTCTGCACCATACATATGTGCACTTAGTAATTTAAATAAATGAAACATCTGCAGTGTCATGCACCGAACTTTCTTATACGCATTTGAGTTAAACCATATCGTAGTTTTATTATTTATCTAATTTATAATATTTGTTCTAAACTTTAGATTGCTTTTACACTAAATATAATTCTTTGAATAAATATTAAATTCCAAACCTCAAAGCATGAAAGGCTATTTTGTTTAACAAATGACTGTTGCTGAAGATACGATTTATTTAAAAATATAAATAATAAGCCAAAATTTATTTTGAAACTTGTACCTTTTTGGAAAACAAACGAACAAAAGTCGTGCTAAATACAAATACTTTAAATTTTTGTTCGTACAATTTTTCTGTTACTGTATCCTTTTTTGACTAATTGCAGATACTGCAAAAAATGACTAGGGTAAAGAGGCACTTCCGCTTTGAATATTTTTTTCAAAAATAGGAGGTGCACACCCCAGGCATATGCAAATCTTAAGTTTAAAGATTCATAAATTTATCTTCAACCGTTTAGGCTGTAGAGAACATACACACACACAGACAGACACACACACACACACACTTACACACAGACGGACGTCATTCCAAAAATAGTCGGAATCGATTCAGGGAAGGTCAAAACTTATATTTCATGATTACAATACTTACTTATACTGCGTATAAGAAAGTAAAAAGTAAGTAGATAATGATAATAAACGTATATTAAATAATGAATTGTAATTAAATTGAAAAAAATTATTAATGTAAAACACATTTTAAAAAAACATTTTCTGTATACTTATTTAATAATCCATAAATTATATAATATACAAAAATAAATAACAATATTACATCTATATAATTTTAAATCATATTAATGAAAGAACATTTTTCCGACCAACGTTCATGCTCGGTTATAGCATCATCACCTTCTATGAAAATATATAATTCAGTATTGCAGTATGCACAACGAACAACATCTTTGTAATTAATATAATAAAATCCAGCTTTTGCTAAATCTTCTGTTTTAATGAATACATTCTTCCATTTCTCAAATGTTAACAATCTATTTGATTTTTCTTTAAAATGATCAAATATACACGTTGGATAATTTTTAACTAGTAAACAATCAGTTATGTGATCACACCGGACTACTCTGTTATCTAGATATTTAGTGCATTGTTCATCCTTCTTGAATTCAGAATCCGTTTGCCATTTTTTTGGTAATTCTACTACTAACTAAAAGTATAATATTTTTATTTGTTAAATCAGAATGACATAGTATTTTCTTATCGTTAAACATGGTCTCTACAAGTGTTTTAACATGAGAGTATCATGTTTGGAATACTGCTATGTCGGCGGTTACGTAAAAGTGCCGTTGACCTAACTCCTCCATCCTTAGAATGAAGCTTTATCGGGAAGGTTCAATCTGAGTTGCGGGGTTGGAATTGGTGTTTGCAGTTCTGTCGATTTTTCTTTTCTTGATTTATGGACTTTTCTTCTTACTTATAATACGGATAGATTAATTCCTGTAATTATTATAATGACATATAATGTTATGATATTATAATTATTGTTGTTATTTTTGAACGGTTCGATGTCTTGATATTTATTGATCGGCAACTTGAGTTCTTGAATTGTGTTCAGTTCGATAGAGATTTTCGGTATTTTTGTTGTATCGAATTGAATTTTGAAGTCTTTCATTATGATTGGTTTTCCGTAGGTTTTGTCTTGGAATGTTAAAATCTGATTTTGAAATGTTAATTGACATTCGTCTTCTTTGATGAGGAAGATTCCGTCTAATGGTTTTATTTCTTTACCATGTTTACAATTTAGGCGAATATTTTCTGGCATTGGAAGTACGGCGAGATATTGATTAATTACGTCAATGATTTCTATGTGGTTCTTTAGAATGAAATGTTTGACATATTGGCAATTTTTATTGTAATTTTTTAGAATAATATTTCTTTCACATGTGTCATCATTCATTGCGTTTATTTTGATTGAACAGTGATAATTAGTGCCTTTTATACATGCGGCACTCAGAGTTTTGATTTGATTGTTATTTGTTTTTATAAAGTAGTCTTTACTAGGAATGCTAGTTAAGTATTCAGACTGATATTTTGTGGGGATGGACACAAGGTGGTATAGTTGAAAATTAGTTTCATAATTCATTGGTATCTCTAAAGAATAAATTATTTTATCTGATTCGATTTCTCAGTTAACAGTGAGTAATTTTTCAAGTTCGTACATATTTTCAGGGTATTCGTTTTTGTAGTGTTTATGAATTCTGTTTAATTCTTCATGAAGGTCGTGAGTTTTAATTATGCTTGGGTGGAGAACGTGTTATTTGCAAAAAGTCAGAGAGTTTTCTATATCTTGTAATATGTTAAGGATTATATTAAATATTGTAGATAGTTGGTTATAAATATATTTTGCGAATAGAATATCTTGCATTTTAATTTCATTCTTCACGAATTGTGCTAGTTGCACAAGTTCGTTGTGTCTAATTGTTACTATGGTCTGGTTGCATTCGTTGATTTATTTATTGTTAGTGGTATATTGATATTTTAACTGATCATTTATTTTATGTTGATTCTTTTGTATTTGGTTTAAAATGTTGTCGTATCTTTTCTCGTCTTCGGCGTCTAGATTGCCGGTGATAGCTTTAATTATGGATCCTAATCCGTTTACTAGGCCTCTTTTATTTCTATGTTTTTTCGAATGGGACGTTATATGATTTATTTTGTTACTGTTTGAGTATATAACGTATTTAATTATTTTGTCGTTGTGTTGCAGTTCTCTTTGAATAGTTTGGTTGTTGGCGGTTGCTTGTTTGAGGTTATTGTATTGATCATTTAAGTTATTGTATTCTTTAAATAATATTTGCAAGTCATAAATATGAAGAAACGTATGTTTTTTTCTTTGTCATTTGGCAGGTCCTAGTTTAATTGTCAATAGTCTAGGGTTGTGTGTAATGTTCCTGATACTTATTCCGTAGATGTGGATGGAATAGAGGGATATCTAAAAGTAGAAGTTTTGTGAGCAATTTTTCTGGGTGTTTTTATATTAGATAAGTGTATTTTATATTGTTTTTTACTTTTAGGGTCTGTTTCTATGATTGTGGTTTTTAATTTCAAATTTACCTATTTTAGTTTTCTCTTCTAACTTTTTCGTTTTGTTAACTTTTTGTTTATTTTGTACATAAACGGTTTCCGGTATTTCTAATAAATTTTCGCGATTTTCATTTAGTTTATTTATTATTTTAGTTTGCCTGTGTTGTAGCTGTTTGTTAATATTTTGGTACATTATATTCGTTTTTTCTTTATGATTTTGTATGTAGTCTTGCGTGACTTGTTTTTCTAATTCTGCATTGAGTGGTGAATTTGTGTCTAAATGTCCTGTGATTATTTCGATAGGCTTTAAGTTTGTGGGCGTATGATTGGTATTATTATATGCTAATAATGCATAGTAAATTTTATTTTTTATTGGTTCACTTTTAAATTTATCCTGCACATTAAATAAACGGATGTGTTCAATTAATGTGGAGTGAAACCTTTCTACAACTCCATTTGAGTTGGGGTGTTGTGAGCAAGTAAAGTGTATGTCAATTTTATGTAAATTTAATAGTTCCTTTATTATAATATTTTTAAATTCTATGTCGTTATCTGAGATTATTGATTTTGGTATTCCATGGTGTGAGAAATATTTCATTAGCTTGTTTGTTATTTCTAAAGCGTTTGTAGATTCAACTTTATATGCTTGAGCATATTTTGAGAAAGCATCGACTATTATTAGGAATTTACACTTTTCTAATGTTAAACTATCGATGTGAATTATTTCGAATGGTTTTTTGGGGGTTGGTAATATATTAAATTTTTTTTAAAAGTCTTAACGGGTTGCGTTCATATTTGGCTGCGTTCATATTTGGCTGCTAAACATATTTCGCACTGATTAATGTAAACTGTGATAATTTTAAGTTGATTTGGCCAGTAATATAATTTTTTAATCTGAAAATACGATTCGCGTGTGCCACGAAGGTTAGTTTTTCCTTCGTGGTAGTTTTTTATTGTGTTTAATATTTCGTCTTTTGATTCTACGTCTATCAGTTTATTAGTACATTAAATAAATTTAATTTCGGAATTTTTAAAATGGCTTTGTAAGACGTTTCTTAGTTTTTCATAAACTGGTTGTTCAAAGAATAAATAATATTTTACCTTAGGTGTGATATATTCCTATATAAATTCAATGGCTTCTTTTTCGATTTCATTTTGAGATAATTGAATGTGTTTTCTTACTATATCAGCATATAATTTGGAGATATTTGGCTTTGAGGGTGAATGTAATACTTCGGTAATTATTATTTGATTTTCGCCTATATTTACGGGTGTTTCACTGACATGTGTTCCAATTATAGGGTCTTCTGAATTTGAGTGAACAGTGTTAGCTGTGTCCGATTTATTTGAGTTTTCTGGTTCAACAATCATGGATTGTGATTCGTTTGCTGGTCGGAAAGTGCCATTGAAATTTTGCATATAATTAAAGAAGTTGTCTGTGCCTTGGTCTGTCGAATTAACATTTACTTCAATTCGAGAAAGTGCATCCGCGTTTTTATTTAAAATACCCTTTTTTTATACAATTTCAAAATCAAATTCTTCCAATTTGAGCCGCCATCTTACTTATTTAGAATTTGGTTCTTTAAGAGAGAATAACCATTGCAAAGGTTTGTGGTCTGTTATAATTTTGAATTTTCTGCCTAAAAGGTATGGCCTAAAGTATTTGGTTGCCCATACTATTGCGAGTAACTCTTTTTCTATAGTAGAATAATTTTGTTCTGAATCATTTAAGGTTCTGCTGGAGTAGGCACTGGGTAAATCGTATCCGATTTTTCCTTGCGATAATATGGCACCAATTGCAAAGTTGCTTGCGTCGGTTGTTAAGTTGAAGGGTTGATTAAAGTCAGGGTATTGTAATATTGGTTCGTTTATAAGAAGGTTTTTACAATTATTAAAACAGTTTACGTAATCAGGATCGTTTGGTTTTATGTCAACATTTTTCTTTAAACACTTAGTCATTGGTTTGGTTAGGTTCGCGAAGTCTTTGATAAATTTTCTATAATAACCTAATATTCCTAAAAATCCTTTGATTTGTTTTGTCGTTTTCGGGAAAGGATAATTTTTTATGGCTTTTTTTTGTCAGGGTTGGGCTCTACGCCTTGTAGTGTTACGATATGGCCAAGATACGCAACTTCTTTACGAAGGAACTCTGATTTATCGAGCTAAATTTTTAAATTTGCCTTTTTTAATCTATCAAGTACATTTTTTAAACGGTTTATGTGTTCTTGGAGACTAGTGCTAAATATGATGATATCATCGAAGTAAACAAGACAGATTTCGTTTTGTAATCCTTTTAAAACATAAGCCATAACACGTTGAAATGTTGCGGGCGCGTTTTTAAGACCGAATGGCATTCGCGAGAATTCGTAATGACTGTTCTCTGTATTAAACGCAGTTTTTGGGATATCGTCTTTTTTCTTCTCAATTTGATGAAATCCGGATGCTAGGTCGAGAGTAGTAAAATAGTGACATCAACCACTTTTTATCGCCTGATGCGTCCAGTTTTTTTGGTACGATCCAAACGGGGGATGACCAGGGTGAATGACAGGTTCTTATAAATTTTTATCTAACGTTTTTGTGATCTGTGTTCGAACTTCTTTTCTATGAATCTCGGGGTATCGGTATGTTTTGCTATAGACCGGTATTTCATCTTTTGTGCGAATATGGTGTTTAATTTCGTTAGTAAAAGACAATGGCTTGTCTTTTGAATGAAAAATATCCGTGAATTGATTTATTACTTTAGTTATAGCTATTTTTTCCTTCTTGTTCATGTGATCGGTACGATTTTAGGATATGTCAAAGTTAATGTTTTGTTTTTTGTTTTTAAAAGTTTCGGTGTCTATTTCGTCGTTGTTTAGGGGTTGATGACGTATAGGGCTTACTGAACTTATAATTTGTTCATAATCGTATAAGTTGATAAATGGGTAAACAATTTCGTGATTTTGAACATTAGCTAATCCTTTGGGAATTACTAGATTATTAATATGGGTTTCTGGAACAAATGCTTCGCCATTTTTAATGTTTTTCACATTGAATTTTGATAATTTTTCAGTTTTGGGTAGTACTGTGGTGTAATGTGAATATGATTGTATTTTATGGTAGTGTATTTTAATGTCTAATGAAGGGATGATAATTTTGTCACGTGTTGCATCTATTATTGCTTCTAGGATTTTTAAGGGACCATCACAGTGTAACCCTCCGAAAAATAGCTGATTTACGCGATTTTTTTCTTGATGGCCAGGCTAAACTAATCGGTCTGATTTTTTTTTAGAAATTACAGCACTATTGGAGAATACAAAATGATTTTTTTAAATTGATTTATTTATTGTTTAACAATGTTTTAATATATTGAAATGGCGTTGCAAAAAGCCGACGCAAGTTTCATCTGAAACAAAAATTTCCAGAAGATTAATAATCTGTAGGAAAGCGTCTATGTCTCTATGGAGGCTTCTTTTTGTTTTATGAAATTTGAAAAAATGGTGGCGGTTTTACAAAAAGCTTATTTTTTCGACAATTATTCGTAAAAAAAATTGGAAGATTTCAAAAAAAAAAACGCTTCCATAGCAACATAAAGAATGACGTGAATATTGTTCAGCCAAAATTCCAGAGGGATAGCTTGAAAACTGTTCCTTTGAGAGTGGGCACCGTTTTGAAAATCACCATTCCGAGAAAAACGCGTTTAAAGTTTGGAGTGAGGAATTTTCAGATAAATCGCCTACTTACAATCATTTGGCGATGTCAGGTCCATACAATATTCCTTATGCTTCCTCAAAGTTAATATTTCCGGCACACTGTTTGTTTCGACGAGCTGTCTTCTGGCTTCTTTGCTGTCCAGAGAGCTTCGGCGTTCCGCGGCTGCGATGCGGTCGTCCCTGTACTTAGCAGCGAAGTATGCGGCTGCTGGCCCTACGGTGACCCCCATTACCTCTAGGATTTTTAAATTGGATCATATCCCTCATTGAACGTACAAGCTGCACAATACGTCGCTATTTCCAAAATTCTTTTCCCACAGAATATAAGTTTGGGGACGAGTTGCCAGACGCAATGATTAAAACTCTCATTGTTGTTTTGAGTGTTTGCGCCCGTACATCTCTCTAACAAATCGTCTGTAGTCAAATCTTCGTAAATCGGCTTCAAATCCTCTTGGACATCGTCGTCGAGCGCTGTTGGATGAGAATATTTTTCCCGAAATCCAGAGTTCTCAGATTTGCGCCATTCGCACCACGAATCTCCCCCTGAAGGGCAAAACTGTTGCTGAGGATTTGCATTAGTTGAGCTTTTGTGATAAAATGTCGCCCATATTGCTGTCCTCATATTTTCAACGGAATCCAAGTTTTGACGAACTGCTAAGCAATAATAGTCGGACAAATTTTTTAGTAAGTTTAGTGTCAATTGCACATTTTTCGGTTCGTTGTTAGCAAGTTTTTTGGTTGTTTTTTTTTTCTGCTTTATCTTCAATTTGCTGCTTGGCTATCTTCAATTGAACCAACCTTTTTCTTGCTTCGTTTCCCCTTTTATAAACACGTTTTTTCACGTGCAAAACGCATTCCTTCTTTTTTACGATAAGATCGTCACCGTAAGGCTCGGCTTCGCAACACATCTTGAACGTCTTTGTATCTCCATCTCCAATATAAAGTCCGTATTTTGCACTATGTAGTTCCTCAGATCTCTTGAACATTTCAATTATGCCATCAACCTCCATTTTTCCGGCGCTGCTTTCGTGATTCACGTTGCAAGCCGGTTCGTGCGTCTCATTCCATCTCTTGAACGCGATAGTTTTCTCTTTTCCCTTCCAACGTAAGCAAGCTCGGCAAAAGCTTGACTTAACAGTAACGTCCACGATTTTATTGGTATATTTCCCAATCAGAGTCACGATACCTATGCGTGAAGTAAAACAGCGCTTTGCCCCAGATCCATCACCAGACACCGTGAGTTTATCCGCCCGATTTCCCGCTTCCAATTTTTTTTCCTTTTTTACGGTGCCCGCTTCACGGATAACGGCCTCGTAGATCGAGCATACAGCAATGTGCATCGTTTCTATGATTCGCTAATAAGTTGTGGTATTGAAAGTTGAAGACAGATCCATCAAAGCAACAAAATATTTGATGCCATGTATACCGATGCCGAGCATTCGCTTGGCGAAACAAAAACGACGATTGATTTCGTTAGCATTTCTTATCAGCGGACAAGACTTTATCTCGGCCGGATTCTCACACTAACAATCAACATTAATTGTACATCCTAAACCTCGAATCTACTTTTTATAAAATTTCACGTCACTGTTACACTTGTTGCATTTCAATAATTGTTGTAGAGCGCCGAAAACTAAACAAAATCCGATCAAAACAAAGCTTAATGTTTGGTCGATTTTTACCTCAAAGTCTGGGCACTTTTTCGGAATTTTCGCCGCCGAAGTACTTGCGAACGTTTCATCGGTCTCAATAAAATGTCGATTTGTTCCTTTGAACCCTGCGGACCTTTTTCTTTCCTGTCGTGAACGGTTTGTCCTCAAGCCTTTTCTATCCAGCGGCACTGATATTTCAGGCCTTTTATTCGTAGGTCTATCCATACTGGCTGTCGAAGGCGAACTGATGTACTTTGCCCAATTACTGCAACGTTGTAGAGCTAAATCCCGGCAGGTGCAAAGGTACACGTCCAGGTAGGAAAAGGACAATAGAAATAACGGTTCTACGGCGGATGGCGCGCCAGACACTCTAATCGATTTTTCTAAGAAAGGCTTATGTTTATAACAGTGTATACTAACGGAAAATAAAAATCTATTTTTTGAAAATTTCATACTGTGACGGCCCCTTAAGTTATCTAAGCCAAGTAAAATATCGAATTGATTATGGAAGTTGAATAAATGATATTTTAATATAACATTTTGTTTTTTAAATAATTTTAGCATGGTACAAAAATGCTAAATTTTCAATGGATGTTCCGTGTGCGGGTGTGATTTTAAATGGGTCTTTCTTAATTTGGTTTTTAAAATACTTTCCTGCAATTTCGGGTTTCATGAACGAACGTGTGCTAACTATGTCAATAGTGCTATTAAATTGTGTTCTGGAAATATTAGAAAGGGAAATTCACTTTCGTTATGTATTAAATTCATAATTTCTATTCTGTTTCCGAGGCTATTGTCTCTAAAAAAGAATCAGAGTCGATTTTTTCATAATCTTCCGGGATTTGGTCTATTTCACAAATTGTAACGTTAGTATCATCGGAATATTGTTCGTTATCGGGTATGTCAAAAACTTCTGTATTAAAAAGTTCTTCGGAAATATAATTTGGTGATTTAGATTGCTGTTGTCAATACGCATATTGTTGCGGACGAGGTGTGGTGTTTGTATATGATGGTCCAGGTGTGGGTTTAAATGTTTGTTTAGTACAAATACTCATAGGTGTTGGTTTGTTAAATTGACGATTTTGATTTGGGTTAAAAACGTTAAGTTTGTTTGTTTGTGGTGATGAGGTTTTGTTAAAGGTATTAGATAAGTTTGGTCGATATGCTAGTTGAGGATTTGTTGTATTCGGTTTATATTGAAAAGGTTTCGTATTTATATAATTAAGAGGTTGTTTGTTTTATATTATTATAATTTGAATGTTTCTTTGTTTGAGTTTCCAATTGGAAATCATTGGTAAGCATGTTCAGTGCAGTACTTAGATCAGTGGGCCTCTTAGTGCCCATAAAAGTTCCTAAGGGTTCTTTAAGACCTCTCAATAATATTCTTAACGCGTATCTTCTGAAATATTGAATAAGGATGGTCGCTTTACTAGGTTTTATATGTGTACTAAGATATGATGCTTAAAGATTTAATAAATCTTGTATTTTGTCATAGAATTCGAATGCAGTTTCGTTTCCTTGTTTTAATTCTGTCATTTCAATGTTGAGGGTAAAACAGTCCCTTTTATCTGCGTACGTATTAAGTAGCGCATTTTTAATATCTAACCATCGAGTAATTGTGCAACTAGCTATATTAATCGCGGCTTGACCTTTTATTTTTGCAAGAATGCTTGACATAAGATATTCATTTTGAAAATCATTTGCGTCCGTGATATTATTAAATTTATTCACTAACTTTTCACAAATTTCAATGAACCGTGGAAGAAGTTTAGTGTCTCCATAAAAATCTGGAATCATTTCTAAGTAATCCTTTTTAAGTATAGATACTGCCATTGTCCATTGTCCACTGCCCCGATGTCTTGTTCTTGGACTTGAAGTTCTTGTTAGATTCTCAATTAATCGTAGACACGAAACAAAAATAACACAATGCTGTACGTTGTCGACCGATAAAAGTCTGTTTTTAAAACTTTTAATTTTTTTCACTATTTATTTCGTTTGAGAATCCTATCGACTGCGCCAGTTATACAATTTCCATTTATAATTGTAATAAAAAAATGTTTTATTGTACTTAAGTACATTCAAAAAGTTCTGACTATTACAGAAGTTTAATCTCTACTGCTAACTAAAAGTATAATATTTCAATTTGTTAAATCAGAATAATTACATAGTATTTTCTCATCGTTAAACATGCTCTCTACTAGTGTTTTATCATGAGAGTATCATGCTTGGAATACTGCTATTTCGGCGGTTACGTGGAAGTGACGTTGACCTACCTTATATATATTTAGATATATATATATATATATATATATATATATATATATATATATATATTTATATATATATATATATATATATATATATATATATATAAATATAGATATATATATATATATATATATACAGCCGCCGACAAAATTGAGTGGACACCATGCAACATGAACTAGTTTTTACATTTTTATTTATGTACGATATGAAATTTTCTAAAAGACATAATGGTAACAACAACATATCTTTCTACTCTAATAAAGGCTAAAACTTCCCTATCAACGAACTGCCTAACCCATTTGTAGGAATAATTTTTTCAGAACGATGTAGAATTAGAGGGACAAAATTAAGTGGACATCAGCATTTTTATTTTTATATTCTTTCTAAAATAGTTTTGTTTAGTTTTTTATGGTTCAGGCACATCAATCTTGCATAGCCCATCGTTTTGTTAACAAGTAACAATTATTAAATTTAGTTATTCTGTTAGAAATGTGTCAAAATGTCAGGTCCACTAGAAATTTCCACTCATATTCGTAATTTGGTAATTTGTCATCGTAAAAGTGGTCTAAGTTATCGAGGAATTGGTGAAAAATATAGAATTTCAAAAAGTGCTGCAGAAAAATTTTGCAAGAAGTATAAAACTAAATTTACAGTGCACAATTTAAAAGGACGCGAGCGAAAACGTTTGACAACGAAACGGAAAGTCATCATGATCTTACGAAAAGTGCGAGAAAACCCAGCAACTACCTATCGAGAAATTGTAGAATGATTGAACTTACATGTATATGAGAAAACAATGTCTCGTCGAGAAAAAAAAAGCCGGGCTGAATAGCTGTATACCGCGATGAAAGCCATTTATAAGTGCAAAAAATAAAATCAAGAGGTATAATTTGGCAAGAAATTATGCTAATATATCTTTAGAATACTTAGAACATATAGTTTGTAGTGATGAAAGTAAGTTCGAATTATTCGGTACGAAAACTAGAAAGAAAATTTGTAGATAACCAAATGAAGCCCTAAAGGAAAAGTATGTCGCGTAAACAGTGAAACACGGCGAAGGCTCCACCATGGTGTGGGGATGCTTTTCGTAGTTTGGCCCGGGGTATTGGGTGCAAATGTAAAGTATTATGAATTCCGAGCTTTATATAGACAATATCAAAGCTAATTTGAAATAATTTTTAGAGAAATTGCACATTTCTGATAATTTTATATTTCAACAAGATAATGATCCAAAACATATAAATCGAGAAAAAAAAGACATTTTTTTCACAATTTTGAACATGCGACTTGTCTTTGTTTTATTTAGTGTCCACTCAATTATGTCGTCGACTGCATATATATATACATATATATAAATATATATATATATATTTGTGTGTATATACTGTCAAATTATATAATGTTTAAGGGGATCCAAAAAAAAAGGCGTTTTCTGCGAATTTCGTCTTTAATTTCCATTATTTTTGCGATGTTTAAGTCACTCCCGTAGCCGCTGCACCAGGTGCAGCCCAAGCTGCACTTACTCCACGTAGTCCAGGTCAAGCTACATCAAAAAAAAATTATTATTTCCGGTTTTTAGATAGATTTTCTGTCAAGATACATAGGAATTTTGAGAAATGTTGATTTATAAAAAATAGGGAGCACTTTGAAAAAAAGTTGGTTTTTCGCTCCCAAAAATTGAGATAGAAGCGTGCACCAAAAAGCCATTTATTAACGAATCAAAAAAGGCATAAGTACCTTGACAGATAGTTATGGGTATAACACGAAACACGAACAAACAATCAAATCGGACGAGCCGTTCCGGCGGTAGATGTTCCATCTGTTTGAAAAATGTAGTTTCGAGATAATCACGTTTGAGGTTCTGGGACTGCATGCACACCGCCATTGGCGGACTTCGGGTAGAGTTTACAATAAAGTCGAAACCCCAAAAATCTTTCTAAGCCCAAAAAAAAAAGACGATTTATTGAACGTTCAAAAGAATACTAACCCCTTCAGTTATTTAGTGGTGGCTTAACTAGTAGAATTTTATTGTTATTCATTTAAAATTTATTGAAACATAAAACTGTTATACTTTACTTCCATATAATATGGAGTTGCACAAGGTAACTGCTGTCAAACTTCAAAATAAAAATCATAAATAAATAAAGAAAGCTTTATTTCAAAAATCTATTATTAAGTTATCCCGGAAATTTGTTTCACCCGAAATTTTATCTAAGTGCTTTTAATTACCTAAAAATAAGTAAATTGGATTTTAATGGATTAGACAATAACATCAATGTAAGATAGACCGTTTGAAAACATGAACTTAGGCACGTTTACACCGTTGCCGATTTCCAAGTCATGCCCATGCGAAGACTCGACTGTTGTATCCACCTGTGGTCCATGGTAGGGCATCCTCAAATGAAGTGTTTTGCGTTGAAAACGCCAGTGAGTATCAGTGGGTATCGGTTGATCGTTAGTACCTCTTATATTTCCATTGAGAAGGTGTTGTGCTCTCTGAACCTAGTTCAGCCAGTTTCTCGATCTGCTTTGCCTGCTCCCCCTTTCCAACCGTCTGTCGTTTTCTCTGTCAATCCTTGAATTTTTAAGGTTCGCTCTGCTGTAGAATTATTTACACCCAACTGGCTGTCCCTCTTTGCCAGGGGCAGTTGGCTGGATGTAAGCGTAACTAACACAATGCTAGAGATAAAACCAAAATCCGACCTCTTTCCGTTGTCCGTATTCCAGGTTTTGGGGGTCTCCACTATTGGGTTGAATTCCATGACAATGTTCTTTGGTGTTTCTTGTTCCTACCACCTTGTTTGGCTGTAGTAAGTCCCGTTTTATCCAAGTCTGCATCGCCATTATCGTCTTCTTGCATTGTTAGACAATCCGATGTCCCCCACATGTTTTCACTTGGTAGTTTTGTTTCCTCGCAAACCTTTTTTTCTTATTTTGCTTATTTTTTCTTTATTCATTGTTTGGTTTATGTTTATTTCATTCATAATTCCCACGATACAGGATCGAGCTAGATTTCACCACCGCACAGTACGCTCTTACCGAGGGGAAACCTACATACTCGGGGTACCGGCAGGCCATGGAATTTGTTCTCGAGCTTTATTCCCCCAAACGACTATTGACATTCTGAAGCCATCCGATCCGGGACCGACGCTACGGACAATTAATACCCCTGCCTTTATGTTCCGTGGGAGTTATTTTACTTCAATCCTACCATCTCATTTTTGGGAGGAATTCTTCTATCCGCCACCATAATAACTTCAACTTTATGTTTGACTAAATGTGTCAAGTCTTGATTTTGAACCATAAGCGAAAGAAATATAATATAATATGAATTTCAGAATAACATAAAGTAGATTTGGTTCATTGAATAATTTCTCGAATACGATTCGTAGTAATAGTTAAGCAGATTATTTTTGATGGTGTATTACTCATGTATCTTGTGCTTTCGAATATCATTCGTGCTGTGCACTGGTAATATTCATACGAAAGCACAAGAGACATTCGTAATACACCATGCAAAATAATCGACATAACTTTGACAACTTATGGTATTACATGTGATTATTAACCAAAAAGCAATAACCTACTGACAAACGTAAGTGCCAATAAAAATAATGAAAATATATAATGAAAAGACCGAATGTTCAAGGGTCATAATAACTTCAACTTTATGTCCGATTCAATGTGTCATGTCTTGATTTTGAACCATGAGCAAAAGAAATATAATGTAATATGAATTTCAGCAAAACATTTTTATTAGTTTTGTATAAAAATTTAATGGACAACTGTTACTTTGACAAAAGTCATACCAGTGCTACCGGTATTAATATATAATTTGACTTCTTTAAATATATTAAGTTTTTTGTAATAAAGAGCAAAAACCATTTATTTCAAAATATAAGGGTCAATATAAGGATGTGTAATTATATATTTTAAAGAATATCCCTATTATGGAAACGATAATCGAATAAACACGTTACAAGTAGCATAGCATTTTTTGCAATTACATTAGATTTCCGTATTCTGAATTGGTTTGATATGACTAGTGATTTCAAGAGGTTATCACTCAGAGAGCAACGAAATAATTTTTACATTTAACTGTTGGATTGGGTGGAAAGTGATTTTATTACATAACTTATAATTATTGGAATATTTTTTGTAGAAATGAAGTTGTCTAACACTCACGGTTGTAATCATTAATACTTACATATAAGTACGCTTTTAAAGTTAACTGCACACTTAAAATAGATGGTGTTTTATGTTTTGTAACAGGTTGCATTAGTAAAATTAAACTTTGTTACAAGCAATATTAGTGTATAACAAGAGAACTATGGAATCAAACGTATTAGTTATTTTTCTGACGCTCTATTTAACACATATATCTGCATTTCGTTTTACAGAAGAATTATGTCCAAATTTAACTGGATTCGATTACTCATTTAAGAAATTATCACATATTAAGACCTGGGTGTTAATGGCTTCTTACATAATGGAGCCGGCAGAAGGCAGCTATGAACCGAATGAAATTTGTGTCGAGTTTTATTTTAATACACAGGTATATATTTTAGAAACTAAAACGTTTTATAATAGTTAAAAATGTGAAAATCCCAACAACATTTATTTTAAATTATATATAAGTAGATAGTAAACGCCGTTTCTAGCACAGTTCAAGGTCTCGCTTCTGATTGGTCGTGCCGTTGTGACGTCATAGGGAGTGTTGGGTTGACGTGGGTGTATAGCGGGTTGTGTGATATTTGGGGTACTTAAGAAGATATCGCTAATGCATTAATGTAAAGTGGGTTGTATGATATTAGGGAGTGTTGGGTTGACGTGGGTGTATAGCGGGTTGTGTGATATTTGGGGTACTTAATAAGATATCGCTAATGCATTAATGTAAAGTGGGTTGTATGATATTTGGGTACTTTAAGCACAGGCTTTAAGATATTGCATATACATTAATGTAAAGCGGGGTTGTATGATAATTGGTGTACATTGTTTACCGGGGTTAACGTGAATGTTAATCGGGTTGTATGATATTTGGGGTACTTTCAGATATATTAAATTAGACTAGTAAAGTATACCAGATTGTAGTAAAAAAATGTATTGAATGATGATTACAAGATTGTCAATATTGTCTATAACTAATTAATTTAAACACAAGATTCTTAAGTTGTTCGAGAACACCTATGTTTGGGCAATTTATATTTAATAAAGAAAGCTGAAATGCTTCTGCTTCAGTCATGACATTTAAGAATTCATTATACTCATAATAATTTTTATTCTTAAAGAAATATATTCGACCATTTGTAGATCTAAATACCCCATCTATATCTGCAGGTATACCTGGAAAATGTTTATGTATCACACCATATGATTTTGTAGTAAATTTACATTCGTCTATTTCCAATAAATGGTTTTAATCATAAAATATATAAGTATGACCAGTATAAGTATTTACTGCACCACTTATATTAAGTATATCAACATTATACAAAGCAATATTTTCATTAACTAATTCTAAAGTTGGCCAAATAATATTATATGATTTATTATTCACGATAAGCAAAATATTTCCTTCAGGTCGTCGGTATGCTGCAGAAAATTTTTCAAAATTTGCTGGTAGAAAATGTAACCACGTTGGTATGTAAAATGGTACTGCTTTGTGTTGATACTCATCAAGTTTTTTAAACCATTCTCGTTTGCCAACCTTATCTCTACCAACCGTGAACGGGTGTTCTCGTTCATAACCGGGTGGTCTCGGCTCCTTTATACCAGCCAGACCAGTGAAGTGAGCTAGAATCGACCTCGAACCGCGGTGATAATAACGACACTTTTCGATAAACAAGCCGTAATACAGTCGCGTAGATTTTCTGTGTAGAAGGTTGCCTGATCTCGAAATCATATGGGATTTCATTTTTGTTCGTCTTAGTATAAGTTAAGATATAAGAATTTCTCTATATTGTTTAGAATAAATATTGTATTTAGTTGGTTATTTGTAAATATACAAAAATTGTTGTGAATACAAAACACGCCAGTTCGTACTGATACCGTCCTCTCTCTCATTGATCCTGGCACCGCTGAGTTTTAATCCGCGCGAGAGAAGTCAGACTGTTACAAATTTTAGGTTAAGAAGAGAGGTATATTTATACAAATTTGAAAAGTTGAAGTATGATATAAAGTTATACAAGGATATGAAATTTATAATAAACAATTTATAAGTATTAAAAATGTAACAATGTGTAATCTTATATACCGGATATATAAATTTTGGTAGTTGGTTTACATAAATATTAGATATTGTCACGAGGAGGGAGTTGGCTGTGACTTTATTTTATTAAATAAATAGAGGTACTTGCCAAGACTGTAACTCCTGCAGGGTTTTTATATCATATCAGGAGTCAAGCACGAGAGGATGTGAAAGGTGTTTACTAATTCATAACACAGTTATAAATTTATACGTTTTAGTTTGGTGTTTTATTAGACAAAAGGTACTTACAGCATTACATTGAAAGAGCACATGAATCGAGCGTTGGTTTTGTATATAAGTTTTATAACGTAGTCTAAGTAAGATTACGAGAGACAGTTCCGATTGTCTCTTCCTCATACTTTATATAGTCTGTCGTTATCCCGGTCATTGGTTTTGTGGTGTATGGAGAAAACCTTGGTTTGGACTAGAGTTTGCTAGACAAGTATGCACGTGTCGTTTTGTTTAGCCGTAAACAGGTAGTATTGGGCCATTGATCCTATTATTTAGGTCAGTTGTGTGGCACGGGCCGGGCGTGACTCTAAAGACCTATTGCCTAACGCTGACGACCTGTTGGTTGACCCGGACGTGACAATATGTAATATATAATAAACAATAAGCAATGTGTAATCTTTTATACCGGATATAGTATTTGTGGTATTTGTCTTATATAAATATTTAATTTACATCAAAATTTAGTTATTGTGAAAATGTCAAGTGATATAGTTTATTTATTGAATCTGGAGGCTTCAGTCTTAAATGTTGTGAGAAAGTATTATACACTAAAAAATAAAGAAGCCTTTATCCCACTCTCTGATTTGACTATAGAGGAAATTGAAGTACTCCCAAAAGAATTTGTGTTAAGAACATGTGGTCAAATTAGTTTTGCTTGGGACAAATTACCAAAAAAATGGCAAACGGATTCTGAATTCAAGAAGTATGAACAATGCACTAAACATCCAGATAACAGAGTAGTCCGGTGTGATCACATAACAGATAGTTTACTGTTTAAAAATTGTCCAATGTTTATATTTGATCATTTTAAAGAAGAATCTAATAGATTGTTATCATTTGAGAAATGGAATAATGTATTCATTTAAGCAGAAGATTTAGCAAAAGCTGGATTTTATTATATTAATTACAAAGAAGTTGTTCATTGTGCTTTCTGCAATATTGAATTATATAATTTCATAGAAGGTGATAATGCTATTACCGAACATAAACGTTGGTCAGAAAAATGTTCTTTTATTAATAAGATTTAGAATGTTATAGATGTAAAATTGTTATTTATTTTTTATATATATGATAAATTATGGATTAATAAATAAGTAAACAGAAATTTTTTTTTAAAATGTCTTTTATTTTTTCATAATTTTTTTAATTTAATTACAATTATTATTTTATATACGATTATTATCTTTATCCAACCACTTTTTTTTTTTTCATTTACATTACTAAGTGCACATATATATGGTGCAGAATGTGCAAAATAAGTTTGATGTGTGAAACATTTTTTAATTGACTCATATTCTTCTAAATCACATATTTGGGCGGGTACACCATACCAGTTCAAGAACTCTTTCATTTGTAATCCTTTCACATAAATTTTCAATGCTGATTGGAGAATTTTCTTAATTATATTATACATCTCTTCATATGGAATGTATCCATCACTCCATTTGAGACCATGATGATTCTTATGTAACCAAATAGCTTGTCTCTTATACTTTCGCTCTAATTCACTCCAAGGAAATGGTAGCTTGAACAGAGAGTGTTGTAATTTACACCCATCTCGAGATAGAATCACTACTTCTTTCGGTACCAAATCATAGCAGTAGGCAGTAAATCCTTGTATATCAACGATGAGCTCCATGGTTAAACTAACGCTTATCAGCGATGAGTTCCATGGTAAGACTAACGTTTTAACATCGCCCGACATCGGATTATATTCAATGATATAATCATGTAAAATTAAACATTATGCAGTCGTATTGGTTGGAAATTTTTCACTTGATTCAAATTCAAGCCTAATATCTACAGATGCTGATTTTAACGATTCATTTTGATGTGAGCAATCAATTACAGCCAGCGGTGCATAATCTTTGAAATCATTTTTTTTAAGTAATGAGCCTGTATCACGACCATAATAAGAATTTTGAAATTTTGTGTACATTTCATACAATAATGCATATTGGTTATTTTCAAAATTTAAATTTAAATTATCATATGGATAGCACACAGAATTCAAATATACTTTTACATTTGTTAATTTACAATGATCGAAAACACTAGAATTTTTATTTATTTTATTTTTTCTATCAGATTGAAAACCTAGAATAACATAACGCGGTTTTTCCAATTGAGTAGAAGTTTTAACAGGCCATGTTTGCTTCATTGTTGTAGGTAATAATGGATATTCATAGAGATCCCAGCTTCTAAATGCCATAGATAACGTCTTATTACTTTCAATCATTTTCAATAAATTCAGTTTTTCTTTATCAGCAACAAAAATATGTGGCACTCGCCATTGAATTTTTGATAGATTAAATTTCAATTCAGTTGAACTTGTGTATGCATTGTTATCACTACGAGCTCGAATTAAAACTAATTCTTGCTTAAAATTTACAATTATTCTTTAGTAATCTTCAGCAAATCCTAATAGTGATTTCAATGGTATGCAAACGTTAAAATAACCTTCACTATTCACAATATTTACATTTAAACCCCATCTTGCGATTTCTAAAGCACAACTTTCAGAATCGCTTAGAGAAATATATGATTTCATTGTACTACAAATCCCCACTGATTTATTTTTCTCAACTTCTACACCATTCAATGCATATCTATTCTCAACAAAAAGATAAGAAATGCCATTATTAGTAATTTTGGCATCATCTTGAGCAGCACAACCATCATTTTTTGTAAATTTTCCTTCAATATGCAAAAAACTTTCCCTAGGTAAAGTATATAAATCCTGTTGTTGTAATGGTATCCGAATTTCATCACTATTGTTGAATGTTGGTGCCACATATGACTGATGACTATGTGTCTCAATACGTGCTATTGAATTATCAAATACAATATTGGAATAAATGTTTAATACATCACTCATCTTTTTTTCTTTATTATAAACCCTTCTGATATTAAAAAAGTTAAATTCTCATTTGTTAATCCTTTCACTGTTGATACAGAAGTGGTAATGCTTTTCTTAGCTGTTATATTTTTATAACAAATTCCCATGTTCTTTCAAGTGAAGTCTTATAGTAATCGTTTCACCTCTAAGATTCACTAAACGCCCGTCTTGATCAACAATCGTTAGTGTAATGTTACATATTGTATGAGTGTGGACAGGTAAATAAATTACATTAGATGGCACTTCAACGATTTTATATCCAGGAGGAACCGTTGGAGAAAACTCATGTATTGTATGCACATGCTTATCGTTTTTATATGCTCCTGTTACTCTGTTACATTCTATGAGGAGAGTATTTCTTTTAAAAATATTAACTAGTAAAGCAGATTCATGTAATATATGTGGTTCTAGTACACGTTCTTTAAATCTTAATAATGAACCAATATAATTGGGCTTAGTAGAGTCAATTTTTAGGGTCCTTTTTATCTCACATTTTAATGTATTGTTGTTTGGACGTATATTAATATAATTTCTTACATTTCTCTCTTTCTCAATTCTATTATTATATATAAAAGAAAAATCTGCATAAGATCTCCTAATATCTGTTTTAAATATTGATCGATATCATCAATTTCATATGAACCTACTGGAATAGTTAATTCCTTATCCTAATAATAAAATATATTATTATTAGATGCATCTATGTTTGGAATAGAATTGTATGTGTGAAAATCAATTAAACCAATTACATGCTCACCTATTAAGTCAATCGGTGGAAAAAAATCAGTACATAATTCAGATGTATAACCAGTTAGTGTTAACGTCAAAGACATGATAAAAACCGGTATTAGGAAGATTCGTTCTGTTTCTTTATAAGAAATTTCAAACATAAATGACCACAATTATAAGAATTAAATTTTTGTAATTGTTTATGATTATAATTTATTTTAATATTTTTACCAAAATAATTTATAAGCTCCAAAGGAGGTTGTTAATTTCCAAAACTATCAAAATATGAAACTTTATTATAACGTTTCTTATAAGCTACCCAATGACTTCCCAATCCATGTTTGTCATCAAGATTTATTATAGCACACTCATTGATTTTAGGTTTATATGGTAAGGCGTTACGCATAAACACACCGCGAAAATATGGTAGTCTGCATGCGATTTGCTTCAACTCAACATCGCTTAGCGCCCTTTTCGGCCGTTTTTTAAGGATAAACCTCGTCCATTTTGATATGGTTTTAAATGTAACCCTCCACCTATTGCTTTCTTGGTGCCATAAGCTGCGGCACCACTTACAGCCCCTGTTATTAATGCTTTACCTATAAGCGGTAATAGCAATGGTATAAGTGCTGGTAAAAATCCTCCAACCTTAGGTGTTGGAATTACCCGGGGTTTAGGTTTGCGTTTTTGTTTGCGAGATTTTTTATGACCCATTCCAAATTTTCGTTTTGCTTTCATGATGTTTGTAACTGTCCAAGCTGTTGCTTTTTCTCCAAAAGATGCGTCTTAAGACTTAACCCGATTCCTCGCTTTTTCTTGTAATACTTTGTCTGCCTCGTGCCTTTTTGATAAATCACTCGATTTTAAATATTCAATATCGTGTTGTTTGCATGCAACGTCTAATTGATTTATACCAGGATCACCTCGGTTTAATCGTGCTTTTAAATGAGTTCCAGGACCACAATACTGATATCCAGGTATATGTAATTCAAAAGGTAATGAATTTATAGCACTGTTAATAAGTCCATCTCCATGACCTAACATTAGTAAACTGATAACTATAAATAGTGGTACAAACATTAAATAGGTATAGAAACATAATGAAATTTATAAAGCAACAACAAAAGCTACAAGTTAAAAACTTTGATATAACAACCGATATTAAATTTAAAAGACATGGTGACTTATTCCCCAACAGTATAAGATGTCTTATTTGTGGACATTCAAATTGTGGGAAAACAAATGTTATGCTTGGTTTGTTAACACATCGAAATGGATTAAAGTTTGCAAATGTGTATGTATATTCTAAATCTCTTCATCAACCAAAATATCAGTTTCTAGAAAAGTGTCTATCAAGAGTAAAATGAATTGGTTATTTACCTTACAATGAAAATACTGTGATTGTTAAACCACAAGATGCAAGATCCAATTCAACATTTATATTCGATGATGTAGCCTGTGATAAACAGGATTGTATCCGTAGTTATTTCAGTATGGGGAGACACTCACAAGTTGATTCAATTTATTTAGGTCAAACTTACGCTCGTATACATAAACATCTCATAAGAGATAATGCAAATTTAATACTGATTTTAAACACTGATATGTCATTTAACAAGCTTAAAGTGTTTTGCGCGAATTGTTGGAAGGATAAATATGGATTTGTAGTGATAAATAAAGACTCTGATACAGGTCGTTATCGAAAAGGTTTTGATAATTATTTAACATGGACATCTTAGATGTTATATCTGATTGTATTGCAATCATGATGATTTTAATAATAATACTAATACTAATATATCAATATATACTAGACATTTGAAGATTTATCCTCATTTAATCAACAGACTGGAAACAAATCTATTCAATTCTGTTATAAATGTTTATGTTAGCTATAACAAACGTGTTGAAACCTGTTACAAACTTCAACATCAGCATCAGAGTTGTTAAAGAGAATTAAAATGAATAAGATGGAGAAAGAAACATTGAAATAAATAGTGCAAGTTAGTGATGTTATACGTAAGAAGTATAAATCATTTAAACGTGGGCATGCAGATGCAGAGGAAGTATTGCAGAAAACTTTTAAACCTTTAACATTACCTCTAAAAGAAATAGTTGCAAATACAACAACTTAATTAAAGAAAATTAAAGAAGACACCCCAGATACTATTGAAATAAAAATAATAAAGAAAAGACATAATGAATCACCTATTGCATATTATCGCAACCCGGTTGATACACCTAGTAGAGGAGCAATTAGGAAACCTCAAAAATTATTACCAACATTTTTGGAAACCGAAACCTTAGCAATGAAAGATGAAGAAAATTCACCAAGAACACAATTTAAAACACAGTTAGATACCCCAGAAGGTCTAGAAGAATTTGAACAATTAAAGCTATCTGCAGGAGATATTGCAGCCCCTTACATGCTTTTTTTCGCTTTACATGAGAGTGACACTGATAAAGTATATGGAATTAGAAAAGATAGTGATGGTATTTTTAAAATAGGTAACACGCCAGTTGAGATTGAACATAATGATCTAAAGATTGGAAACCAATGGTATGAAGGAACAACAGGCCTCTATGAATTATTATTTAAAAAAATACCCGCTATCACATCATTTACCAATGACGATAGAAAATTATATATAAATATAATATTGCAAACAAACGCTCATAGGAGAAACTTTAGTTCCACTGGTCAACTTAATGGATCACGCAACTGGAAGTATTTAAATATAATAAGACCAGCAATAATAGTTGGTAGATCACAATCAACATCTGGATATGGTTTAATCCCATCAAATATGACTTTAACTAATTATAAAAGAGATTACATTTATTGGAATGATCCTAATGAACTAGTTGAAAGATTAAAGTTGCTAATGGCTTCGCGAACTGCAGGTCACACCGGACATGATAATGAAATTATGTCAATTATTGATGAGCTTAAAGAGGCAAATATAATAGAATGTTATTATATAATATGATCATATCCAACATGTCTGTAGACAAGTTTGGTAGACAGTTAAAGCCGCACGGCTTAAAACATAAAATCAGTTTAACTACAAATAGTGTTGGTGAGTTTGATGCATCAGATCGGCGGATGGTAAATATAGTCGAGCCAAAAGATGAAAACGATGTTGCAAATAAAGGTTATATTGATTTATACATTAATGAATTGATTAACAAATCATTAGATGTATTGAATGAAGATGGACTTGATGTGTACCATGCTAAAATGAGAAGAATTACACATGTAGCTTCCCGCACTAGTAATTATAATGCTGCAAACAAAAAATATGTTGATAATGCTATAAGTGAATATAAAAATAGGTTAAGTGAGCTTATTAATATAAATAAATTAAAGATAGATGATTTAATTAAATCAGATGAAAATCATAAAGAGCTTTATAATCAAAATGATTTAAAGATTAAAGGTCTAACTGCAAAAATTCAAAATGTTATTGATTATACACCTGTAATGATTGAATCTAAATGTAATACAATTAATCATGCTATATCCACTAAAGAGTTGGATAAACTTAAAAGCGATTTACTGCCATTTGTTTATAAATACATAGAGTCATATTTAAAACCAATTTTAAATGTAAATAAGGTAGTAGTGCCAACATACGAAGATGAGCAATTTGCACGTAGTCAATGAATTGCATAAACCTGCTCGTCCAACTTATTTAAGACGTAAGGTAATAACAAAAGGAATTGACGATTTGTGGCAATGTGACCTTGTTGAAATGATTCCATATACAAGAGAGAATACACAGAAAAAAAAGATTTGAAAAATCTCCTAAAACTCTAGATAATTTATCTAATGTTCGTCATTGATTTTCAGCCTTCTAATTACAATAGTTGATTTATCTAATTAGGAATAGTCAACTCATCTAATATATACATATACCATATTATCTACTTAACTAGTCAAATTATATAATAGAAATAGTTAGTTTATCGAATGATGATTTGTTATTTTAGCAAAAACAGTACGTAAATTAACTATTTAGTTTAGATGAATAAACTAAAAATAACAGAAAATTTATCTATTTAAAATAGATACAAAATCCTTTTATATATTTAAATTGTCTAATGTTATTAGATACTTTAAATAATTGGAATATATTAATCAACTAATAATGTTAGATGTTTTCAATATAAATAAATATATGAATTATCTAATTATATTGGTTTATAAAATAATCTAAAACATATAAATTTAGTAAAAAAATTTATTTAAATAATAAAAAATTACATAATAGTTACATATACTGTTACAAAAATGGTGGTTTAACTTAATTATATGTGCACAATAATTAATTTTTTTACAACATCTGGAACGAAACCTTACAAATGCATCTGACGAGGTTCGTTCGGATTTCTAATAGAAATTGGAAGGGACTCAACCCAGCTTTGAACTGCATTTACTTCTCTTGTGGCTAATGTGTTTCAAAACCCTTAAATGGATTAGTTTCATTAATTATATACATAAATATATAGTACATAAATATATAAAAACGTGTCAGAATCCTTTATTTTGACAAACATTCTTAGGTTATATTTTATCACAAAATCAACTTTAACTTACCTTTGAAATCAGGTATCAGGGCATCTAACATCCAAATAATAAGAAGTCGTTCCCACTCACTAATGCCTTGACCCTCACTCATTATGTTCAAAATATGTTTGGTGCACAGACAACGCGAATATGATATATATGTTGCACAATATTATTACATTGTAGTTTACTAAACTACACAGTTAAATATGCAACGTATTCAAATTGATCTAATTCTTTAGATATATTATCTATTTGCATTAGGTAAAACCACCAATAATATTCTTCAACTCACTCATTCATTCTTTATCAGTTCCATATATTTTAAATAGCCGAATCATCAACAACTATAGACGAATCATCAAATTTTCAGTATTTGAAACAACTATATGTATTATCTGAAAGACCATTTTAATTTGTTCTCAGAAACATATATTTTAAGTAGATAAAACATCTATATTTTTAGTTGCACAGCAAAAACGAACATTAGATAATTGATCTATTTTGTAGAATAGCCAACTAATGTTTTAAATGCTCTAATTTTTTAGGGAAAACAGCTAATGTATTAGGTCAAATAACTATTGTTTTATTTGAACGACCTATATTTTTAACTAAAAATATCATATATTCTTCATTAGATAATTCATCTATTCAACTTTAGTTGTTCTAACTAATATTATAGATATTTTAGCTAATGTAAAAACAACTAATTGCAATTAGTCAAATTCTCTAAAGTTTTTCTTTCTGTGTAGGCGGTATAAATATTTGTTAACTGTAAAAGATGTTTTTTCAAAGTATGCGTGGGCAGACCCTGTGAAGTCAAAATCTGCCAATGACGTTACCCGAGCTATGAATAAAATACTAGGTCAACATCGTATGCCACATAATATTCAGTCATGGTAAATAATTCTACAACTCTGAATTTCAAAAACTAATGAAACAACATAAAGTCAACCATTATTCAACATACAGCAATCTCAAAGCGAGTGTAGGAGAAAGATTTAATCGTACACTTAAAGCTAGTATGTGGCGTGAATTCAGTTTAAACGATTCAAAGAAGTGGCACAATATATTACCAAAATTATTAGAAAATTATAATTGCAGAAAACATCGCACTATAAAAATGTGCCCCAAAGATGTGACGCATTATAATGAAAAAAACTTATTGAATACTGTTTACAGTAATATTAAGTTTGTAGGGCATTCGAAATTAAAAACACTGATCATGTACGAATAAGTAAAGTGAAAGGGGTATTCAATAAAGGTTATACTCCTAATTGGTCCACTGAAATATCTAAAATAGTAAAAATGCAAATAACAAACCCTGTTACGTATAAACTCCAAGACTTGCATGGACGATCAATCGAAGGTAGATTTTATGAACTAGAATTGCAGACAACAAAACATCCAAATATTTATCTAGTGGAAAAGGTTTTAAAAACAAAGGGATCCAAGGTTCTCGTGAAATGGTTAGGATTAAACTCTAGTTATAATTCATGGATAAAAAAGAAAGATGTTTTATAAAATCATATATATATATATATATATATATATATATATATATATATATATATATATAATTAATAATCTAAAAATTAAAAATTGTTTCTAAAATGTCCCTGAACATTTTGTTATACGGTAGATCCCGAGAAAGGCAACCCCGTCCCTGAATGTAAAAGTTATACGGAAGTCCCTTATTCTTGCGTCACGAAGAACGCGATTCGTTTCGACTCATTGATAATTTTGTGTTTTAAACGCGATTTGTTTTGCGTCATGTGAAATGATTATTTTGGCTTGTTGCCGTTGAGCGATTTGTTTAATTGTAGTTGCAAGTTATTTAACAGAAGATTGAGTCTTCTTTTAAAAATTTTATTTCTATTTTCCGAAACCATCCCTGAACATTTTGTTATACGGTAGTATCCCACTAATACCGCTAGTCATACCGAGTATTTTTATGAAAAAGTGTCATCGTATAGTCTGAAATGGTAGATGCAAGAGTTGTCCGTCGAATGTTTTTGCTCTGCAGTTGTCACTGTTTATCAGATTAAATAATTTGGATTTGTTTCCATCTTCTACCTCTTCTACTTTCTTTGACGTACGTCAATGACCTGAGGGGTCATAGCAAAAATTTAATGAATAAAGTTATTCATTAAAGGTTACAGTTATCACTGCTTCCTTTTAATTTAAAAAAATATATTATAATTAAATACACTTCATGTCTTGGGTCTCCTTTAGTTTATTTTTACCGGGGGGTTGGAAAACATTTTACTTATATTTTGGCCTGGATTTAAATTTAATGTTTCCACCTAGCCCAGGAGATGGTTGAGATATTTTTATCTCATTTCATACATGTTAAGTTCAGCTACGAATTACGTGTTCTTAAATGTATTAAAATATCACAGTTCACACTGTTTTAAACTAATTTTAAGATTTTTAAAATGGATCAAGAATCCATGGGTTATTATTTTATCATAAATAATTTTTATATCTTTCATATTAACTATTGGTTATGCCGCCAATTTTATATTAAAATTTTATTTCTATTTTTTCAAGAGTTTCGCTATCTATAATTATCAATATTTGTTAACAATCTGCGTCACTCAAGCATACAACTTATAAATCTCTTTTGTCCTTACAGGATGTCGGTTTTTCTATTATTCATCGGAATTTTACTCCGAGCAGCGAGTTGTCACGAGTTGTATAATACAACCCCTATCGACAATAGTACAGGACTGTATTTCGAAAAATTTGGAATATTGAAATTATCCAATGACGAATGGCGATTGATAGTCTCTCTTAATTTAACAAATTTTCATGATGAGTATAATAATATTCATAAATACATATCAAGTCTAAAAAAACTTTGTTCTACTTTTAAAGAAAAATCAATTGAAAGTAATGAAATTGAAAATTGTAAAACCTTTTTAAATAAGTTTGATAGTATTTTTAAATAATTAACGGAACAGAATGAAGTCATTGAAGCATTTTTAAATACACGTGTTAAACGTGGATTATTAAACCCAATAGGGAAAATTTCTAAAATACTTTTCGTAACCTTAGATTCTGAAGATACTGAGTATTATGATGCTCAGATCTCTGAGATACATAATAATGATGATAACTTACTAAATATTATAAAAGATCAAACTTCTATTTTGGAATCTGTCACTATTTTAACAAATTCCACTTTTATGGAAATAAACGAAACAGTTACCTGTTTAAAAACGAAAGTTCGCCAAATGGAACATTATGGTCAACATTTAGATGCCATATTAACTCATGTACACAGCAGAGAACAGTTTGTTATCAGAGTAAATGAACTCATTACTTTTGTTTCATTTCATATTGAAAAATTCAGTATAAGTCAAGCTAATCTCTTACAAATCATTTTAAATCATCCTAATGTGCTTAGTCCAAATAACATGTATAAAGAATTATTAAAAAGACAAAAATATTTACCAGATACTTCAAACTTTCCAATTTTTCTAATTTTCGATAATATACATATGTATTATAAAATAATAATTTCTACCATTTATACTTATAAAGAAAAATTAAATTTTATACTTACTGTACCATTGGTTACACATGTTATTTATGATACGATCAAATTAAGTAGTCTACCTATTTTGATGGAAGACAGTAATTTTGGATTTATCTATCCTAGCAATCCAATTCTTGTCATTGATCAAACAAGAATACACTATTTCTTAGTAAAAGAAACATATCTCACCAACTCTTGCAAAATGTATAAATTAAAATCTGAAACTTATATTTGTAATCAAGGACAACCATTATTACTTGTAAACGGAGAAGGAGGTTGTGAAGCTAAATTACTTAAAGGACATGGACAAATTCCTGAATCATGTAATAAAAGAATAATGAAATTGAAAAATAGCATGTGGATCCAAATGATTTTGCCAAATTCTTGGTTATTTGTTTTGCCAGTTCCAGAAACTGTCCAAATTGTTTGCAAAAATAACTTAAGAAACACTATTAATTTAAATGGTACGGGAAAATTTACACTTAAAAGCGGATGTATCGCTTACACTGATAATATAGTATTACCTACTTTATGTTTTATAAATAGCAATATTGTAAGTGACCTTACACCAAAATTACCCTTCAAATTTAATTTAAATTTGTCAATGAAAAGTGAACTACCTAAACCAACGATAAATTCCAATCATATTGTAAAAGTGGAAGAAATTCATTTATTTGATAAAATCAGTCATGATATAAATAAATTGAAAGAAAAAGAAAATATAGATCTATTAAATACTAAAAGATCTACTTCTAATTTCACTTATTTGATAATAACATTTTCTTCAATTGCGTTAGCAATAGTAATTCTAACGATTTACTTTTTTATAAAATTTAAAAGGATTCATTTAAATTAGTCTGCTGTTAGAAATAATACAGAAATTACACTTTTTCCTGTTAAATTAATCAATACTACCCTTAGTAGAGCAGATATTAATGAATCATTACCTGCTGAACCTGATATCGAAATGGTTGAGCATGTTGTTGTCAGAAATGAAAACAGTAGCAATATTCACTACCATTTTCAACCTTAGTTGGGAGGTGTTGTAAAGTCACCCATTTCTCATAAATATTTATTTAATAGTTTTACTAATATTTGTATTACTTTGTATTATTTTAAGTCTAACCATATAATCATATTTCATATTATATTACTACTTCTGAGACTACACATCCGTTCTAAATGTTGTTATCAACTTTTTCTCGGCTGAATTTACATTAAATGTCACGTTCGCCAAGATGGAAGGTGACTTGGTTGTCTCTAGAAAGACGCTGAGTCCGTGTGAAACATAAAAGTTTGTAAATGAACGATGCAACATTGGGTTGGTGTTAGTACCAGAAGTGTCGCGATCACCGAGTGGAACAGACGTTCTACCAATGTAGTTAAATTGTACCAATATTTCGTTTTTTCAATAAATCTCTTTGTTACAACAGACTACGTTGTTGAATATTAACCAAAAACCTTAAAAACCTTTTATTGAGTTAGTAACGAAGTCTCGTCACTAATATTAGACACGAACCACCCATTTCGTTGTATCCGACAATACAACAGTATCAATTGTCACGGAAACGCAGGTACTGTTTACATAATTAATGACATTTGGATAAATCAGTGGCGTTGTTATATTTTATTATTGCTGATTACGTTCTAAGAAGAACAGCAGGGCATTATAATTTCTTTTTGGAAGCTTATTTCTGTACAGGAATGCAGAATGGAAATGAATGGGTATATTCTCAAGAACAGTGTCGCGAACATTTCCTGTTAATAAATGTCTTCAAAAGCGTCAAGAGTATAGTGAATAAATGTATTGAGAGTGGTGGAGGGCATTTTGAACATTTATTGTAATAAATAAAATTATGCGTCATTTTTCTATTTTAATTAAATTGTTTCAAAGGCATCCCGAATAGCTTCAATTTTATTCCTTTTATAATTTCACTAGACGCCAATGCGGGCTGTCAGTCTTAGTTGACTATCACACCGAAGCGGCAAACAAAATATCAGAACGAGGCGGCGCCGTCAATAATTTTGGATTACTCTGTAAAATAATAACGAGATGATTCGAACCAACATTAATTAACTAGAAATCATAGATTATAGCGTTATGCTTTATCTAGAAAACATTATTACACAACTAGTATTCACTGCAACAATTCTAAGAAGTGGTACTAACGAAATCGAAACAACATTTACCTTTTGTGAAACAAATACACTCTAGTTTGGTATAATACCTAGAGAAGACATAAAAAGATAAATCAATAAATTACTACCGGATAATCTTAAAACCTCATAATAAAATATTGGCGGAACCAACAATTAGTTAAAACATATTGCAAATATGAAAACCTCGTTTTGAACATATTAATCGACACTCCTTTTCCTCTCACAGAAGCTGACCTATTACAATTTACACCAATTCCCACTACACACGAAAGTAATTATGTAACCCGAAATAAACTAAAGGGATATTATTCAAAAACAAATTTACAAATCAACTATTTAAAAAATGTACATTAGTAGAAGAAAATTTTCAAATTTGTACTCCAGGAAACATATTACCCGATAGTTGTTTAGAAAACATGTATTTTATTAGAAACAATAATAATTGCAAATATAGCAAACTTCTTAACCATAACGAAATGATCCCAATTCCCTACTCAAATTTTGTATACCTATATTTAACCAATAAGGAATTAATGAACATTGAATGTGGCAATGACATACACGAGAAAGAAATAACAGTAATCTTCTCAATACAATATTGCTTAATTAACAAACAAAAATTTGATATGAAAATTAATTTTGACAAACTAAAAATTTTAAATATCGGTAAAAATTAAAATAAATTATTCCTAAATAAGACATTAAACATAAATAGTTTAGAGACAATCAAATTACCTCGGCAAGAAATAACATATTTAAAAGAAAATTCTTTAATATAATCACATGCAATATTCTACGATATTTTACTTTATGTAATATTTGTAATACTAGTAATGCTATTAATTCAGAATATGTATTCTATAATCGGCGCATACTCAAATTGCCCGGCGGTTGGGTTTGTACCTTTTTTGACCTTTTATTTTGCCCGAACCATCGGCAATAAAGAAACGGTACACTAACCCTCTTAAATTGCCTAGTTTTACGAGAAGTACGTATTAAACAGGAAGATTAGAAATTGGTACATTTCTGCGAAATTATTATTACAGGTAACAATGTATCAATAGGGAAAATACAGTTTAGTTTAAAGTTGATTATCATTGTCCAATAATAATAAATTATATAATTTTATATTTATACATTTAAATAAAATATCTAAGAATTTTTTATTCTTCTTATTTTTTGCCTTTGCGAATCTACCTTCTAAAATGAGGATTTCTTAAAATTTGAATTCGGGCAGGTTGACTTTACGATTTGACAGTCCAATGATTTGTGACACCAACCGCCGGGCAGTTAGAGTATGCGCCCTATAATCATGTCAAGAATATCTGAACCTAAAATTATAAAAGATAATGTAATCACTATTGAAACAACACCTATTGACACAGGTATTCTTTCATCTAACAGTGGAGGAATTATATAACCAACAACTCAGCAGCATCAGCAATTTATCAGACACACAGTACTTATCCATAACATGAGACATATGTAACACAACACTAGCTGTATATATACATATATATATATATATATACATATATATATATATATATATATATATATATATATATATATATATATAAATAAATATATATATATATATATATATATATATATATATATATATAAATAAATATATATATATATATATATATATATATATATATATATATATATAAATATATATATATAAGTTATATTGGTGCATTATAAGCATATTACATGTTGCATTATTAGCTGATGATTTGATTTCTTTGTCTTGTTCGACAACACATGTTTATTGTCAAGTGAAAAGTGCAAGTTATGAAACCTATAAATGTTCCGAATATTAGATATAAGTCACGTATTCTGTTCAGATCTTGTTCTGTTTAAGCAACATAATAAACACGTACAATAAAATTATACAAGATATCATTTTTTGTTAACCTTTTATTGTAAGAAATAAAAGTGGCGCAGTCGGTAGTATCTCAAAAAAGAGTGACGTTCGAAACGCTATTAAATAAATTTAAAATAGCGTCTATTCTTTATTAACGTACTCGGTCGATTTTAATCGTTCATTCGGAAGATCAAGGAAGAATCTACACCCGCAAAATCGTTTAACTCGATACCAGGGTTAAATCTAACGTCAAGAAAACAGATACGTCCAGGATCCGGGAACCTGCAGCACTACAGCCGCAGCCGTCTTGTTACTCGCAGGGAACCCACAAACCTAAGCACCAGCAACTTCACAGAGCCCGCAAACCGAGTGCCCGAAATCTCCGCCGCATAAATGAAGATTGCAATAGCCAACATCCTTCTAACAATATTACTGTAAGCATTACTCTAAAACTAACATATTATTTAGTTTACTAGAGAAGTGTGATTCGGCTAACTCTTCGACCTCCCGACATAGGAGTGAATTTTAACTAACACATAGATTAGCATAAAAAAAAAGCCAAGCTGGCATTAAATTTATCAACCTTATTTGAATCAATACTCGAAATCGAGCAGGACTCAAATATTTCTAATTGTAATACTGCAATTATGGCAAATTCATCTGAAATTAAATATTTGTTGGACAATATTCCAAATTTTAATGGAAACCCAAAACTTTTAGCTTCTTTTATTATGACCTGCGACGAAATAGTAGACATATTAAATTCTACAGTCGGAATAACGGATATACAAAAAAATGTGCATTATTTCACATAAAAAGTAAAATAACGGATATAGCCGCCGATTAATTGCGTAACTAAAAATTTGAAAATTAGCTAAACCTAAAAGCCCATTTATTAAGCTGTTTCCAAAATGATCAAAAACCTACTACTATTATTCTAGATACTTTAAGTGATTGTAATTCTCCGAAAAACGCAAGGAACTTATTAAATAATATAAATGATAAATTTGAATTATTAAAACTAAAATTATCACCACCTATGACAATAATGTTGCAAACGAATTAAAAAAATTTAACGAGTCTTTAATAGTAACTCATTTCATTAGTTCATTGCGAGACCCTATGCGAAATAACTTGGCTACACGAAATCCGCAAACTATTAGTGATATTGAAAAATAATTATTAAATGATTTTCAATATATGCAATATTCAGAAAATAAAATCCGCTCTTTACCGAATATTCCTCCTACGAAATTTCCTTTAGCAAATACAAACTTCCCTACCGGACCAATCTACAGGAATATTATTAGTAACCAACCCAAAAGATTCGCCCCACGTCAAAATATTATTAATAACCAATGACAAAAACCACCAACACCCATGTCAACCCAATCCAGACCCAATCCAGAATGACAACTAGTTCCAATCAACCTAACAGTTACTTTATGAGACAAAATAGACAATTCGGCACAACCACACCAAATTACATTGTAGAAGAACTTAACATAAACGAAGATGATAATAATTTACCCTTGCACGAAAATGTCGAAGACATTGACGAATCAGAAAACACCACTGACGAAAACTCATATTTAGACTTAGACGAAATAACACAACAGGAGAATTGATGAATATAAACTGTAATTCAAAATAACCCTTTATCAGAATTAAAGATTATATTATACTTTTAGACACAGGCAGCACTATTAATCTAATAAACAAGAATTTTGTGGAATCAGAAAACAAAATAAACAATAGGTTTAAAATTTTTAAAGAAAACTTCACTTTTAAATCAGCTAGTGGCAAATCTTCCGGAGATTCATATGTTATAATCAATGTTAATAAAAATCCGATTAAATGTTATATTAATAATTTCCATAAAAACTTTAATTTATTATTGGGTATTAACACTCTAGAAATATTAGGCATGTCTATTGATTTAAAGAAATAAAAGGCAATATTAAACAATAAAGAATGTAACTTCGAATATTTTAACGCCCATAATACTAATTGTTTCAACAGCGAATTAAATGAAATTTATATGAGAAGTGATCACTTAAACGAAGAATACGACTACGAAATTATATATAAAAAAGTAACAATGAACTCCAATGCAGACGCTTTATCGAGAATACGAAACAAATTCGAACTAAAATTTACCCACAAAAACATTTTTGAGAAACCAAATAACATAATACATTGTATAAGCAAAGATTTTAAATTAAATAAAGGTTTCGCATTAGAAGTCAATAAAAATTTCGATAGCAAACATTGTTTACAAAATATAAAAATGAATAGTCAAAATTTTGCAATACAACCAATATATGAACAAAAATATAAATTAATACTTTTAATAACAAAATCAAATTACTTCGATAAGCCAACGTTAAATACAATTGAAGATAGACTTATCGAGATCAAAAATTATTTAATTGAAAACGACATTTTTGAAATTCATTCACACAAAATATGTTCCGGGCTAGACGAAATAAATTTTGAATTAATTAAAAATTTAATTTGTAAAATATTTCAAGACACTCATATAATTTGGTTTATCCACAAACTTCCAGAAATAAATGTCAGTGATTCTTTAGAAAGTTTACTACCCAATTTAGATGATACCGACGAACAGACAATCCATTCTGATAACGAAAATGAAATTAACGGTGTGATATTCAAGGATATTCCTTTAAATGTTGGATAAAACCAAATAATAATAAAAATAGGTGACAAATTTCAAATAAATTTGGAAAAATTATTCAAAATTAAACAAAGACTAATAGTACCCGTAGATAAAGAAAATACAAAAAAAAAATATTTGTGAAATGTTTAAAAATTATTAAGGAAAAACAAATCATAGAGGTATAACAGAAACGTATCAGAAATTAAAAAGAAGATATTATTGGCCTAATATGATTTCAAATATTCAGAGATTTATTAATAACTGCGAATTATGCCAAACTTGTATGTATGAACGAAACCCATACCAAATACCCGATCAGTTAACTCTCAATGCCAAACATCCTTTCGATATATTACACCTTGATGTATTAACCCTAAATAAAGAAAAGTACTTAACTATAATAGATTCCTTTACTATATTCGCCGCATGTAAATTATTAGATATTACCACATCTACTAAAATTATTGAAAATTTATTAGAATATTTCGCCCAATGTCAAGTGCCTAACAGAATTATTACCGACAATGGTGTAGAATTTAACAATGAAATGATAAAAAAATTATTAACCGGTAATAAACTTGTACTTCATATTACTTCAACTAGCAATCCGCAAAGTACCGGTTTAATCGAACGCTTACACTTATCTTTGATAGAACATCTTCGAATTTTGGAGCAAAGACATGAATTTAAAAACTTGGATACAGTTAATAATATAAGTATCGCAATAATAGCCTATAACAATTCGTTAAATTCAACCAAATGTACCCCGATTGAAACACTATTTGGAAACGATTGTGAAAATAAAATACTAAAATTTCAAGATACAGATCAGGTTTATTTAAACATTCGGAAAGACAAATTGAAGAAAATACGCGAGAAGGTGAAACAAAGAGCAGAAATGAATAAAGTTAGAAGATTCTTGAAACAAAAACCAACAAAAGGCCAAGATTTAGAAATTAAAACAAAAGAAGTTCTAGTAAAAGAAAATCCTAGATTAATAACAAAATTTAAATAGCCTCTATTTAAAAAACAATCTTTGACAGAATTCAATAAAATAAGAAATACAGTAACTTTAAAGGACGGGACAAAGTTTAAAATAAATAAACTAAAGAGAAAACGTATATTCGTTTCAGATGTTCTTGCCGAGGAACAGAAATCTTAAGCAGGATCGATTCAACCGCCGGAATTAATGTATTAGAACTCGGCAATGTAAATATTTATACGCATTCTAAATATTCATATTGTCATTTTAATTTTAGTAAAATTAGTGTGGAATTCGATAAAATAACAATATATATTTTAGATATAAAAGAAAAAATTAGCAATAGTAAGAGTGAATTACATTATGAAAGGGATTTACAAAATAATTTGAATATACTAAATTATAACTATGCAAAAGTTAAGGAAAAACTCGTAAATTTATTCAATAAAAGGTCAAAAAGAGGTTTAATAAATGGACTGGGTAATATAATCAAAAGTATAATAGGGAATTTAGATTAACAAGATGCGGAAAAATATAAATTAATGTTCGAAAAAATTAAGGAAAACCAGAAATTATTACAAGAACAAAATATAGAAAATATTAAATTAAATAAGGAAATGATTAATAAATTTAATAAACAAATCGAAAATCTATTTCATAACGAAAAAAAAAGGTCCACAATAATGCAGTTAGATGGGATGTTACAAAATCAAATGACATACGAAAACTTATTTAGGATAAAAGATATTATAAATCAGATTGTTTTCATGTTAATTAATATTCTAGTAATGATAGATGAAATAGAGACCAGCCTTACTTTTTGTAATATAGGAAAACTACATAGTTCCATAATAAATATAAATGAATTAAAACATTTAATATCTGAATTTAATATAAATTTAAATTTTTGGGAATTAAATATCCAAATAACCAGTCATTGTAAAATTGAACAAGATCAAATAAAATATCTTCTAGAAATACCACTATTAGAAAATCAAAATTACATATTAATACAAACAACACCTATACCAACGTTAATTGAAAATCAGATGTATTTGCTAAATAAAGAAAAAGAATTAATTATGAAACAACAACAATAAATTGTATTTCGTCTATGATTGTAAAATGATTAATAATAATAATAATAATTGTAAAACAAACTTTATTGAAGTCAATCAATGTTATAAACAATTAATAAATAAAGTAAATATTTGCCTTATTCAAAATTGAAAATTCAAACATAGCTTACATCGCTAGTAGTAAAACAAGAAATTTGGAAATAAATTGTACACGTTATTATATTAAAAAGAGAATTATAGGAATATACAAATTTATTGTCGGAAATGATAGTACGATTGATAATTATAATTTAGTCCCAACAATGAATAATGCTAGAGAAATCATTTTTGAAAACATGAATTTTGAAATCAGTAATGACAAAATTGTTAATAGATCTTTTGAAATCAACACTATTCATAAACAAAATATAATCATACCCGAAATCCCAAAGATAAAAGAAATAATTACTAACGGAGACCATAGTGTAACTAACTCTGTAATGATAGTAATTATAATTGTAATTTTTAACATTGTAATAATATATAAAGTAAGAGTTAAATATTTGATAATTAAGAAAAATAAGATTAATACCGATATAATTTTGGAAGATGTCAGATACTCGGTAATATTGTAAAAAGAACTTAAATCATCTCTTAATAAGGGAGGCGTTATATTGGTGCATTATAAGCATATTACATGTTGCATTATTAACTGATGATTTGATTTCTTTGTCTTGTTCGACCATACATGTTTATTGTCACGTGACAAGTGCAAGTTATGAAACCTATAAATGTTCTGAATATTAGATATAAGTCACGTATTCTGTTCAGATCTTGTTCTGTTTAAACAACATAATAAACACGTACAATAAAATTATACAAGATATCATTTTTTGTTAACCTTTTATTGTAAGAAATAAAAGTTATATATATACGGAGTACTAAAAGTATTAGCTATTTTATTAGTGCCTCCACAATTACAAAGTAAATGCAACATAATTGGGCATTAAAATTTTACAATGTATAAGCAAACAAATTAACACATACGGACCATTTGATTCCCAATCTTTTTTCATCGCTATGCTCCCATTGCATCCTATAGTATGCACTTTCAACGGGAAAAACATGGAAATTCTCCGGTTGCAGTGATAAATTTTTTCCAATATACGAACCCTAGTAAGTGGTATGAAAATATAATACGTTTGTATGTAAAAGGATAGACATCGTAACATACTTGCAGCAATGGGCACCTAAATGGGAGTTCCATTCCGTTGACCATGCGCTCCCACAATGTGTTTTCCATCATCAAAAGTAGGCATATGTTTAGTGGATTCATAGTCCCTAAGTCTTCGCAGTTGTCGGGGGTCTCTGCGTTTTTGCATTTTTGTAACTTGGCTACGAACTTAAGTTTTAAATTATGTTGAGAATGTGGTTTCTCGTTCGTTCTATTTTGTGATAATAATATAAGCAAGCATCTCGAAATGCTTGAACGGCAAGTTTAGGATATTCGTGTTCAAGATTTTAGTTTTTATTTCTTACATTTTGTTGCACTAAGTTTTAAGAAATTTATTTATATATATATATATATATATATATATATATATATATATATATATATATATATATATATATATATATATATATATACACACACACATATATATATATAAATATATATATATATAAATATATATATATATATATATATATATATATATATATATATATATATATATATATATATATATATAAGTTATATTAGTGTATTATAAGCATATTACATGTTGCATTATTAGCTGTTGATTTGATTTCTTTGTCTTGTTAGACAACACATGTTTATTGTCACGTGACAAGTATAAGTTACGAAACATATAAATGTTCCGAATTTTAGATATAAGTCACGTATTCTGTTCAGATCTTGTTCTGTTTAAACATCATAATAAACACGTACAATAAAATTATACAAGATATCATTTTTTGTTAACTTTGTATAGTGAGAAATAAAAGTGGCGCAGTCGGTAGGATCTCCGAAAAGAGTGACGTTCGAAACGCTATTAAATAAATTAAAAAAAAAAAAGCGTCAATTCCTTATTAACGTACCGGTCGATTTTAATCGTTCATTCGGAAGATCAAGGAAGAATCTACACCCGCAGAAACGTTTAACTCAATACCAGGGTTAAATCCAACGTCAAGAAGACAGATACGTCCAGGATCCGGGAACCTGCAGCACTACAGACGCAGCCGTCTTGTTACACGCAGGGAACCCGCAAACCTAAGCACCAGCAACTTCACAGAGCCCGCAAACCGAGTGCCCGAAGTCTCCGCCGCATAAATGAAGATTGCAATAGCCAACATTCTTCTAATAATATTACTGTAAGCATTACTAAAAAACTATCATATTATTTAGTTACTAGAGAAGTGTGATTTGGTTAACACTTCGAACTCCCGACATAGGAGTGAATTTTAACTAACAAATAAATTAGTATAAGAAAAAGCCAACCTGGCATTAAATTTATCAACCTTATTTGAATCAATACTCGAAATCGAGCAGGACTCAAATATTTTAAATTGTAATACTTCAAGTATGGCAAATACATCTGAAATTAAATTTTTGTTGGACGGTATTCCAAATTTTAATGGAAACCCAAAACTTTTAGCTTCTTTTATTATCACTTGCGACGAAATAGTAGACATATTAAATTCTACAGTCGGAATAACGGATTTACAAAAAAAATGTGCATTATTTCACATAAAAAGTAAAATAACGGATAAAACCGCCGAAGAATTGCGTAATTATAAATTTGAAAACTGGCTACATCTAAAAACCCATTTATTAAGCTGTTTCCAAAATGATCAAAAACCTACTACCATTATTCTAGATATTTTAAGTGATTGTAATTCTCCGAAAAATGCAAGGAACTTATTAAATAATATAAAAGATAAATTTGAATTATTCAAAACTAAAATTATCACCACCTATGATAATAATGTTGCAAACGAATTAAAAAAATTTATCGAGTCTTTAATATTAACTCATTTCATTAGTTCATTGAGAGACCCTATGCGAAATAACTTGGCTACACGAAATCCGCAAACTATTAGTGTTATTGAAAAATTATTATTAAATGATTTTCAGTATATGCAATATTCAGAAAATAAAATCCGCTCTTTACCGAATATTCCTCCTACGAAATTTCCATTAGCAAATACAAACTTCCCTACCGGACCAATCTACAGGAATTTTACTAGTAACCAACCCAAAAGATTCGCCCCACGTCAAAATATTATTAATAACCAAAGACAAAAACCACCAACACCCATGTCAACCCAATCCAGAATGACAACTAGTTCCAATCAACCTAACAGTTACTTTATGAGACAAAATAGACAATTCGGCACAACCACACCAAATTACATTGTAGAAGAACTTAACACAAACGAAGATGATAATAATTTACCCTTGCACGAAAATGTCGAAGACATTGACGAATCAGAAAACATCACTGAAGAAAACTCTTTTTTAGACTTAGACGAAATAACACAACAGGAGAATTGATGAATATAAACTGTAATTCAAAATTACCCTTTATCAGAATTAAAGATTATATTATACTTTTAGACACAGGCAGCACTATTAATCTAATAAACAAGAATTTTGTGGAATCAGAAAACAAAAAAAACAATAGGTTTAAAATTTTTAAAGAAAACTTCACTTTTAAAACAGCTAGTGGCAAATCTTCCGGAGATTCATATGTTATAATCAATGTTAATAAAAATCCGATTAAATGTTATATTAATAATTTCCATAAAAACTTTAATTTATTATTGGGTATTAACACTCTAGAAATATTAGGCATGTCTATTTATTTAAAGAATAAAAAGGCAATATTAAACAATAAAGAATGTAACTTCGAATATTTTAACGCCCATAATACTAATTGTTTCAACAGCGAATTAAATGAAATTTATATTAGAAGTGATCATTTAAACGAAGAAGAGGAAAAAGAGCTGTTTAAAGTAATCTGCGAATACCAAATGATTTTCCCAAAAGAAAAAGAACCCTTAACACACACAAGTGTAATACAACATAAAATCACGACTACAGACGAAACCTTTATATACACAAAAAGTTACCGGCACCCCGAGATTTATAAAAACGAGATTAATAACCAAATAGCCAAACTTTTAGATGACAAAATAATCCAACCATCCTATTCACCTTGGTCGTCCCCAGTGTGGATGGTGCCTAAAAAATTAGATGCAAGCGGTAAAAAGAAATTTCGAATGGTCATCGATTATAGAAAACTAAATCAAAAAACAGTAGACGACAAATTCCCGATACCCAACATAACAGAAGTGCTTGATAAATTAGGAAAAAATATATATTATACAACTCTCGACTTAGCATCCGGTTTCCACCAAATCCAAATGCATCCTGATTCTATTAGTAAAACCGCCTTCAACACCGATAAAGGACATTTCGAATTCACACGAATGCCCTTTGGCCTAAAGAATGCACCCGCAACCTTTCAGCGACTGATGAATTATGCCTTAAGGGAACATTTAAATAAAATTTGCTTAGTATATTTAGACGATATTATTATCTTAGGAACAAGTTTACAAGAGCATATTGGAAATATCAGAAAAGTATTTAAAACATTAAAATTGCATAATTTAAAAATACAGTTAGATAAAAGTGAGTTTTTAAGGAAAGAAGTTGCTTATTTGGGTCATATTATTTCACAGGAAGGAGTAAAACCTAACCCTTCAAAAATCGAAGCAGTAAAATCCTTTCCCATCCCTAAAACTCAAAAGGAGATCAAACAATTTCTAGGACTTATTGGCTATTATAGAAAATTTATTCCGAATTTCGCCAAACTGACTTAACCTTTAAAAAACTATTTAAAAAAGGGAAACAAAGTAGATACTAATAATAAACAATATATTGAAAGTTTCGAAAATTCAAAATTACAATTAATAAATTCACCTATTCTCCAATATCCTGATTTTACAAAGACCTTCACTATAACCACTGACGCAAGCAATTACGCCATAGGAGCCGTATTAAGCCAAAATGTAAAAGGAAAAGACCTACCAGTAGCATACGCGTCTAGAACATTAAACGAGCATGAGATAAATTATTCCACAACAGAAAAGGAACTATTGGGAATAGTTTGGGCATGTAAATATTTTAGACCATATGTTTATGGAGTGGAATTCAAAATCGTAACAGATCACCGCCCACTAGTTTGGCTTATGAATCTAAAAGACCCCAATTCGAAATTAATGAGATGGCGTATTAAACTCGAAGAATATGACTACGAAATTATATATAAAAAAGGAACAATGAACTCAAATGCCGACGCTTTATCGAGAATACGAAACAATTTCGAACTAAAATTTACCCACAAAAACATTTTTGAAAAACCAAATAACATAATACATTGTATAAGCAAAGATTTTAAATTAAATAAAGGTTTCGCATTAGAAGTCAATAAAAATTTCAATAGCAAAAATTATTTACAAAATATAAAGATGAATAGTCAAAATTTTGCAATACAACCAATATATGAACAAAAATATAAATTAATACTTTTAATAACAAAATCAAATTACTTCGATAAACCAACGTTAAAAACAATTGAAGATAGACTTATCGAGATCAAAAATTATTTAATTGAAAACGATATTTTTGAAATTCATTCACCCAAAATATGTTCCGGGCTAGACGAAATCAATTTTGATTTAATTAAAAATTTAATTTGTAAAATATTTCAAGACACTCATATAATTTGGTTTATCCACGAACTTCCAGAAATAAATGTCAGTGATTCTTTAGAAAGTTTACTACCCAATTTAGATGATACCGACGAACAGACAATCCATTCTGATAACAAAATTGAAATTAACGGTGTTATATTCAAGGATATTCCTTTAAATGTTGGAAAAAACCAAATAATAATAAAAATAGGTGACAAATTTCAAATAAATTTAGAAAAATTATTCAAAATTAAACAAATACTAATAGTAACCGTAGATAAAGAAAATACAAATAAAAATATTTGTGAAATGTTTAAAAATTATCTTATACCAAATGTAAACTATTATTGTCTAATTGACAACGATTTAATTGCAATAATTAATAATATATTACAAACTACATTTGTTAAAAATTCTTTCAAAATTATTCAAACGACAATACAATTAGAAGATGTTTTAAATGATAACGATCAAAATTTACAAATACAGTTGTATCATGAAGGAAAAACAAATCACAGAGGTATAACAGAAACGTATCAGAAATTAAAAAGAAGATATTATTGGCCTAATATGATTTCAAATATTCAGAGGTTTATTAATAACTGCGAATTATGCCAAACTTGTAAGTATGAACGAAATCCATACCAAATACCCGATCAGTTAACTCTCAATGCCAAACATCCTTTCGATATATTACACCTTGATGTATTAACCCTAAATAAGGAGAAGTACTTAACTATAATAGATTCCTTTACTAAATTCGCAGCATGTAAATTATTAGATAATACCACATCCACTAAAATTGTTGAAATTTTTTTAGAATATTTCGCCCAATATCAAGTGCCTAACAGAATTATTACCGATAATGGTGTAGAATTTAACAATGAAATGATCAAAAATTTATTAACCGGTTATAAAATTGTACTTCATATTACTTCAACTAGCAACCCGCAAAGTAACGGTTTAATCGAACGCTTACACTCATCTTTGATAGAACATCTTCGAATTTTGGAGCAAAGACATGAATTTAAAACCTTGGATACAGTTAATAAAATAAATATCGCAATAATAGCCTATAACAATTCGTTAAATTCAACCAAATATACCCCGATTGAAACTCTATTTGGAAACGATTGTGAAAATAAAATACTAAAATTTCAAGATACAGATCAGGATTATCTAAACATTTGGAAAGACAAATTGAAGAAAATACGCGAGAAGGTGAAACAAAGAGCAGAAATGAATAAAGTTAGAAGATTCTTGAAACAAAAACCAACAAAAGGCCAAGATTTAGAAATTAAAACAAAAGAAGTTCTAGTAAAAGAAAATCCTAGATTAATAACAAAATTTAAATAGCCTCTATTTAAAAAACAATCTTTGACAGAATTCAATAAAATAAGAAATACAGTAACTTTAAAGGACGGGACAAAGTTTAAAATAAATAAACTAAAGAGAAAACGTATGTTCGTTTCAGATGTTCTTGCCGAGGAACAGAAATCTTAAGCAGGATCGATTCAACCGCCGGAATTAATTTATTAGAACTCGGCAATGTAAATATTTATACGCATTCTAAATATTCATATTGTCATTTTAATTTTAGTAAAATTAGTGTGGAATTCGATAAAATAACAATATATATTTTAGATATAAAAGAAAAAATTAGCAATAGTAAGAGTGAATTACATTATGAAAGGGATTTACAAAATAATTTGAATATACTAAATTATAACTATGCAAAAGTTAAGGAAAAACTCGTAAATTTATTCAATAAAAGGTCAAAAAGAGGTTTAATAAATGGACTGGGTAATATAATCAAAAGTATAATAGGGAATTTAGATTAACAAGATGCGGAAAAATATAAATTAATGTTCGAAAAAATTAAGGAAAACCAGAAATTATTACAAGAACAAAATATAGAAAATATTAAATTAAATAAGGAAATGATTAATAAATTTAATAAACAAATCGAAAATCTATTTCATAACGAAAAAAAAAAGGTCCACAATAATGCAGTTAGATGGGATGTTACAAAATCAAATGACATACGAAAACTTATTTAGGATAAAAGATATTATAAATCAGATTGTTTTCATGTTAATTAATATTCTCGTAATGATAGATGAAATAGAGACCAGCCTTACTTTTTGTAATATAGGAAAACTACATAGTTCCATAATAAATATAAATGAATTAAAACATTTAATATCTGAATTTAATATAAATTTAAATTTTTGGGAATTAAATATCCAAATAACCAGTCATTGTAAAATTGAACAAGATCAAATAAAATATCTTCTAGAAATACCACTATTAGAAAATCAAAATTACATATTAATACAAACAACACCTATACCAACGTTAATTGAAAATCAGATGTATTTGCTAAATAAAGAAAAAGAATTAATTATGAAACAACAACAATAAATTGTATTTCGTCTATGATTGTAAAATGATTAATAATAATAATAATAATTGTAAAACAAACTTTATTGAAGTCAATCAATGTTATAAACAATTAATAAATAAAGTAAATATTTGCCTTATTCAAAATTGAAAATTCAAACATAGCTTACATCGCTAGTAGTAAAACAAGAAATTTGGAAATAAATTGTACACGTTATTATATTAAAAAGAGAATTATAGGAATATACAAATTTATTGTCGGAAATGATAGTACGATTGATAATTATAATTTAGTCCCAACAATGAATAATGCTAGAGAAATCATTTTTGAAAACATGAATTTTGAAATCAGTAATGACAAAATTGTTAATAGATCTTTTGAAATCAACACTATTCATAAACAAAATATAATCATACCCGAAATCCCAAAGATAAAAGAAATAATTACTAACGGAGACCATAGTGTAACTAACTCTGTAATGATAGTAATTATAATTGTAATTTTTAACATTGTAATAATATATAAAGTAAGAGTTAAATATTTGATAATTAAGAAAAATAAGATTAATACCGATATAATTTTGGAAGATGTCAGATACTCGGTAATATTGTAAAAAGAACTTAAATCATCTCTTAATAAGGGAGGAGTTATATTGGTGCATTATAAGCATATTACATGTTGCATTATTAACTGATGATTTGATTTCTTTGTCTTGTTCGACCATACATGTTTATTGTCACGTGACAAGTGCAAGTTATGAAACCTATAAATGTTCTGAATATTAGATATAAGTCACGTATTCTGTTCAGATCTTGTTCTGTTTAAACAACATAATAAACACGTACAATAAAATTATACAAGATATCATTTTTTGTTAACCTTTTATTGTAAGAAATAAAAGTTATATATATACGGAGTACTAAAAGTATTAGCTATTTTATTAGTGCCTCCACAATTACAAAGTAAATGCAACATAATTGGGCATTAAAATTTTACAATGTATAAGCAAACAAATTAACACATACGGACCACTTGATTCCCAATCTTTTTTCATCGCTATGCTCCCATTGCATCCTATAGTATGCACTTTCAACGGGAAAAACATGGAAATTCTCCGGTTGCAGTGATAAATTTTTTCCAATATACGAACCCTAGTAAGTGGTATGAAAATATAATACGTTTGTATGTAAAAGGATAGACATCGTAACATACTTGCAGCAATGGGCACCTAAATGGGGGTTCCATTCCGTTGACCATGCGCTCCCACAATGTGTTTTCCATCATCAAAAGTAGGCATATGTTTAGTGGATTCATAGTCCCTAAGTCTTCGCAGTTGTCGGGGGTCTCTGCGTTTTTGCATTTTTGTAACTTGGCTACGAACTTAAGTTTTAAATTATGTTGAGAATGTGGTTTCTCGTTCGTTCTATTTTGTGATAATAATATAAGCAAGCATCTCGAAATGCTTGAACGGCAAGTTTAGGATATTCGTGTTCAAGATTTTAGTTTTTATTTCTTATATTTTGTTGCACTAAGTTTTAAGAAATTTATTTATATATATATATATATATATATATATATACACACACACACATATATATATAAATATATATATATATATATATATTTATATATATATATATATATATATATATATATATATATATATATATATATATTTATATATATATATATATATATATATATATATAATTATATATATATATATATATATATATATATATATATATATATATATATATATATGTTTATATATATATATATATATATATATATATATATATATATATATATATATACAAGGTGGTCCATTTTAAGTTGCGTTTGTAAATATCTCAAAAACTGCACATCGGATGAAAAATGTAAGAAACATGTATCAAATATTTTCGAAGGGGACATCCACTGACACAAAAGTCGATCCTTCAACCTTTCTCCTGGTGGGTAGGGTGGGGGTAGCATTGAAATCTTAAATAGAAACCCCCATTTTTATAACAATTTCAGATATATATATATATATATATATATATATATATATATATATATATATATATAAGTTATATTAGTGTATTATAAGCATATTACATGTTGCATTATTAGCTGTTGATTTGATTTCTTTGTCTTGTTAGACAACACATTTTTATTGTCACGTGACAAGTATAAGTTACGAAACATATAAATGTTCCGAATTTTAGATATAAGTCACGTATTCTGTTCAGATCTTGTTCTGTTTAAGCATCATAATAAACACGTACAATAAAATTATACAAGATATCATTTTTTGTTAACTTTGTATAGTGAGAAATAAAAGTGGCGCAGTCGGTAGGATCTCCGAAAAGAGTGACGTTCGAAACGCTATTAAATAAATTAAAAAAAAAAAAGCGTCAATTCGTTATTAACGTACCGGTCGATTTTAATCGTTCATTCGGAAGATCAAGGAAGAATCTACACCCGCAGAAACGTTTAACTCAATACCAGGGTTAAATCCAACGTCAAGAAGACAGATACGTCCAGGATCCGGGAACCTGCAGCACTACAGACGCAGCCGTCTTGTTACACGCAGGGAACCCGCAAACCTAAGCACCAGCAACTTCACAGAGCCCGCAAACCGAGTGCCCGAAGACTCCGCCGCATAAATGAAGATTGCAATAGCCAACATTCTTCTAATAATATTACTGTAAGCATTACTAAAAAACTATCATATTATTTAGTTACTAGAGAAGTGTGATTTGGTTAACACTTCGAACTCCCGACATAGGAGTGAATTTTAACTAACAAATAAATTAGTATAAGAAAAAGCCAACCTGGCATTAAATTTATCAACCTTATTTGAATCAATACTCGAAATCGAGCAGGACTCAAATATTTTAAATTGTAATACTTCAAGTATGGCAAATACATCTGAAATTAAATTTTTGTTGGACGGTATTCCAAATTTTAATGGAAACCCAAAACTTTTAGCTTCTTTTATTATCACTTGCGACGAAATAGTAGACATATTAAATTCTACAGTCGGAATAACGGATTTACAAAAAAAATGTGCATTATTTCACATAAAAAGTAAAATAACGGATAAAGCCGCCGAAGAATTGCGTAATTATAAATTTGAAAACTGGCTACATCTAAAAACCCATTTATTAAGCTGTTTCCAAAATGATCAAAAACCTACTACCATTATTCTAGATATTTTAAGTGATTGTAATTCTCCGAAAAATGCAAGGAACTTATTAAATAATATAAAAGATAAATTTGAATTATTCAAAACTAAAATTATCACCACCTATGATAATAATGTTGCAAACGAATTAAAAAAATTTATCGAGTCTTTAATATTAACTCATTTCATTAGTTCATTGAGAGACCCTATGCGAAATAACTTGGCTACACGAAATCCGCAAACTATTAGTGTTATTGAAAAATTATTATTAAATGATTTTCAGTATATGCAATATTCAGAAAATAAAATCCGCTCTTTACCGAATATTCCTCCTACAAAATTTCCATTAGCAAATACAAACTTCCCTACCGGACCAATCTACAGGAATTTTACTAGTAACCAACCCAAAAGATTCGCCCCACGTCAAAATATTATTAATAACCAAAGACAAAAACCACCAACACCCATGTCAACCCAATCCAGAATGACAACTAGTTCCAATCAACCTAACAGTTACTTTATGAGACAAAATAGAAAATTCGGCACAACCACACCAAATTACATTGTAGAAGAACTTAACACAAACGAAGATGATAATAATTTACCCTTGCACGAAAATGTCGAAGACATTGACGAATCAGAAAACATCACTGACGAAAACTCTTTTTTAGACTTAGACGAAATAACACAACAGGAGAATTGATGAATATAAACTGTAATTCAAAATTACCCTTTATCAGAATTAAAGATTATATTATACTTTTAGACACAGGCAGCACTATTAATCTAATAAACAAGAATTTTGTGGAATCAGAAAACAAAAAAAACAATAGGTTTAAAATTTTTAAAGAAAACTTCACTTTTAAAACAGCTAGTGGCAAATCTTCCGGAGATTCATATGTTATAATCAATGTTAATAAAAATCCGATTAAATGTTATATTAATAATTTCCATAAAAACTTTAATTTATTATTGGGTATTAACACTCTAGAAATATTAGGCATGTCTATTTATTTAAAGAATAAAAAGGCAATATTAAACAATAAAGAATGTAACTTCGAATATTTTAACGCCCATAATACTAATTGTTTCAACAGCGAATTAAATGAAATTTATATTAGAAGTGATCATTTAAACGAAGAAGAGGAAAAAGAGCTGTTTAAAGTAATCTGCGAATACCAAATGATTTTCCCAAAAGAAAAAGAACCCTTAACACACACAAGTGTAATACAACATAAAATCACGACTACAGACGAAACCTTTATATACACAAAAAGTTACCGGCACCCCGAGATTTATAAAAACGAGATTAATAACCAAATAGCCAAACTTTTAGATGACAAAATAATCCAACCATCCTATTCACCTTGGTCGTCCCCAGTGTGGATGGTGCCTAAAAAATTAGATGCAAGCGGTAAAAAGAAATTTCGAATGGTCATCGATTATAGAAAACTAAATCAAAAAACAGTAGACGACAAATTCCCGATACCCAACATAACAGAAGTGCTTGATAAATTAGGAAAAAATATATATTATACAACTCTCGACTTAGCATCCGGTTTCCACCAAATCCAAATGCATCCTGATTCTATTAGTAAAACCGCCTTCAACACCGATAAAGGACATTTCGAATTCACACGAATGCCCTTTGGCCTAAAGAATGCACCCGCAACCTTTCAGCGACTGATGAATTATGCCTTAAGGGAACATTTAAATAAAATTTGCTTAGTATATTTAGACGATATTATTATCTTAGGAACAAGTTTACAAGAGCATATTGGAAATATCAGAAAAGTATTTAAAACATTAAAATTGCATAATTTAAAAATACAGTTAGATAAAAGTGAGTTTTTAAGGAAAGAAGTTGCTTATTTGGGTCATATTATTTCACAGGAAGGAGTAAAACCTAACCCTTCTAAAATCGAAGCAGTAAAATCCTTTCCCATCCCTAAAACTCAAAAGGAGATCAAACAATTTCTAGGACTTATTGGCTATTATAGAAAATTTATTCCGAATTTTGCCAAACTGACTTAACCTTTAACAAACTATTTAAAAAAGGGAAACAAAGTAGATACTAATAATAAACAATATATTGAAAGTTTCGAAAATTCAAAATTACAATTAATAAATTCACCTATTCTCCAATATCCTGATTTTACAAAGACCTTCACTATAACCACTGACGCAAGCAATTACGCCATAGGAGCCGTATTAAGCCAAAATGTAAAAGGAAAAGACCTACCAGTAGCATACGCGTCTAGAACATTAAACGAGCATGAGATAAATTATTCCACAACAGAAAAGGAACTATTGGGAATAGTTTGGGCATGTAAATATTTTAGACCATATGTTTATGGATTGAAATTCAAAATCGTAACAGATCACCGCCCACTAGTTTGGCTTATGAATCTAAAAGACCCCAATTCGAAATTAATGAGATGGCGTATTAAACTCGAAGAATATGACTACGAAATTATATATAAAAAAGGAACAATGAACTCAAATGCCGACGCTTTATCGAGAATACGAAACAATTTCGAACTAAAATTTACCCACAAAAACATTTTTGAAAAACCAAATAACATAATACATTGTATAAGCAAAGATTATAAATTAAATAAAGGTTTCGCATTAGAAGTCAATAAAAATTTCAATAGCAAAAATTATTTACAACATATAAAAATGAATAGTCAAAATTTTGCAATACAACCAATATATGAACAAAAATATAAATTAATACGTTTAATAACAAAATCAAATTACTTCGATAAACCAACGTTAAAAACAATTGAAGATAGACTTATCGAGATCAAAAATTATTTAATTGTAAACGACATTTTTGAAATTCATTCACCCAAAATATGTTCCGGGCTAGACGAAATCAATTTTGATTTAATTAAAAATTTAATTTGTAAAATATTTCAAGACACTCATATAATTTGGTTTATCCACGAACTTCCAGAAATAAATGTCAGTGATTCTTTAGAAAGTTTACTACCCAATTTAGATGATACCGACGAACAGACAATCCATTCTGATAACGAAAATGAAATTAACGGTGTTATATTCAAGGATATTCCTTTAAATGTTGGAAAAAACCAAATAATAATAAAAATAGGTGACAAATTTCAAATAAATTTAGAAAAATTATTCAAAATTAAACAAATACTAATAGTAACCGTAGATAAAGAAAATACAAATAAAAATATTTGTGAAATGTTTAAAAATTATCTTATACCAAATGTAAATTATTATTGTCTAATTGACAACGATTTAATTGCAATAATTAATAATATATTACAAACTACATTTGTTAAAAATTCTTTCAAAATTATTCAAACGACAATACAATTAGAAGATGTTTTAAATGATAACGATCAAAATTTACAAATACAGTTGTATCATGAAGGAAAAACAAATCACAGAGGTATAACAGAAACGTATCAGAAATTAAAAAGAAGATATTATTGGCCTAATATGATTTCAAATATTCAGAGGTTTATTAATAACTGCGAATTATGCCAAACTTGTAAGTATGAACGAAATCCATACCAAATACCCGATCAGTTAACTCTCAATGCCAAACATCCTTTCGATATATTACACCTTGATGTATTAACCCTAAATAAGGAGAAGTACTTAACTATAATAGATTCCTTTACTAAATTCGCAGCATGTAAATTATTAGATAATACCACATCCACTAAAATTGTTGAAATTTTTTTAGAATATTTCGCCCAATATCAAGTGCCTAACAGAATTATTACCGATAATGGTGTAGAATTTAACAATGAAATGATCAAAAATTTATTAACCGGTTATAAAATTGTACTTCATATTACTTCAACTAGCAACCCGCAAAGTAACGGTTTAATCGAACGCTTACACTCATCTTTGATAGAACATCTTCGAATTTTGGAGCAAAGACATGAATTTAAAACCTTGGATACAGTTAATAAAATAAATATCGCAATAATAGCCTATAACAATTCGTTTAATTCAACCAAATATACCCCGATTGAAACACTATTTGGAAACGATTGTGAAAATAAAATACTAAAATTTCAAGATACAGATCAGGATTATCTAAACATTTGGAAAGACAAATTAAAGAAAATACGCGAGAAGGTGAAACAAAGAGCAGAAATGAATAAAATTAAAAGATTCCTGAAACAAAAACCAACAAAAGACCAAGATTTAGAAATTAAAACAAAAGAAGTTCTAGTAAAAGAAAATCCTAGATTAATAACAAAATATAAAAAGCCTCTATTTAAAAAACAATCCTCGACAGAATACAATAAGATAAGAAATACAGTAACTTTAAAGGACGGGAGAAAGTTTAAAATAAATAAACTAAAGAGAAAACGTATGTTCGTTTCAGATGTTCCTGCCGAGGAACAGAAATCTTAAGCAAGATCGACTCAACCGCCGGAATTCATTTATTAGAACTCGGCAATGTGAATATTTATACGCATTCTAAATATTCATATTATCATTTTAATTTTAGTAAAATTAGTGTAGAATTCGATAAAATAACAATATATATTTTCGATATAAAAGAAAAAATTAGCAATAGTAAGAGTGAATTACATTATGAAAGGGAATTACAAAATAATTTGAATATACTAAATTATAACTATGCAAAAGTTAAGGCAAAACTCGTAAATTTATTCAATAAAAGGTCAAAAAGAGGTTTAATAAATGGACTAGGTAACATAATCAAAAGTATAACAGGGAATTTAGATTCACAAGATGCGGAAAAATATGAATTAATGTTCGAAAAAATTAAGGAAAACCAGAAATTATTACAAGAACAAAATATAGAAAATATTAAATTAAATAAGGAAATGATTAATAAATTTAATAAACAAATCGAAAATCTATTTCATAACGAAAATTTAATAAGGTCCAGAATAATGCAGTTAGATGGGATGTTACAAAATCAAATGACATACGAAAATTTATTTAGGATAAAAGATATTATAAATCAGATTGTTTTCATGTTAATTAATATTCTCGAAATGATAGATGAAATAGAGACCAGCCTTACTTTTTGTAATATAGGAAAACTACATAGTTCCATAATAAATATAAATGAATTAAAACATTTAATATCTGAATTTAATATAAATTTAAAATTTTGGGAGTTAAATATCCAAATAACAAGTCATTGTAAAATTGAACAAGATCAAATAAAATATCTTCTAGAAATACCACTATTCGAAAATCAAAATTACGTATTAATACAAACAACACCTATACCAACGTTAGTTGAAAATCAGATGTATTTGCTAAATAAAGGAAAAGAATTAATTATGAAACATAATAATAAATTGTATTACGTCTATGATTGTAAAATGATTAATAATAATAACTATTGTAAAACAAACTTTATAGAAGTCAATGAATGTTATAAACAATTAATAAACTATCAAAATAATGAACAATGCGAATATCATAAAATAAATGAAATATTTGCCTTATTCAAAATTGAAAATTCAAACATAGCTTACATCGCTAGTAGTAAAACAAGAAATTTGGAAATAAATTGTACACATTATTATATTAAAAAGAGAATTATGGGAATATACAAATTTATTGTCGGGAATAATTGTACGATTGATAATTATAATTTAGTCCCAACAATGAATAATGCTAGAGAAATCATTTTTGAAAACATGAATTTTGAAATCAGAAATGACAAAATTGTTAATAGATCTTTTGAAATCAACACTATTCATAAACAAAATATAATTATACCCGAAATCCCAAAGATAAAAGAAATAACTACTAACGGAGAACATAGTGTAACTAACTCTGTAATGATAGTAATTATAATTGTAATTCTAATCATTGTAATAATATATAAAGTAAGAGTTAAATATTTGAAAATTAAGAAAAATAAAATTAATACCGATATATTTTTGGAAGATGTCAGAAACTCGGTAATATTGTAAAAAGAATTTAAATCATCTCTAAATAAGGGAGGAGTTATATTAGTGTATTATAAGAATATTACATGTTGCATTATTAGCTGATGATTTGATTTCTTTGTCTTGTTAGACAACACATGTTTATTGTCACGTGACAAGTATAAGTTACGAAACCTATAAATGTTCCGAATTTTAGATATAAGTCACGTATTCTGTTCAGATCTTGTTCTGTTTAAACATCATAATAAACACGTACAATAAAATTATACAAGATATCATTTTTTGTTAACTTTGTATAGTGAGAAATAAAAGTTATATATATCAGTCGTGTACTAGATGCCAGAGTGAGTGGACGTTCTTTACGTGAGCTCGTTGAGTATACATTTTATTTGTAAACAAATAAAAATCGTGTTCAAACTTAGGTTTTTTCTTGTTTATTTGTGTTTATTTTGCTGTATATGGTGTTGTTTGTGACTGATTTCGTTCGGTTTTAGTTCAAATCGTTTGAATATTGTTCTTTTTTCGTAGTTTTGGCTACATTTTCTTATTTTCAGGTGGGTTTTTTTATTTTCTTTCGTTCGTATTAATTGTCCGCGTTGGCGGACGGGGTGTTTGACGGAAGTGGCAACCCCTCCGTAACCATGAACCATGCTAAGAAGCAGAGAATAATGAGCCAGTCGACGGTGGAGCAGTGCCCCCTATTTCTGGTCATTAAAAAAAAGATGGGTCTGATTTTTTTAAGGTTAGCCCGTTTTTAATTATTAAACAAATTTATAGTTTTAGTTGGGGAAGTAAATTCTTTAAAAAAAATTAAGGATGGTTTGTTAGTGGAAACGAAAACTGCTAATCAAGCAACTCGACTGCTGCAAACATATCTTTTTTCTGACATTCCTGTTGAGGTGTCTTCACACCCAACCCTCAATACTGTCAAGGGCGTTATCACTTGTCGTGATTTGTTAAATTGTACCACCGATGAGCTCTGCTCTGAACTAAAGGTTCAAGGTGGCTCTGAAGTTCGGCGTATTACCCGCAAGGTTAATGGCGTAGTTGAAGACACTGCGTTCATTATTCTTTCTTTTTCACTACACAAATTGCCATCCAAAATACGTGTTGCAATATATAGTTTGCCTGTCAGGCCATACATACCCAATCCTATGTGCTGCTTTAATTAACAGAAGTTTATGCATTCTTCAAAGTCGTGCAAAGACAAAAAAATCTGTATCTGCGGTAAAGAGCCACACGAGGAACAGCGCTGTACCGATCCGGTAAAGTGTGTGAATTGTGGGGATAGTCATCTTGCTCTATCAAAAAACTGTCCAAAATTCAAAGAAGAGTATGCGATAGTATAACACAAAACGCTTAACAATTGCAGTTATCCTAAAGCACGAGCATTTATACGTCAGAACTCTACTGTTCCGACGTTGAGCTTTGCCAAAATGACTGCAACCAAACCTGCAAACTCTACTCCATCTGTAAGTGACATCGCTGCTCTACTTATACCCGAAATTAAAAAAATGATTATTGAAGCTTTCTCGCTAAACTTAGACGCCAGTATGAGCGCAGCCTTATCGAACCCCAGCACAGCGACCAGTGTCACTGCAAAGCTGACACCTCCAACTGTACCCATATTTGCCCTGCCAGGTACTTCACACACACCACCCAAAACATGTACGTCATTTATTATGCCATCTTCTGCTCCTGTTCTATCAGGACAGGACACACATATTTCTCCCTCTCACTCAGAGTCAAGCGCTATGTCGATTGACAACGATGCAGTTAAAAATGCTCAAAAGCCCAAAGATAGGCGTGGGTTCACACTGTAAAGCTGGTGTTCCGCCACTTCACATAAGGTACATGAAACTTGGTATGAGGTACGTGTGCAAAATTCAAACGCTCACGCATCACCTGAACTATACCATAATTTTCCGCAATGCAGAGTTAGACCATTTGTATAGAAATAGTGCGACTTCCCTATACCCACTCGCATTAAAACTCCCAAGTCTGTTGAATACCATCCTAAACAACCTAGGGCATGTATTACCACGGATATATTCCGCAGTACCTCCATGGGCATCTAGAGGCTTATCAACAAATCGTGCGCTGACCAGTAAGCCAAAAGCTTCCACTCCTCATGCCATATACCTAGTCGAATTCTTTATTCAGCTGCAACAGTACACAGAATTTCAACACACATATACCGATGGCTCCAAGACAGACTCTGGAACTGGCTGTGCTTTCGTGACTGCCGGCGTATCCCACTCGTTCACACTGTCACACATATGCTCGGTGTATACCGCAGAGTTATATGGGATCCTCTACTCTCTTCGACACTCCCGTCGATCTATCGATGAGCGACGTCAAATGCTCGTCTGCACTGATTCGCTGAGTTTCATCTTGGGCATCAGTAGTAGATTTTCATCTGATCCTACTGTAGTGAACATTCGCAGGGAAATCGATAGATTGTGGGAGCTAGAGAGAGATGTCGTACTTATGTGGATACCCGGTTATGTAGGGATACTCGGCAATCACTCTGCTCTTGGGGCAGCCAACACCGACTATATAGTTCGTCATCCCTTGCGCGCCGATGATGTGTTGATATCTGTGTCTGTTCATTGTCTTAAGACATGGCAAGAGGAGTAGAATAATTCCACTAGCAAATTGCGACGTGTAAAGGTGTCAGTGGAGCGGTGGTTACCACCGGTCCGCCTAACAAGGTGCGAGCAAGTAGCTGTTTCACTATGGCACACTTCTCTCACGCACTTGTTCCTATTACTTGTAGAACAACCACCGCTACGCTCCACTTGTAACACTAAGCTCACTCTCGATCATATCTTCGGGCAGTGTCCTGGTTACAATTTGCATCGTCGCAATGCTGGTATTGAGGGTCCCTTGGCGAGCTATTTAAGGGGACCTTTACGGTTGGGATCGCGTAAAATAGGTCAACTTTGGGAATTTATTGTGTTAGAACGAAAAGAGATACAGTCATGCGGTTTTGACTACGAAATTTCTTTTATTTAGTGACAATTAAAACGTATTTATGCAAGTTAAAAATACGCAAAACATATGACCGCTACAGCGGTCATTAGGTGTTGTTGCTTTTTGCATTGTGCAGGCTCTGGGGCCGCTCTTAGTGATCTGAAAGAAAAAGCAAGGTATGGTATGAACAGCGAATTCTATTTATTGGAGCTTGACGGCGGCAAAATCAAAATTTTTGAAAATTAAAAAAATGGCGGCCGCATGAAAAAAAAATTGACTTTTTTAATTCATTTTTCCGTGTTTGACCCGTAATTTTTTATAGTCAGAGTAACATTTTAAAAAAAAACGTTTGGACAAGATCCAATAAATTTAGTCTTGTTTGTTATACGTTTTGCGAAAAATAAAGCGGTTCAATAGTTTGGCCGCAATCATCTGCACAGCGGAGAAAAAAGTCGTTTCGAGAAAAACGCGTTTGAAGTTTTTACGATATTCGGACTGTGATAATCGGCGTTACATTTGTCCGATATGAACGAAAATTTCCAAGTAAATACTTTTATACTATGTGAAAACGGATGTATGGTTCGATTTACATTTTTATTGTTTATAAATCCAATATGGCGGACAAAGTCGACAAATGTATTTTGCATGGGTTCTTGAAATCCAATATAAATGCGTTTTGCGGACAAGTTATTAATAATTATGGGTCAGAGTTACAAAAATAGGAAATACGACATGGCGCATTCAAAATGGCCACCAAAAATATTTAAAATAATCACTTTTTTATTGCAAATTTTAACTGTGAGTGATTTTTCTTGGTCAAAATACTCACGTTCAGTCGGAAATTCCGGGACCGTAAAAGCATCCTTCTTCAACTTCGAACATGTCATCATCGGCAATGTGTCTTCTCCGGGCTGCAAGGCGAGCTTGTCTGGTGCCAATGGACAATCTCCGTTCCGCGCTCTGGATCCGCGTATAGTCTGAGCGCTCTGGCGGCCGTGTGTATGACCGGCCGTAGCGGCCGATATATTTTCCGAATCGTATCGGCCTTTCGCACACATATTCTACATGAATCTAGCTTTCATAGTATGCAAAAAAAATCGAGTTTTTCAAAATTTCAACCGTAAATGTCCCCTTAAGCGATGCACATAAGTAAACTGCTAACGTTTCTACGTGCAATTAATATGTTGCATCAAATCTAAAACGTTACTTTCTTTTCGTTCTCGACAGTTAGCATTTCATTATTGTTATTGTAATTATTTTTCTTTTCTCTCGGGGCTGTGATTTTAGGCAGTTCCCGACTGGTTTCTGCACATATCTGCAGTGCAGAGTATGATTCACATTTGTGAATGCAAAATATACTTTCTTTACTTTCTGTTTTAGCCAAATCTCTAGTTTCAGTAATATCACGACAGAGCTTTATTGTATGCTAGTTCCTGAACATTGAACATTTAACATCATATTAAACAATCGTCTATATAAGCGGTAATGACCTTAGCAGTCGATATAATAATTAAAATATATATATATATATATATATATATATATATATATACACATATATATATATATATATATATATATATATATATATATATATATATATATATATATACATATATATATATATATATATATATATATATATATATATATAAATATATATATATATATATATATACAGTCGTGTACTAGATGCCAAACTGAGCGGACGTTTTTACGTGAGCTCTGTGCGTATACATTTTATTTGTAAACAAATAAAATGCGTGGTCAAACTTAGCATTTTCTTGTTTATTATATATATATATATATATATATATATATATATATATATATTTATATATATATATATATATATATATATATATATATATATATATATATATGTATATATATATAGTCGTGTACTAGATGCCAGAGTGAGCGGACGTTCTTTACGTGTGCTCTGTGCGTATACCTTTTATATGTAAACAAATAAAATTCGTGTTCAAGCTTAGGTATTTTCTTGTTTATTTGTGTTTATTTTGCTGTATATGGTGTTTCTGTCAAAGATATGTGAACAAATGATCAATTTCCGACTCAGCTGGTTGCTAGAATCTCGCAATGTCATCAACAAACATCAATATGGATCTCGTCAGCACCATTCCACCACTGATCTTCATGTGTATTTGACAAACGCGATTCAGTCTAGTATCCTAAAACGCAACCATCTGGTTGCTGTGTTTTTGATCTAGAAAAAGCGTTCGACATGACCTGGAGATACGGTATCCTACAAAGATTACACAACTGGGGTTTACGAGGCCATTTGCCTCAATTCATAGAGAACATTCTTTGTAGCCGTTCATTTAGAATCCGAGTTGGAGAAATTTTCTCTTCTACACGACCGTTGCTAAACGGTATTCTTCAAGGCTCTTCCATAAGTGTAACTTTTTTCTTGATTTCAATCAATGGCATCGTTTCTAACATTCCCAATACCGTTGATTATTGCCTTTATGTCGACGACCTCGCTCCCTTCACTTCATCACAATCTCTTGCTCTCTGTCAGAAGAGAATACAGCAGGCAGTTGACTCTGTTTCACTGGCTGCATCCGACCGTGGTTTCCGCTTCTCTATGGAAAAGACATGTGCTATCGAATTTTGTTGACTATGCAAAGCACACTACTGTCCAGTTGTGACGCTTTACAACAGACCTGTGCGGATTGCAGATGAGGTAAAGTTTTTGGGTATAATTTTCGATAGACGATTCTTGTTGTTGAAACACATCAACACTGTTTCTTCGCAGTGCCGAATGTCATTGAATGCAATCAAGTGTATTGCATCCACAAAATGGGGAGCCGAAAAGGACTTGTTGCCTCTTAAAAACAGTCTAGTTCTGTCCTGGATAGACTACGGTGCCATCATTGTGCATACGGCTAGTTGCTATCACTTGAAGAAGTTAGACAGTGTACACAATGCTATTATTCGAACTGTCACCGGCGTGTTTAGGACTACTCTAATTCCAAGCCTTCACTTTGCAGCCGGTGTTCCGCCGCTTCGCATAAGGTACACGAAATATGGAATGAGGTACGTGTGCAAAATTCAAACGCTCACGCAGCACATAAACCACGCTATTTTCTTCAACAATCCGGACTTGAATCAACTCTACATTAATAGAGAAACTTCTCTGTATCCACTTGCACTAAAGATCCCAAGGTTGTTAAATACCATCCTCAACAACGAAGGGTTTGTTATCTGTCGCTCGTTTCCCAATGTACCTCCATGGGCTTCTCTATCTATTCAAACAAACCTAGAGCATACCAGGATGCCGAAAGATTCCACTCCTAATGCCATATACTTGGTTGAATTCTTCAATCAATTTCAGCAGTACATAGACTATCAACACACATATACAGATGCCTCCAAGACAGACTCTTGGTCTGGCTGTGCTTCTGTGAATGACGGCGTTCCCCAATTGTTCACACTGTCATCCATATGCTCGGTGTATACCGCAGAGCTATATGGGATTCTCTTCTCTCTGCGACACTCTCGTCAATCTATCGATGAGCAACGTCACCTGCTTGTCTGCACCGATTCTCTAAGTACCATATTGGGTATCAGTAGCAGATTCCTCTCCGAGCCTATTGTTCTGGAAATTCGTAGAGAAATCGATAGATTACGAGAACTAGAGCGAGATGTCGTCCTTATGTGGATACCCAGCCATGTTGGGATACCCGGCAATCACTGTGCCGACAAGGTTGCTCTTCCAGCAGCCTACACCGAATTTATAGTTCGTTATCCATTGCGCGCCAATGTCGTGTTGAGGTCTGTTTCTGCGCATTGTCTTAAGTTGTGGCAGGAGGAGTGGGATATATCCACTAGCAAATTGCGACGTGTTAAGGTGTCAGTGGAGTAGTGGCCCCCACCACTCCACCTAACAAGGTGTGAGCAAGTAGTTATCTCATGTCTAAGAATAGGGCACACTTGTCTCACACACTTGTTCCTGTTACTTGAAGAACAACCACCACTTGCTCCACTTGTTCCACTATGCTCACTCTCGAACATATTTTCAAGCAGTGTCCTAGTTTCAGTCTGCACCGTCGCAATGCAGGTATTATTGGTCCTTGGCTTATTCACTTAAAAAATTATGCAACGTGCATTGGCAATGTACTTACTTTTCTTCGAGCTACTAATTTGTTCCAGCAAATCTGAAACTGTCGTCTCCTTTTACGTCTTTTCATAAATGTTTCTTAGTTCATTTAACATATTTCATTTTCTCCGCACAATATTTTAGTCAGAGCTGTGACTTTTGTGGTTTCTTGAAAGTTTCAATCCCTGACTGAATTCTGCATTTTCCAGCAATGTCTTTTAGTTCTCCAAAGAAACTCAGTTCTATACTGGAGGTTGCACTTTCTAACTGTGCAAAGTTTGTTTCTAAAATGTGTCAACATTTCAAATACTTAATTTACTGTACCACTATATCTCAGCTATAGCCCGTTTTTATTGTTACTATTACTTATAATCTAATACAATTTCTAAATTATCCTAACAGATTAATACTGTAATTTTCTTAAATATCCGTTACTTGATTCCGCACATACTAGCATTACTTATTTCTTTTATTCTTTTCTTTCTAACTTTTCTATGAATTATTATTTTTAACTTTAGAAAATCTGAGCAGTAATGGCCCTGGTAGCCAATTAGCTATAATATAAATAAATAAAATTTTTATATATATATATATATATATATATATATATATATATATATATATATATATATATATATATATATATATATATATACAAGGTGGTCCATTTTAAGTTGCGTTTGTAAATATCTCAAAAACTACACATTGGATGAAAAATGTAAGAAACACGTATCAAATATTTTCGAAGGGGACATTAACTGACACCAAAGTCGATCCTTCAACCTTTCTCCTGGTGGGTGGGGTAGCATTGAAATCTTAAAGAGGAACCCCCATTTTTTATAACAGATTCAAATTTCACGATTCAAATTTCACAGGTTTTGTTCGGAACTTTTTTTTCGATTTGCGATAGATGGCGCTGTAATCGCAGAAATATCAATTTGTCGAACATTTCGAGATATTACGCTGGCAAGTGGAAAATAAAACGTACGTGTTCATTAATTTGACAAAAGACACCCAATAGCGCTACATTTAAATCCCTTTCTTCCAGGAGGGTGGGGGCGAAAACTTATCTTTCAAAAGAGAACTTTCATAGTAGATTTAGTTTCTCTCGTGAGTCCCCTCGCCTCTCAACAACGAAAACATAATAAATAATTTAAAAAACCCTGGAAATTTACAATTTAGACCATTGAGTGCCCTATGTCAAATTAATTAACATCTACTTTTTATTTTCCACTTGCCAGTGTGATATCTCGAAAGGGTACGATAAATCGATTTCTTTGCGATTACAGCGCCATCTATAGCGAATCGAAAAAAAAGTTTCGAACAAAACATGTCAAATTTGAAACGTAAAATCGGAATATGTAATAAAAAATGGAAGCTCCTATTTAAGATTTCAATGTTACCCCTCACCCCACCCCCCAGGAGTAAGAATTGGGGAACAACTTTGGTGTCAGTGGATGTCCTCCTTAAAAATATTTAATACGTGTTTTTTACATTTTTCATCCGTTGTGTAGTATTCGAGATATTTACAAACGCAACTTAAAATGGACCAGCTTGTATAAATATATATATATATATATATATATATATATATATATATATATATATATATATATATATATATGTATATATATATATATATATATATATATATATATATATATATATATAAATATAAAAATTGAATTAAAAAAAAATTAAAAAAACATATATAAATATATATGTGCGCGTATGTATGTTATTTATAAAATTATAATTCTTACCCGTAACTTGATGATATCTCTAGTTATACGAAACGCAATATCAAGATAAGAACGCCGTCGATCCGAATTAGAAATTTTTGCTTGAAAATCTTCAATGACGCAATTAGATTCACTAGTTCCACATTCACATAAATCGAATCTATCGAGTCGCGTATAAAGCTGTAAATCAAGAAAATTTGTTTTTCGTCAGTTCGCATGTCAGCGATACTAAATTTTGTGATTGAATATCAATTAAGTTTTTATTGGATTTATTGTTCAGGTGACGTTATAACAGGAAGTTTTAATCTAGAAACACGAAATACAAGTACGATATCGATCTGACCATCGTGTTTATTACTATATGCTGTAATTTTTAAATCCTTTTTATTTTCTTATACGCAGTATAAGTAAGTTATGTAATCATGAAAAATTTAGATCTCGAGATTTTAACGGAAATATATCTTTTGACCTTCCCTGAATTGAACCTGACTATTTTTGAAATGGTACATCTGTCTGTGTGTGTGTGCGGGTGTGTATGTATGTGAATCTGTGTGTATGTGTGCAGTGTACAGTTATGAAACTTAAAACTTAAGATAAGTTTGTGCCTGTCAACTCAAAAACGGCAGCTTTCTCAGAAAAATTTTAAGACTAAAAATAAAAGGCAATGCTTAACTTTTATTTAAAAATATTTTTCAAAAAAGGTACTAGTTACAAAAAAAGCGTGTTTTTTCAATATTTAGCTTTAACTAAAATGCGGTAGTACTTACAATAAAATTAGTAAGAATAAAAATAAAAGATTTTAATATTACGCATTTCTTTTATTTGAAAAGTATTTTTAGAAAAAGTACCAGTTACAACAAAAATTGGGTTATTTTCAATATAACATTCAATTCTTCTCACGTCTAGTAGCGGAGGTTAAGTCAATATACTTGACTTCCGCTAGTAGTTGATCTACTCGCCAAGGAATGTCTGTTGTTAATCTACGGACAAGAATACGAGCATACTGTCGTACAACGTAAAGCAGCGCTTAAAATTGTAGTGCTACCTCCGCACAAAAGGTGGCTACTATAATGATGTCATACGCTATGCAACGACTAACTAAAATTTCAGTGTCCGTTTTATCTCGATACGAAATCTGTTCTTATATTGAATGGACGATATTTTTGTAATGTCTATCAAATTTTCAAATTTCCTATTTATATTTAATATGAGAGATCTGAGCATAAGTGTGTTAATATACTTTCGTATACGCTAATATAATTTCGTACACGCATTTTTGATAGATCATTAGAATTTATAAAACATTTAAATTTTTCAAAAGTTTTTTAATCCTAACGAACTAATTAAATTGCGAATAAGAAAGTTCAGTGACAGACACGTCAGCTTTTTATTATAAATATCTCTATCGTAAAATCATATTTTGTAGCTTTAATGTATAGATATGTATAGATAATACTTACTTGTTTCATTTGCACACCTTGTATATAAGCAAGAATAGATGATAGCAACAACAGACGCTTCATTTCACTTATATATGCCTAGGCTACAGGAAATGAATGTAGCAACAATCTAGCCAATAATAATGAAAATAGCAGCTCTCTGTTGTTGTTATATGATTGTGGCTAAATTTAGCGATATTTATCTATAACAAACTAACTGCGGACATTCTCCCCACTTTTTACCGTGTTTTGACTAGCTCAAATATTACCAAAGCGACACTGTATAACCAAGATATAACATTGCTCGGAATGTGCGTTTCTACGTACCTTACTTATCTAGCTATTAATTGCATCGTTGTGACATATGATTGAACAAACGATCTCACAGTAGGCTAATTTAAGCTGGTAATTACTATGTGTAAGACTGCTACACTACAATGATGTTTCATCATAGCAATGTAGCAGTATAACACTTAGTATCTCTCGCCATAACTTAACATAATTATGTATAGCTTTGGATATTTTCATATTTGTAGTTACCACCGTAGCATTCCGTATCGTTGTCAATAACGAAGTTCAGGGATTTAGATATATTGTATGATGCTTGTAACCCAAAGTTCATACACACTTAATTTGAGAACGATTTCTCCATTGTCTGTTGTGAGTAGTGTGGTTCAATTGGATAATGCGACAGGGCATTTTTCGTGACCTTATTTTATAAAAATAAGGTCACTGTCATGACCCAACAGGACATAGGAAAAGCCTTCGTTACGGACTGAGCAGTAGGGCTTGTGTCAAAACTCATTTCCTTCATATTCCCTCCCACTACAACCCAATCCTGGCTGCTACACACGCATTACACAACTACACGAAGACACTAAGACACCAACATACCCTACATCCGAGATAACAACCAAGACACATCACAAAAGTTTTACAAAAACAAACAATTTAATACAATACACTCATAAAAAGATTCACACGAATTCGCGAACACTAAACCACAGGTAGACTCAAACACAAACTTCTTTACCAAGACATACCCATATTTAATGAGGATATCCATGAGCATAACACCGTACACTACACTAAACAAAAAAATATCTCATATACAAAATATGTACCATCGATCTTCAATTATAAACATCTGTAATATCATGCACCGAATTTTTTTATACGCATACGTGTTAAACCATATCGTAGTTACATTATTTTTCTAATTTATAATATTAGTTCTAACCTTTCTATGGCTTTTCCAGTTAATATATTTCTTAGAATAAATATAAAACGTCAAACTTCAAATTACTTAGGTCTATTTTGTTAAACAATTCACAGGCGCAGATGATACGATTTATGTAAAAATTAATATTATATGAAGAAATTTCAAGAGCCATTTTATTTTTTCCGGTACCGTTTGGGAATAAAGTTTCAAATATATTTTGTACAAGATGCAGATATCTATAATTTTTGTTGTTATAATTTAGCTGTAACTGCAACTATTTTTGAGTAATTGCAGAAGCTGCAAAACAAGACTAGAGTAAACATGCACTTCCGGTCGGAATATTGTTTTCAAAAATTGGGGGTTTTCTTGCCAGACAGATCTTAAGTTTAAAAGTTCATAATTTTCCCTTTAGCCGTTTGGGCACACACACACACACACAGATGGACGTCATTCCAAAAATAGTTGGAATTGATTCAAGGAAGATCAAAACGTATATTTCCGTTAAAATCTCGACATCGAAATTTTTCATGATTACAATACTTACTTATACTGCGTATAAGAAAGTAAAAAGAGTTTTGTAAAATATTTGTAACTTTAAATAAGTAAAGTTAGTTAGTAAGTTTTAACAAAAATTATTTTCATTCATTTGTTTATTTTTAAGCAGATTTTTGGGATATCCTTTTCCACATATATACAATTAGAAAATAAAAATTATAACCAACACAATCACACGATGTTATAGCACACCACGCGATTTATACACAAGCACAGATAAACACTCCTCATGTGAATAGGAGCTTTGACAAAATCAATCATGTTGTCTTAACATTAGTTCATAAAAAGATATGTTATATTATTAACCAAAAAAAAAAGAAGAAAATTGAAAAAGAATAATGACGAAAGTTTTTCTGTAGTCTAAGCTACATTTAATAAATATTTCTCATGTTTCCGATCTCAAAGTATTTGTCAACGGTAAAATTTATCTTGAAAAAAAATTTACGAAAAATGAGAGCGAAAATAATCGCGAAATAATCATTAGATCTATTTATTTATATTTTGTCTTTCTAATCATCCTAATCTAGAAGGGGAATTTTCAAATATTTGCAATATGAAATCAATAAATTACATTTGGAATATTAAACATATTATGGTAATCAATTTTCGATTAAATATCAATTTAAATATCATTCGAAATCGATTATAAATCAATTTTATATACTATAAGGATATCAATAAGTTTGATTGACAGCGAAGTTCATATAGTATCATCAAATTGTTTATATGTTACAATTGTGGCCATAATTAGCGCGAGAGAAGGTTATTCGAGACCTGAAAGCCCACAACCCCACTTCAGCAATAACCAACATTAAAACAATCCTCAAATAAATGATATAATAAACCCATTTGAAGAAATTGCATTTCGTGAAGAATAATTATTTGGATAATCCAAACACTATCGAGTTATACCTCCTAACAAATTATTTAGGGGAAAAAGTTTAATTTACTGCCTTCGACATAACAATTAAATGAATTGGCAAAGGTTACCAGGATGAGTATATATGTGGAGGGTTATATGCTACAACCGTGATGGGAATAGGCATAATGATTTTGTTGACAAGTCACCCATCTCTCATAAATAACTATTTCACAATTTTACTAATACTTGTGTTACATTGTATTACTTTGTATTATTTTATGTCTAGCCATATAATCATATTTCATATAATATCATTACTTCTGAGACTACACATCCGTTCCAAATGTTGCTATCTACTTTTTCTCAGCTGAATTTACGTGAAATGTGAGGTTCGCCAAGATGAAAGGCGACTTGTTTGTCTCACGACAGATGCTGAGTCCGTGTGAAACAGAAATGTCTGTAAATGAACGATGCAACATTTGGTTGATGTAAGAAGCAGAAGTGTCGAGATCACCGGGTAGAACAGACGTTCTACCAATATAATTAAATTGTACCAATATTTCGTTTGTTCAATAAATCTCTTTGTTACAACATACTACGTTGTTGAATATTAACCAAAAACCTTAAAAATCTCTTATTGAGTTAGTAAAGAAGTCTCGTCACTAATATTAGACACGAACAACCCATGTCGTTGTATCCGATAATACAACATAAATTTTGGTATCAGGTGTGGGGTAGGTTTAGTTGTTTTGCTTAAAACCGTACAGTTGGTTTATTGCTTAATGCAATTAAATCGGTTTAACTAATATAGTTAATAAAATAAAATGTTTAAAAACCTTTCCGTAATTTTAATACCAATTGTTCGCCAAAGTCTATTAAGAGTGGTCACAGTGTTAATATCAAAAGAAATACAATGTAATATCGTGCATGTGATAGTTCAACGGAGCTTGAATTTTCATCAATTCTACATCTTGTGTGATCCTGATTACTTCTCCCCTGAACCAATCGTTGCCGAGTTTCAACAGAGGGTTATCAACGTCTGCATCATCTTTACCGTCAACAGGTTACAGTATTCCTGTCTTGTCTTCTCTTCTACGTCCAAAGAAAAAAAAAAAAAGTGAAAGTTCCACATCAAATAGTGTTATGTGAGTATTTGCGAGTGTTTATTTATGACAGACTTATTAGGCATATTCGGAACTGATTTAAGTGACCTTATTAATTTAAACCTCGACGAAGATATCAGTATGGCATTTTCAACTGAATTAGCTTTAAAAATGATCCCTGAGTTCAATGGCGACCGGGAAAAATTTCATGGATTTATCACATGTTGTGATATTGTATATGCCACTGCTATTACTAATATGCCGCCGGAGCAATTTCTGAATGTCAACAAATGCAAGTTATTTGAACAAGCTTATAATGTTATTAAATATAAAGAATTCCTTGAATGGCTACCACTAAAGGTAGAATTACAAAATCAATATTTAGATAGGAGAACTATAGCACGAATTCAAACTGTATTGTTAAGTAGTAAGCAAAGAGTCATTGAGAATATTCGTCTTTATGCGAATCGGTTAGAAAAACTAACCTCTGATTTAAATGATGCTTGTATAGCAAGCGAAGGAAAGGAAGCTACCATGATTATTCAAAATATTATACATAAATCATGTGTAAAAGTATTTGTGGAAGGTCTTTTAGAACCTATTAAAATAATAATGAAAGCGAGTAGATTCGTTAATTTTAATGCTGCAGTTGAGTGTGCAGTAGAAGAAGAACATAAATCAAAATAAATCGTCCGCAGTAGAGACCTTAATCTCTAATAAACATAGTATTAGATGTTTTAAATGTGACAAAGTTTGACATGCAGCTGCTTATTGGCTTAGCAACTCTTTTTTACCTTCGTATCCGAAAAGGAACGAGAACGTTCGAGCTATCAATGTTATTTGTTCATTTTGTAAAAAACCCGGACATCATATTAGTAATTGTTTCACGAAAAGAAACATTGATTCAAAAACCAGTCCTGCATATAATAACCGTAATTTAGTTATTTCAAATTTCCATAAGGATAATAGAAATTTTTATTTTAAAAATAGTAAAGTTTAATCTAATCAAAATAATAATCCTACATCGGGAAACGAGTACGGCCCTGGACCGACCGGCAGTACACCAGCGAGCCAATTAAATTAAGTTGCATCGCGCATTACGATATTTATTCTAAAAACGATAATTTTAATAAAAAATTTTCTTCTGCCAATAAAGTAAATGATAACAATTATAGTGAGCAAATATATAAATTGTCTGGAAAAGTAACTAAGAGACAAGTAAGTGTAAATATTGAAGTACTTTCTTGCAAAGAATCATTAACTAGTTTTTTAATTAATACTGGAGCAGATATAAGTATAATAAAATCTGGAAATGAAATGGTTAATGCAAAGTCAATAGTCAATTTGAAAGGCATTATTACCAGAACTTTAGAAACACAATGTATTTGCACTTTAAAAATAAAATTAGGTGACAGGGAAGTTCACCAACCTTTTCAAGTAGTTCGTAATGATTTCCCTATTGTTATTTATTATAATAATAAGATAATAGAGTAAGAGTTTCCCATGTGTGCTACTGATTTACACAAGGTCCTCGGATTTGGTTCAAAATTAATATTAAGATAGATCTAATGAATAAAAATTTGGTTCTGAAAATATTTTTGAAAAAAAACATTTAATTTTTGAGTTATAAGGTATTGAATATTTTTGAGTTAATCAATTTAATAACTAATATCTCAGATACTAGTTAATAGAAATTTAAGAAATTTTGGTAAAATGTAGCTAATAGATAGACCTATCAAAATATATTATAAAAAATTAATTTACGTTTAATTTATATATGAAAAATTAAGTTTTTAATAAACAAAATAATTTTTTTTTCATGTTCTCCATGCGATACATGAATTTTAATATATCCACAAGATTGTAAAAGCCTTCTTCTTCAAAATGGAAAATAAAATTTTTGGGGCCGGAATTAGTTACCGAGTTATAGTGACTTTCGCGAGTCACTAACGTCTAGGACACTACCGCGCGCGCTATATATGTTATTCAGGTGTTTGGGGTTCAAAGGATTGTGATATAAGCCAATATGATATGTTTACTGAAATCAATAAATAAATTAATAATTGAAATTTAATAATTAGGAACTTTATACATTTATTTGTTATAATTAAAACAATTTTTTTATAGTTTTGTGTATATCATTATCGCAGGCAGAAAACATTTTGCATGCCATTTTATTGTCATTGAACGGAATAAACGAGTGGTATTGCCGCGTATCTATAATTGTTATTGCGGTTTCGTAACGTTTTTTTAATGACGAAATGTCTGAAATGTGTTCTTCCTGATAACAAATATCGAAACAAATTTTGTGAAAAAATGCTTTAGCCCAGTCATATAGTAGTTCAAGTGTTGTGATGTGGTTCTCATTCACACGCTGCAGACTTGCTCTATATGCTTTTCGTATAACCGTGCCCCCAATGCCATCGCAAGCACCTTTCCGTGCGAGGTAGCAAATAAATGCCACTCCCCTATAACATTGAAGTCGCTTTTATGATTCAATAAAATAATAAAATTATACTTATTTTTATATTGCGACGCTGCGCCGTCTGAAAATATATGATTTTTTAACCTCTACTTGTCCAAAATGTCCTCTAAGATAATAGATAAGCTTAGAACTAAATAAATGGACTGCTGATGCATCGATCATAAATGTATAAAGTACCTAATTATTAAATTGCATTTATTAATTTATGTGTTGATTTCAGTAAACATATCATATTTGCTTATATTGTCACGGCCTGAGATATACGTCATCTCAGCCAGCCACAAAACACACAAAACATACTTAAAACACTATATTGTAATTAACCCTAGTTAACCCTTTGACATCGTCCATGTATATTGTATATGCAAGTCAGAAATGACATCATCCACGAGAAGTGGTTGCACCAAAAGTTGATAACGCCAGCTGCACAAATCTTATAAAAGACACCGGGAGAGATGGGGAAAGACAGTCTCAGACAGTCAGTCAGTCACACATAATCTTTAACAATCAATCTCACAGAGTCTTTCACAATCTCCCAGAGTCTTTCATAAGTCACTGCCAGATTACGATAAACGATATACGTAGAATCAGTGTAAAGATGTGTACCATAAACGCAATGCTGTAAGTAACTTTATTTCAATAAACACCAAACTAAAACGTATAAATGTATAATTGTGTTATGACTTAGTAAACCCCCTACATATCCTCTCGTGCTTGACTCCTGATATGATATAAACCCTGCAGGAGTTACAGTCTTGGCTGGTACCTCAACTCAGTTATTAGAATCACGTCACAGCCTACCCCCAGCTCGTGACAATTGGTGGAGTGCCGGGTATTCTCAAAAAACCGTAAAATTTTTTCTCTTAAAATTAAAGGCAATAAAAGTTAAACTCAATTTGAACGAGTAGGGAAATAGAAGTAGAGAGAATACCTTGTGGGAAATAGAATAAAAGCAAGAACAATACGGACCACTGCTTGGTTCACAGGCCGGTGTAATTCTATTGGAACGCGAAATAAAATCAGTAAATTTGATAAAACAAAATAATTGTTTTATAATTTGAATAAAAGAATTTTTAAATTTTTGACCAAGACCAAGCACGGGAGAAAGAGGGTTTACGCATGTATGTTGAGAGACTGTCACTAAATTACTCATGCAACTAACTAATAATGAATCATATAAGTTATGAAAAAAACGAATATAATTTACGACCACGAGAAAACAATTCAAACACAGCGCGATTAGTATTAACGGGAAAAACAAATAATATGTTGAGAACCCCTTCAGCGAGAACAAGTAGTAGAAACGTAGCTTCAGCTAGCAACGGAACACAAATAATTAATCAATTCACACCCCCAGATACAAGCCCGTTAGGCGCGTTAGAATCTAGTAATTCAGAAATCGAGTTAAGTATAGAAAGCGCGAACACTAAAAACCCTACACTATTGCATTCGGGATTTGAAAACCTAGACATATCAAACGCAGAAAACATAAATAACATTAGCGTAAATATGGCGCAAGGACATTACAATATGTTAATTGACGAATCGGAAGATCTAAGTTCGAAACCAAAAGAGCTGAGATGCATAATTCCGGATAGCTTCGACCCGAAGGCAAAGCAAGACGTAACAAGGTTTATTAAACAATTTAATACAGCGGCAGAAACAAACCGTTGGAACGACGCGCTCAAGAGACAATATTTTAAATTATACCTAGTTGGCGCAGCAGAAACATGGTATAACATTAATGTTAACGGACGCGATTACTCGTGGAGACAGATTTTAGACGAATTCAGAAACGCATTTCTACCGCGCGGACACATGGAAAATTTGCATGAAAAATTTAGAAACTTGAAACAGGGCCAAGACGAGGACCCTCGCGATTATTATTTTACAATGATGGATATATGTAATCAATTTGAAACCCCGCTGTCGGATGCGGAGATAACAAATCAAATAATAATAAATTTAGACCCAGATCTACAAACGCAATTAGCACCGTTCGGAGTACAAAGTTTAAAAGAACTCAAAGAAAGTATAGATAAACTATGCATAATACAAGAACGCAAACGGGCGTTGAGAGAAGCGAGAGAGACAGAACGTAGCGCAGTATCAATGCAAGAGCAAGCACTGCGGTTTGAAAAATTAGCGGATAGATTAGAAATCCAAGCACACGGTCACGAAGATAGGCAAAGAACAAATAATTCAAATATGAGAAATAACGCGAGATATATTAATACACGCTATAATCAACCTTATGTTGGGCGCGGTTACGGATATAACAATTACGGGAATAACAATTACGGAAATAATGGCTACGGACAGAATAGACATCAGGCAGGCCAAAGTAATTATGCAAACCCAGGTAGTTATCAAACGCAAAGAAACTATCCAACCTACCCATCAAATAGAAATGAATCGGGACAAATGAGAGGTGGTTTTTCAAACCAACCACAGAACAGAGCTCCCATTAATAATTTTTCGGGGCGTGGAAGAGAGACGACAGCTAACAGACCACCGCAAGATACGCGGGGCTTTCAACAACGTCTAACACGTACCCATGACGGAAGACCAATATGCTTTAAATGCAGTAAACCAGGTCACGTAGGGCGTATGTGCCCAGGGCCACAAAGGCCACAACAGACCGATGTTCGTCAAAACATGGCGACAAATTCGGGAAACGCCAATGCACGACGCTAATGGCCGATAGTGTTGTGTATAGCCAAAACCAGGGCCCAAAGACAACTTGCAAAATATTAACGGTGCAAGGTCTTGTAAATTCAAAACCCATAGAGATAATAATTGACACGTGCAATATAGTCAAAGTCTGCCACACTGAAGACTACGAAGAAAATAGAATTCATGTCCTCAAATCCGCGGGAGTGCACGTAATCGAAGTTTTGGGTAGCACGGTAGTTAATGTCATAATTGGGGGATGGACTATAAACCTAGCCTGTTTAGTAGTGAAAGACCTTCCCCGTGATATTTTAATAGGGACTCAATTCCTTTGGGAAAATAGAGCTTGTATAGATTTAGAAAACCAAAAGATAATTTTTAATGCAAAATTAGGAGATAAAGAATACGAAATAAACTTCGCGCGTGCCGTGGTAGAGTTAAAAGATAAGGATGAAAAAATTGAAGCAGAGGAAGTCGAGGTTTTAGAAACATTAGACGACATGCCACAGGACGGATGCATGACAGAAGAGCGGTTTTATAATAAAATTATTATCACCAAGTCGGAAATTTTATATTCTGGTGAGGAAAAGGAAATTAAAGTCAATGAAATCGGACGTTACGCGTTTAGTCATATGTTCATACCGCGAACGGAATTTTTGGTTAAAAATGGTTTACATATAAGGCAGATAAGCTCTATAGAACCAAATATGGGCGTATGGAACTTGGTTATACAAAACATTCGCCGAGTGCCGTTTAGATTATTCGCAAATACGGCATTAGGCTACAACGAAGTAATAGAAGAACTCGAAACAAGCGAATATAAACACAACGAAATATATGTAATAACTGACGAGTCACAAGAAGTACTATGCGAACATAATATAAATAAACAACTGAACGAAAACGAGAAAAATGAATTATTAGATTTAATAGACGAATACACGGATTTATACGCGTGGAATTCAAGACAGATCGGTTTAACAGATACAGCAGAACACGAAATAAATACAGGCGACGCACAGCCCATACATCAACGACCGTATAGGGTATCCCACAAAGAAAGGGAAGTTATCCAAAATCAAGTCAAGGAAATGCTGGCAGATAATATAATTCGACCATCATACGGTGCATGGTCATCGCCAGTGGTATTAGTCAAAAAGAAAGATGACACATGGAGATTTTGTGTCGATTATAGAAAATTAAATGCCGTCACGAAAAATGACGTCTACCCATTACCTGTTATTGAAGACATTCTGAGTTACATTGGAAACTCAAAATATTTTTCCAGTCTGGATTTGTTCAGTGGATACTGGCAAATACCGGTAAAAGAAGAAGATAAGACGAAAACAACATTTATAACGCCAGACGGACAGTACGAATTTAACGTACTTAGCTTTGGGCTATGCTCAGCACCAGCCACGTTTCAAAGGATGGCAGATAGCGTATTTAAAGACATGAAATGGAAAGAAGTATTAATTTATTTAGACGACGTAATTATTTTTAGCGAAACATTCGCAGAGCACCTAATCAAGCTAAGGCACGTATTTGAACGCTTGCGGGAAGCAAAATTAACCTTAAAACCATCAAAATGTACCTATTTGCAAACAGAAATTGATCTGCTAGGGTACCGAGTAACGAGCCAAGGACTTAGTCCGGATGCAAAGAAAATTGAAGCTGTAGTAAATTTCCCAATCCCACAGAAAGTTAAAAAACTACAAAGTTTTTTAGGACTCTGTAATTACTATAGAAAATTCATAGAAAATTTTGCAAAAATTGCTAGACCTTTGTATTTAATGACTAAAAAAGATGTTAAATTTAAAATTGAAGGAAATGCACTAGAGGCATTTAATGAACTTAAACATAAATTAACTACAACCCCAGTATTAGCACATTTTGATCCAGCTAAAGAAATAGAAATTAGAGTAGACGCATCTGGAGAAGAGCTTGGCGCAGTATTATTGCAATTAGACAAGGATGAATGGCATCCTATAGCGTATGCTTCCCGAAGGTTGACAAAAGCCGAAGCAAACTATAGTACATCACAACAAGAATGTTTAGCATTCGTATATGCTCTAGGACAGTGGCGTCCATACGTGTGGGGAAAGCCATTTAGAGTCGCAACAGATCACCATGCATTTTGTTGGTTAAAATCAATCAGAGACCCAGTGAATAGATTGGCCAGATGGAGCTTGAAGATACAAGACTATCAATACTCAATCTTTCACAAAAATGGAAAAGCACATATTGATGCAGATTGTCTATCACGCAACCCATTACATATAGCGACCCTAGCAGACGAAGAAGCAACATTAGAAGTCGAAACATACATAGTTATCCCAACGGACATGGAAGAATTACAAGCTAAAGACGAAAAATTAGAAGAATTTATTAAAGCAATAAAAGACGAGAATTATGGAAATGCGTTATTACAACGCAGAGCCAAAAATTACGAAATTAGAAATAATATTTTATTCAAACGCAACCCTAAATTAGACGGCGCGTCAGGATTTTTAGTGATGCCTCAAGATTTAATCGGAGAAATCTTATACGCTAATCATAATGAACCATTAGCCGGACATTTAGGTTTCGCTAAAACATACGACAGAATAAGAACACGATATTATTGGGATAATATGCTAAATGACGTCAGTAAGTATGTAAAGGGATGCGCAGATTGTCGAGCAAGAAAAGGCGTAACAAACGTTAAGCCAGCGGGTATGCTACACCCAATACCGATCGGACAACCATTCGACAGAGTCGGAATTGACTTATTGGGGCCTTTCAGAAGGAGTAAGCGGGGAAAAACATTCGTAATAGTCGCAACAGAATACGCAACGCGCTGGGTTGAAACGCAAGCTTTACCCAGTGGCAAAGCCGAACCAGTGGCAAGATTCGTCTTGGAAAGGATAATCTGTCGCCACGGTACGCCGCGTGTACTGTTAAGTGACAGAGGGAAAGTTTTTCAATCGCAGATGGTCATCGAACTATTGCGGTGCATGGGGTCTAATAGTCAATTCACGACAGCATACCATCCGCAAACCAACGGCTTAACCGAAAGGTTAAATAAAACCATCGCAAATATGTTATGCATGTATACAAACACAGCACAAAATGACTGGGACGAATACTTAGCCCACGTAACGTTCGCTTATAATACAGCTAAACAAGACACGACTCAAATGTCACCGTTTAAATTAATTTACGGACGCGATCCGATATTACCTACGGAAGCTCAATTAAATGAGCCAATTGAGAATGAAGTAGTTATTAAAACTAGGGAACAATTAGTAGAGATTAGGGAACAAGCCAAAGAACGTATACAAAGGAAACAGTTAAAAGATAAAGGTCGTTATGACAAAAAACACAGGACGGTTGAGTATAAGATAGGGGATAAAGTAGGAGTTCGCAACCCTGGAAGACATGTAGGTAAATGCGACAAATTATTATATAAATGGTTCGGACCGTACGAGGTCATAGAAAAGAAATCAGATGTAACATACATAGTCAAAAAAGGAAAAGGGAATAAAATTAAATTTGAAGCAGTTCACGTTGAACGCATGAAACCATATTTCGCGCAGTGGGAACCGCGCAACGACAACGAACGATATCAGTTGCGGCCTAGAAAGGTCGTTGAACAAAACAAAGCGGCAGGACCGCATTCAGCCCAGTAGAAAAAAAAAAAAACACACACACACACACACGTAAATTAAACAATTTTAAATTAATTAACATATATTTATAAACATAATAATACACAAAGAAAATATCACATACATATTTTAAAAACAAAACACAGAATATATAAAAAAAATATATATATAAACGTTTATATATATATATATATATAAAATCTACCCAGAGAATTTGTGATGTAAACGAGTGATGTTAATCGAGTTATGTTGAACGAATGAACCAATACCAGATAACGGTTATAAAAATCCATTAATAATTTTCTAGTGAGGAACAAGTAACGAAGAGATGGGAGGAGAAGGTGGTGACCACGCTGGGACTCACCCAGTGGATAATGGTTCGGGGGACCAGGCTCCTTGCGGAGGCCCAGAACGATTCGACGTTGGACGAAGTTCGGGAGAACCTGGTCGAGCGGACCATTAGACCGCTGGTGAGGAGGGCAGCGGACGACGTGCTGCTGATCACGGAGGACGACGCGATCACGGCGAGGGGTAAAATGGCTCGCTACCAGAGGATGGGCGTGGAGAGTAGGGTTGGCCTGGCAGATCTGCTAGTACGTAGCCTGGAACACCATACGACGGAGATTTTGATGGCCATGGCCCTAGCCACGATGCGGGTGAGAGCGTTGGGAGAGGTCACCTCTTCCAGCAATGATGCGGGGAGAGAACGGGTGGCCAAAATCCTAGAGGCTCTCAACCAGGTAGCGGAGCTGGACAGCCTCGAGGTCGCCGACGAAGCGGCAGAGGAGCAGCACGCCGCCCATCAATTTGTGGTCACCATACCGACAATTGAACCAGTTAACGGGGTGGAGGACGAACTTAGTAGCGGGCGGGAGGAGAGCCAAGCGGGCGGGCCCGCTACAGCGGACGTCTGGCCACAGAGGCCACCCACCCCAGCAAACACGATATCCTGGCCAGAGTCCATGGAAAATGAGGAATGGATGGACGAAGTGGCCCGGGACGTAGGGGCATGCCAGGAGGCGAGAGCAGAGGAAGCATGCCTCCAATTGACGCCAGTGGAACAGCCACAAAACCAGGCCTACCAAAAACGGAGGAAGAAGACTGCGTACCCTAATATGCAGGGCTTTCTCATTAACGGAGAGTTCTCTCCAAAGGAGGTGGCGCTCTTGTTGGACGGAGGAGAGTGCATGCACCTCCTCCTACAAGAAACAATTCCGGAGAGAATTGTTAATGGGAAGGGCCTGAACAATATAAGGTACGCAAGGCAGAACCTCCATGGGTTGGCCTGGGGGGATGGAATGACCAACCACAGCTGGGGGATCGCGCGACTCCTCATGAAGATGGCGAAATTGGATAGAGTGTATCTAAAAGAGAACGTGAACTCGCCAATATACAGGTTCCTGAGGCACCGCTTCAGGGGCGAAATATCTCTTTGGCCAAACGAGCCGGCATTTGGGGAGTCGTCCTCGCAGAGACAATGCGGGGCCCATCAAGGAACGGGATTGGCATGCGCCAAGGAAAGGGTGTATGCCATGAGAAGAATGAAGAAGAATTCATAAGGAAAAAAATTTTATTTTAAAAGAAAAAAACAAAAAAAAAAAACAAAAACAAAGGAGGGACAAAGCGATGGGCCCACTTTTAACATCAGGGAAAAGTTGTTAACTGCGCAGGGAAGGGCGCACAATAAAACGGTAAAACGGGAACTAGATAATCAACAAATATGAAAAATAAAGAAGCAATATACAGCAAAGAAGCTCACCTTGTCGTCATCATAATTAAAACAAAAAAGAACCTGAGCAAAAAGCATGAACAATCATCCTTCGGCGACCTCCGCTCAGTAAAATAATTTGAGCAGTGGCTGCAGAAGTACGACAACTCAGGCAAGGCTCATTAAAGAAATTTTTTTTTCTTTTTAATAAAAATCTTCGTCTTGATAGAGAAATGTTGCAAATAAAATATCGGATTTAGGAACGTATTCCGCTCAATTCTTGATAACAAAAAAAGCTGTGAGTGGACTACGAACCTAAACCAAACAAGTACAGCAAAATCAAAAGCAGAGTCCAAATTCTGCCAACAATAGAAAGAGAGACAACCACAGCCAGAGAAAACTAAATGAAAAAAAAAAAATATATATATATATATATTAAAATAATAATTATAAAAACATATATACATATGTATATACACACACGATAATGAAGTACTCACTACGCAAAATAAGTTAAAATCCTCAAGATATAGTTGCAAATACACCGTGCAACGGCTTTTTCAAAGTAGCCGCTGCCCCGGCTGTTACAAAATACAGAAAGAGCAACGACTGCTACTGAGAGAACCACAACACATTCAGATAGATAAATAGATGCAAAATAGCGGAGACCTTCATTGTGAATGAACTCAAAAAACAACTATATTCAAATATCAAACGCACTGAGGATATCCGACTAATAATCATACAGCTAAAACCTGTAAGTAGAAAAGATAATAAAATTAAATAGCCGAAAAAGCAATGTATAAAACTAATCACAGACATTCTTACAATCGAGTAAAAAACACTGTGAGATGAAAAAAGAATGTTAGATTGCAAGCATAAAAAATTATTATAAAAGCTATAATTTGTGCAAGACACAACGCGTTATAAACAATTACAAAGTAAAATAAAAGTACTTGACTCCGTCAGTTGTTAAAACATTGAAAATTAACAAACACAAAAAAAAAAAACCTTAAAAAATAAATCCACGAGGTGGAGACAAAAATTTTTTCTTAATCACGTAAAAATAATTTACTGCCAAAAAATACAAACGAGATATTAAATCGAAAAAATTCTTTTTAGAGAAATAATGGTCAAGCCATCCCAAGCAACAAATAAATATTAACGCTCATGAGAGCAACATAATTTATAATTACAGATTTCTAATGATGGCGAGTTACGAAGTATCCACGCAAGAGATACCAGTTCAAGTGGTAGCAGGGGCGTACAGGAAGGATCTGCCGGAGGCATTCACCTACGAGGCAACGATCCCACTAACCTACGAAGCCGACTGGGTATCCAGAGAAGATGGAGACAAAATAACAAGACCAGCAAACAATTGCAAGAATGAACCAATGAGGTGCAACATCAGTGCAAAACTAAATGACATGGGAAACCTATACGATAGAACCTACAACCAAATAGATGAATCTTTGGATCCAAACTATTTCCTAGAAATCGAAGTTGAAAGCTCAACAAATCGAAACAAACGTTCTGTATCCAATCCCCAAGAATTATCCTTTGCATCCCCCATGGAAATCTACGGACATGAACCAACCAGAGAAGAAAAGAAGAATCAACGCAACAAGAGAGCGCTAGACTTTATTGGCGACGCCTTCAACTGGTGTTGTGGCGTCATGACAGAGACGAAAGTAAAACCGCTAGTAATGAAAGAGAGGTCACTCGAAAATACAGTAAGAGTACTGAAAGCTGGAATGCACGCACAATACAAGCACTTATCACATATAAGTAGCAAATTCATAAAGTACGACAAAGAAGTGCAAGAATCATTCACGGAACTAAATGATCACGTCAAAGAAATACGACAGTTAGCAGTGGAAATTAGAGGTGAAATCAACGAGTTACAAAAATCAAAAGAAGAAACAATTGAATTACTGTTAAACGACTTCGACAATTTAAAAAGAATATTATATTTAACAAGATTAATAAGACAAAATGAAATATTACATGCCTGCAAACAAAGAAATATTCCAGCAATATTATTGACACCAGCAATCCTAGCAGAAGATTTGGAGAGCTTGTCAACAAAATTAAATCAATATGGCCTGCAGTTAGCCATACCAGCAGAGGAATTATCGCAATATTACAAACTACCAATTGTAGATTGCGGAATAAGCAAAAATAAAGTAGTAGTACACGTAAAAATACCAGTGATTCAAATACACAGAGAATCGAAGCTTGTGGAATTACTAACCACACCCTTCGCATGGAAAAATGACACGTTTATTTTCATGCATGATGTGATGTATCTAGCAGTAAGCGATAAAGAAATGCGACCAATATCAGGAGCGGGCTTACATCAATGTAGACCATACCACGATAGACTATGTTATCTACCAAGGTTTTCATCAGACGCAGCGTACGGACCACAGTGTGCCTTTAAAATGTATTCAGGCGCAACAGTCGAAGAAATTTCAAAAGAATGCGCATTTCGATGTTATAGAGAAACCTCAACGATAATATCGGAAGTGAGTTCTGACACATATGTGATTACACATCCACAAAAGAATACCAAAATCCGCTGTCCAAAGCAGATAAGAAATATCGATGATATATATATAGGACAACCAGGAGCATTGCAAATTCAGTTACCTTGCAACTGCTCGTTGTACGTGAACGACGTTCAAACAATTCCAAGACGAATCCCATATGGAGAAGATAGTGTTGCACTCGGAATAATACACGTATTACCGGCAACCTGGTCGAATTTAAAATCATTCCGAATAAATCCGTTATGGTCCGCAAATTAACCTACATACAATAACTTATCAGAATGTTTAAACCATAACTGGACAAATCAAATACCACATTTAAATCTTTCATCGATAAGTGGAACGTCGGACATCGATTGGTCCAGTATACAGAATACACCACTTGAGTGGCCATTACTAACATACCATAGAGACATATTACTTTATGTATGGAACGTAATCACAACAGTCGCAGTACTATTGATACTGAAAAACAATGGACTGAGGCAACTTGGATTCATCCATGTGGCGAGAGCACAAACGATAAACGAAGTAGATCTATTAATAATAATAGAAATGGTCACACTTCTGGTCATTACGGTCGTAACATTAGCTTACCTCGCATGGAAACTGCAGCAAAAAATAAAGAAAGACGGAATACAGTGCGAACGACTTGTACATTGCTTTAAGAAGAAACAAAAAGGTTACGCAGTAACAGACATTGAACAAGGAGTCAGTTTTGGAATGCTGATATTAGCCAGTGGAGAAAAAGTCCAGGTGAAGATAGAAAACAGCGGCGGTGTAGGACGGTCAAACCTAGGCACGGACACGTCAGAGACTCGGTTGTAAGCGGCAGCCGACCCCTCAGTCAATGGGATCTCGTTGGAAGGTGATCGAATTCCTCCAAACACCCCAGCGTAGGAATCCGTCGGCCCATTGATTGCTACAGAAGAAACAAAGGTTAGTAAACTCAGTTATGGAGAAAAAATAAAATCAGTAACCGAATTGACGAAAAGTATAATAAACTCTTGTAATAAGTAAATAGTTCTTTGCAATTAGCCAAGCAAAATAATTATTCTTTAGACAATATGACCAGTAATATCTGATCAATATGAAAAGTCACATAAAGTCAACAAGTAAAATTTAGAAATACGCATCGACAAACTGATTAAAATTTTTTCAAAATAAATGAGAAAACCATGGTTAAATGATAAATTAAATGAAATAATTAAAAATATTAAACTGAATTAAAATAAATGATAAATGAATTAATATATGAATATAAAAAGTTAAATTGAAATAAATCGAGACATTGATAACGAAATAAATTATTACGAAAGATAGGAATAACAAAATATATGAATAACGTAGGTTAAAAAACTCGAAGTTAAGGTCAGATTAAAAACACAACAACGGAAATATGATTAGCCATCCGGCCGGTTTTAAAGGACAATCATAATAACGTTGTATCAGTCGAGGTTAAATAAAATAAATTAGGGAGTTTTTTATTATAAAAGTAAATCCAAGAGTTAGGGAATAAAAACGTGAAATATTAAAGAATAATTAAAATATAAATTATAGGATATTGCGAAATCCTGAAGGTTAATGTAGAACCAAGAATAATTGAATAATAATTGAATAAATTAATAAATATTGGTAATGTTTATACCATTGTAGGGACTTTAGATATAAATTTACATGGAGGTGTAAATTAAATTAATTAGCAGAAGTTAAAGCAAAGAAACAAGATTAGGAGCAGGAAATAATTAAATAAATAAAAATTGAACCACTAATTAAAAGAAAAATGATTGCGAATCATTAAAAAATTTTTCTTTTTAAATTTAAATTGCTATGAAAAAGGAACATTCTATGGATAAATAATTAATAAAAAGACAAAATATATTCAAAATAAAAATTAAAAAAAAAAAAAAAAATAAATAAATATTCACATATTTATAAACAATATTTTAACGATAATAATAATAAAATATTAAAAGAAATATATTAATCAATAAAATTAATTAAATATTATATATCTGAAATAATAATCGATAAGAATTAATTATAACTTGTAGGAACAACACTCGTAGCATTAATTGAATGCATAAATAAAATAAAATACAATAATTTTATCAATTTAGTATAATAATTTTATCAATTTAGTATAATAATTTTATCAATCAAGTATAATAATTTTATCAATAATTTTAAACACGCAATAAATATTTAAGTTACAATTATAATTAGAAAATCTTTTCTCTATTAATGTTAGCATAATATAAAGGAACAACTAGAATAAGTCAATAACGTTAATTAATCAAGCAATGTATTGCAAAAAGTAATAATAAATAAGACGGGAACCAAAATACTATAGAGGAAACATAGAAATAAGAAATTATAAAAGAAAATACAATAAACACTAGAATTGTAAGCAGTAGTAAATACATCTACTCAAGGCAAAAGCCATCATATCATATTATCTTTATATTATATTATATTATATTTGTTTTCGCAAGTTCTAAAAATGCTTTATATTATATAATCATAAACTATATTAATTTTTATAGTAATTTTCTTATTTTTGAATTAAGGGCATAAATGTAAATGCACCAAATTAATTGTTAAAAAAAAAGGGGTAACAGAAATTAAATAAGCAAGAAAAATTTGTTTCTCTTTTACTTCATGCATTCTTAATAGAAAAAGTTGTTTTAAAAGAATGAAGGAAAAAACATCAGACGATAACGTAAATAATTAAATAAAGTCAAGGAGAACCCAAACAATAACAAATAACCTTTTTAATTTCTGTAGTCCTAATACAAAGTGGTTAAAATGGACCACAAAGTAAATAATGTAAACCGCAATGTTAACCACAAAGCGAGCCACAAAAATCACAGTTGGTGGTCGGCAATGATTTTAATAATGATGTGGTTAAACCATGAGAGTTTAGGAGAAATTGAGGTCAATACGGGGGCATATTTTCAAAATCTGCCTTATGCAGTATCGTACGAAGCGGCTTTACCACTTTTGTACGATATACCCTTGATTAATGATGAAACAAAGCTAGCAATCACAAGTTGCTTTAATAAAGCATGTCAGGGAAATAATGATTGTATGGCTATAGGTAATAGAATGACCGTGATAATTAAAGGAATAGGTGAATATAGTCCAACTAAAACAAATATCTTAGCTAATGATGGAGATAGCATAGGTTGGGATTTTCACATAGCATCAAGAAATCATGTTAAAAGACTTTTTACAACCAATAGGGAAGTAGAAATATTTAAAGATAAAATTAAAAATGTTCCTTATAAAATTGAGATAAATAAATTAGGAATAGTACGAGATAACTCGTACACACAATGCATACCATCATATATTTATATTTTAAGTCAAATTGTGACTGAAATGAGTATATTAGCAGCAAGTTTAATAAGTGCTTGTCATGCCAGACACTTATCACCAGAAATTTTAAATATTAATACATTAGAAGAAGCATTAAAATCATTTGAAGTGGAAATAAATAAAAAAGGATACAAGCTAGCTATTACAAACGCAGCAGAATACTATGGATTACCATTATCAGACTGTATGTTTACTAAAGATAGAGCACTTGTGGGAATTCATATCCCAATAATCAGAAATAACATCGAAAAAATTGAACTTAAAAGACTAATACCAACACCTCTCGCGTGGGAAGGGAAGACATGCTATCTGGGCACAGAGAGCATCGACATTGCTATAGTTTCATTTAAAAATGAACAAAAAATAGAAATATTCTCACCTAGATGTGACCCACATCGCGATAAGCTATGTGCGTTATCAAAGACGTACGATAACAAGGCCATTACATCAGCATGCACAAAATTCCTTCTCATGGGCGGAACGGTGAATGAATTAGCTCAATTTTGTCCAATCTCGTGCCAATCAATAGTCCAGCGAGCTACGCTTATAACTCCACTCAGTCAAAATACATTCCTATTAACACATGTTAAAAATAAATTAATTTTAAATTATGGTGATAAACAAAAATATTTAGATTTTGAAAAAGGATTCGGAGCATTGTGGGTACAGTTACCTTGCGATTATTCAATAGAATTCGAAGATAAAACAATATTAAAACCATCATTTCCGTGTTTAAACAAAACAATTACGTTCATAATGAAACAAATAATTCCAGCCGCATGGGCAAATTTAAAAACTCAGATATTGCCACCGTACGACGAAAATCGTTATCCAACATTTAACAATTTAAAAGAATGCTTAAACAAAGCAGCAGTTGATTTACAAAATAACTGGTTTGACAGATTACTCCTAATATCGCCATGGTTACCAATCTTATTAATCATAATATTTTTGATATATATGCATGTAAATTGTAATTATACTAGAGGTACTTACATTGAGGCAGTAGCGCAGCGAATGTTCAGACATCCTGAACCAGCACCCAGGATCGTTGAATACAATTTGCCACAATTCCCGCAAATTGAGCACACCGAGTTTGAATCAAGATCCATACCCCTAAACACTTCAAGAGCAAGATTGGCGTCAACTTCAAGGAGTGCCGAACTTAATTACATGACCCCAATCAACGTTAGCCCAGAACCCCAAAACGCAAAAACCCTACGAAGACCCCTACCCCAACCATAATCAAACGTTAACCAATTCGGAAGACCAGAGGACGAGTACAATGAAGTGATGGATCACAGCCAACATTTAGCCATAGAGCGCGTGAACCGACCATAGCTGATAGCATAATCGCGAACAAACTATACAACCTACTTCCGTATTTTGGCAACTAAACAGGGAGCTGCAAAAAGAAAAGAAAAATAATTTTTTTTCTTCTCTCCTTTCAACCCAGTATTTTGTCAGGGGCGACAAAATCTTTCGTAGAGGGGGTAGTGTCACGCCCGTGCCACGCTAAAGCTACATCTGGACCTAGTTGAACCTCCGGTCTAGATAAGCATCTTATAGGATCTGATCAACAATAACTCACCCTCCGCGACGAGTGTCCGGTAGGCCTAATGAATAATAACAATTACCCAAATACTATTAAACGACAGATCACCCTCCGAGAGCATCCGGTAGGCCTAACAAATAATAAAGTTCACACCACAAAACCACACCCGGTATATCCAAATGATATATAAGAGACCGGGATGAAACAAGCTGGACAGTCTCTCATAGTCTCACCTAGACTACTATAGCTTCGCGAGTCACTAATCGATTATGATATAAACCATATATAAAACCTAACGCTAGAATCAGTGTAAAACAAGTGTCCATTAAACGCAATGCTGTAAGTACATTTATACAATAAAACACCAAACTAAAACCTATAATTGCATAACTGTGTTATGAATTAGCAAACACCCATCAAATCCTCTCGTGCTTGACTCCAGATATGATATAAACCCTGTAGCAGTTACAGTCTTGGCTGGTACCTCAATTCATTTAATAAAATAAAGTCACAGCCAATCCCCAGCCGTGACAATATATATATATATATATATATATATATATATATATATATATATATATATATATATAAATATATATTCTAGATCAGGGGATGGTTGATGGGGACAAACGGGGCTAAAATTACTAAGAAATAGCGGTAATTTTTCGGTGGCGGTATGGCCTAGCGTAAGTGATGGGATCTTAACTCGGCTTGTCGGTTAAGTAGTTGTTTCAGTAAATTTGAATAAAGGATTGTCTAATGGGGAAAGGTCGATGTTAAGTAAGGATTTCTTATGGTTTTTCATGAAAATGGCTTCCCACATGTTTAAGCTTTGGTTACTAATTGGTTTTAGATTTTTTAATTTGTTTAGTTTGAAATTATGTCCGGTGTTATGTCTGGGGAGGGCTAAAGCGGATTTGTAAATATTTTTAGTTTTTATGTAGTACATGTGTTCTTTGTATCTTGTTGTTAAATTTCTCTTGGTTAGGCCAATGTATGACTTCTCGCAATCATCACAATCTATTGAGTAAATGCCTGATAGTTTGGTTTTATCTTGTTTATCTAGATTATTATTTAGTATTGATTTTGTGGTGAATTTGTTTTTGAAGGCTAAATTTATATTGACGTTTTTAAAAATGTTCTTTAGTTTATTGCATGTTGATTTATCGAAGGTGCATTTATATCTAAATGAGGGATCTGTGGTGTCTCTAAATGTTGTGCTATTGTTTATTAATATTTTATTTTTGTGGTTGTTGAAAATGCGGTTTATATCAGTTTGGTTATAACCGTTAGCTCCGGCTACGTTTCTGATTTAAGAAAGTTCTAGTTTGAATCTAGTTTCATTAAGTGGGACATTAAAAAGACGGTTACAAAGGGAATGGAAAGTTGCCATTTTATATATTGCGGGGGTATATGAGGAGTTATGGATGTAGTTATTGGCGTGGGTGGGTTTTCTATATATATCGAATTCTATACCGTTATGGGCTCTAATTAATTTTAAGTCTAGGAAGAGGATTTCTTTATTGGTATCTGGTTCACAAGTGAATTTTACTGTTGCGTATTTTGAATTGATTTTGTTTAAAAAAGAATCTGTGTTGAAATCTGAACCTATAATTGCTAAAACATCATCAACATATAAGTATATACTATACTAGACATGTATTAAACATAAAAATGATCTTGCGTTGCCTTAGAGGGTAAGGTTGAAAATCTTGGTCTAGTTTTTTAATGAAAGCTAGTAGCTCGACAACGGTCTCAATCCTTCCTCCAAGACATCTTCGATATTCAGGTCGTAGAAGTTCAATAATAGCGAGGAATTGCATTTCTTCGGACGGCTTCTTTTCAGACGGAATCCTTTTGTAGTACCTCATCTTAAAAGATACAAAGTCAAATCCTGATTGCGTATCTCGTTGTGTTTCAGCAAAGATTAAATTGTATAGTTTTGCCGTAACGATTGGACTGTTGAAATGTTTCAGAAAATTGACCTGCAAATGGTTCCAAGTCAAATATAAATTCCGGTAGCTGGACCACCATATGGCAGCAGTGTCCGTAGGAACTTCGTTAATGTAAACAATTTACGCCTTCTCGATGTCTTCACCATTAGCTAGAATCAAATTTTCAATGTTTGTAATAAATTTGACAGGGCATTCTTCAATGTTTCCCTTGAAGATTGGGGGTTGTGGTTTTGGGCGCCAACGGGTGTTTTTGATCTCCCATAAGAGATTTTCCTGCACGACTGTAAGCACAACGCCGTCGTACGACTGTCGTGTCTTTCGTTGCGGTGCCATCATTAGTGTATTCTTTTCTCAGGACTGATTCTTGAAATCTTCTGATTTCTTGGCCTGACATTGCGGCCGCAAATTTGTTACCGGCTAAAACTCTAATTTTATTACAATCAATTAAATACCATACAGCAAGAAAATTATGTTATTGTTTTTATGTAAAATTATTAATAACATCAACATGAACAACCGAAGGGGCGTTGTCTTGTGTTTTAATTAGTCCGTGCTCTTAACCAGGGACGTGTCCATAACAAAGGCTCGTTATCTTGCAATATTTTTATATTTAGTTTCCTCCGTGACCGTAAGGGACCTTGTCTTGTATTTCTTATTTATTTTAATATTGTTTTCAAAAATAGAAGTATTTCTTGCCAGAGCCATACAAATCTAAGGTTTAAAATATCATAATTTTCCTTTTAGACGTTTAGGCTGAAGAGCACTCACATACACAGACGGATGTCATTAAAATAATAGTAGGAATCGATTCAGAGAAGGTCTATACGTATATTTCCGTTAGAATCTCGAGATCGAAATTTTTCATGATCACAATACTTACTTAAACTGCGTATAAGAAAGTAAAAATGTAGTAACAATTAGAATAACTCTTACTTCACAGTTTCTTTTTCTTTTATTGAAATCATCATCAGGTGTACGTTAATTACATATTCAAGCACTTCCGGTTTGAATATATTTTTTTCTTAAATAGGAGGTGCACTTGCAAGGAATATACAAATCTAAAGTTTAACGTTTCGTAATTTTAACATCATCCGTATCAGCTCGCACACACACGTACTTGCATACGCACACTCTCACGCTCTAACACACAAACACAGAGGAATGTCAAACGCATATATTTTCTTTAAAATTTCGAGATCGACATTTTTCATTATAACAATACTTTCATATACGCAGTATAATTCAGTTGTTATGCTTGCATAAAAAAAATGCTCTAACTTTGTAAATTCGTCCATAAATGTCATAAATCGGCTAAGAGATTTCGAAATCATATAATACAGAAGTAAATATTATTTCTGAATTCATAACGATAACTCATAGGTTATTCAGTCCCATAACAGTATTCCACAGCTCAACATATTATATTGTTTCTGACTGCAACTATTTTTGTTTTCTAGTACGACTCCTGCGATGGATTGCCCACAAGTATTTGCCCTGGTTGCATAAAAGAAATGCTCCAATTTTATAAATTCGTCCAAAAATGTTGTGAGTCGGATAAGAGAATGCGAAGTCATACAGTGAAAATTATCCAAAGCACTGATAACATGATCTCTATCGGAAATATAACAATAAAAGACGATCATAGGAATAGTTATACTTATGAAAATGATAAAGAAATTTGTAATACACAAAATTCGAAATGTTCATTAACTGAAAGTGAAATTAAAAATGAACTTGAGCAAGATATTGATTTTATAGAGCATAACATTGATGTTAAATCCGAAACCAACACCTGTAGAGTAACGGAAGAAATTACAGGCGTTGCAAATCTCTATAAAAGTTAGTCGCCCCTCAAACAGCATTCAAAAAAGAAGGTTGGGCAAGATAATGACAAACTATTCGAAATGGAAAGTATTCCTGTCAAACGCATTCATACCGAAGAGCAACTCTTCTCTTGTTGTGTATGCAAAAAAGAATTTGCAGAGAAGAAAAATCTAATTAGACATATTCGAACACACAACGTCGAGAAGCCATACAGAAGTACAATTTGCAAACGATCATTTAGTCAGAAGAACAGTTCGACCACTCACGTGCGTATCCAAACAAATATAACGAACCTTTCCCTTGCTCAGTATGCAACCAGGAATTTGCACGGAAGAGTAACCTAACTAGACACATTCGAACACACACCGGCGTTAAACCATACAAATGTACAATTTGCAAAGTATCACTCACTCGGAAGGATAATTTATCCTCCCACATGCGTATCCATATACGTGAGAAACCCTTCTGTTGCTCGGTGTGCAACCAAGAATTTGCACGACAGGATAACCTAACTAGACATATTCGAACCCACAGCGATGGAAGACCAAACAAATGTATAATTTGCAAACGTTTATTTTGTCAGAAGAACCATTTGACCAGGCACATGCGTATCCATACCCATGAGAAACTCTTCACTTGCTCAGTGTGCAATCAAGAATTTTCACGGCGGGATAACTTAACAAGACACACTCGATTGCACACCTGAGAAAAACCTCATTAATGTCTAGTTTGCAAATGTAATTTTGAACGTAATTGTTTATTAAATATTTATATGCACCTTAATTTCCAATCATTTATCTATCAAAATCCCTTTTAACGCTTATATGCGAACAGCTATTAGAGAAATATGCAGGTAATACCAACCGTCAAATTTATTTTACGACTTTCAATAAAGGCCATTATTCATCTACATCCAACAAGAAATTTTCGACGAAGAAACATATACATTTTAAACATCATAACTTATCCCAGTAGCACCTAATACCAAATGAACATAAAATAAATATTGGATATATATTGTATCTTGGCTCAATATGACATGCCAAAATCACATAGTTGCGCAAGCGCTATAACAAAACATTGTCGGGTTGCTTTTATAATGTATTGCAGAGATCTATTATTATTCGAAGCTAGCACAAATTTACATGAAACCTGATTTAAAAACTGATGTAATAATATACATTTATCACCAAACATTGTTTTCTCTTACTTAAATTCTTAAGATAACATGTAGAACTACAAAAATATGGATAGCTATACACAGCGCGCCTCTGTGTCTGACACATACCTTCAATATTGTACAATGTTAAACATAATTGCATTGAGCCAATATTGGCATTATGTTACCGTGCTACTGGGGAAGTAGGATTAACGGTTGGGTTGTATGAGAAACAATTATCGACATGCATATACATTTTTACTTTTTTATACGCAGCATAAGTAAGTATTGTAATCATGAAAAATTTCGAACTCGAGATTTTAAGGGAAATATAGGTTTTGACTTTCCCTGAATCGATTCCGACTATTTTTGGAATGACGTCCGTCTGTGTGTGTGTGTGTGAGCGCTCTACAGCCCAAACGGCTAAAGGGAAAATTATGAAATTTTAAACTTAAGATTTGTACTTGCCTGGCACGAAAACCTTTTATTTTTGAAATCCTTATTCCGAACGGAAGTGCAAGTTTACCCTAGTCATTTTCTGTAGTTTCTGCAATTACTCAAATATGGTAACAGTTACAGAAAAATTTTGTGAACAAAAATTAATGATATTTATATTTAACACAACTTTTTTTTGAATCTTTTTTCCAAAAAAGGTACTGGTTTCAAAATAAATTTCTGCTTATTATATATATTGTTACATAAATCGTATCATCTGCGCCTTTCAATTGTTTAACAAAATAGACTTAAATAATTTGAAGTTTGACATTTAATATTTATTCTAGGTAACATATTTAGTGTAAAAGCGATCTAAAGGTTAGAACAAATATTATAAATTAGAAATATCTGCTGTTTCATGCACCGAACTTTCTTATCCGCATATGGGTTAAACCATATCGTAGTTACATTATTTTTCTAATTTATAATATTTATTTTTTATTGATATCGCAAAGATGTTTAATAGAAGACTTGTCTGAGCAGGGTGGTATGTCTCTGTAATTTTATTACGTATCTGTTTTAAGATAAAGCATAATTCTACGTAGTGAGATAAGCAAACAAAGAAAATGCAAGGTAGGGTATTTATATAACTTATAGTTCTATAACATAATTACAATTATATAACATAATTCCTCCATCTCTAAAGGGTAGCTTCCTCTGTAAGGTTTATATGAGCTATTTGCACATAATTTGATGTATTTTGGTTTTTAATTTTCAGACATTATTTTTGGTAATATTTTACAATAGTTATTAGAATTAGAATTAGTGAGACTGAGTAAAACATAAATTATAATATTGTGGTAAATTATTTGCTTATTTTCGTTATTTTCGAAATTCACCCTTGGCTCATTTTGGAGATGAACTTCATGTAATGTTTTTAAATTAATAGATTTACTGTATTTACTTTGAATATCATTAACTTTATGTTTTTAAATAATATATTTCTGCTTTCTTTATTAATTTTAAATATTTGCTTATTAATTTCGCATTCTCCATGAATCATAAAAACACCCATCATTTGTAATTTATTTTCTTTTCATTACATTTTATATCATATAATTAGTTTTTTGGTGAAAATATATATATCAGATTAGAATGTGGGATATGGAAGTTTTCACATTGTTCTATTACATTAATTTCTAATATTTTCAGACTTAAAATAGATATTAGTTAAACATTCGTTTACATGATATATTTTCTTTTTGCAAAACTATTCCATTTTATTTAATTTGTTACATTGTTCAACTTTAAGTATGTTTTCTTCGTTAACTATGTAATTACCTGGTTCAATATCCAAGGTTACATATTTATTATTAAGCTAAGTAGGTATAGGAGTAAATTGCAATATTTTGTTCTCTGCATTTTCTGCTATAGGTATGTCGATGATTATTTTTATTTCTTTATTTACTAGTTTACTAAATGTTTTGATTAATCCATTATTTTTCCAGTTGTTTACTATGAGTTGTTTTACAAAATTGTTGTGTAAGTTTTGTAATGGTTCAAGTAAGTCGATTCTATTTATTAATCCGTAATGCAAAGTATGCAAGCTACAAAATGTGAATGTTTCTTCTAAATTGTTTAGAAGTATTGGTAAATTATTTAGGACTGATGTTAGTTGATTAAATTTGTCTTTGGTAGTTAGTATATCAAGGTGTTCTAAATTGTCATTCGCGATTGTTTTGATTTATAAGATCCGGGATGTGAATACTTTATCATTTTGTTGCATTATTTCTATTTGTTTGTTGAATTTGGCCACTTATTCTTTGTTTACTAAAATATCTCTATTTAATTGGTCTTTTAATTTATTTTGATTTTCTGATAGCGAATGAATTAATTGATCATATTTTTTGTCATCTTCGGCATCTAAATTTGCGGATGTTTGTTTTATGATGGAACCAATTCTATTTATAAGGCCGCGTTTTTTGCGAGAATCAAATGGAAATATTAAAAGTTTATTTTTGATTTGTTCGAAAACGTATTCGAAAGTATTTATATTAGCCTCTAATTCTCGTTGTAATATTACTGATTCGGTTTTTAATTGGGTCACTATATTAATCTTCTATTCTTTAACGTTATCATATTGGCTAAATATGGGTTCTATATTAAAATATACGTAAATATAAGTAGAGTAGGTATAAATATACTTTTTTCCTAATTCTATAAGGTCAACACCTATGTTTTCCATTTCATTTGTTACGTGGAATCCGTTGACGAAGAGATTTTCAAGGGATCTGAAACATTTATTCTTGGTATTTTAATTTTATCTATTCTGATCTTTATATAGGTATCTAGTTCGATTACTCCTAATTTGGGGCTGTACTGTCTTACTTTCGCCGTTTTGTATTTTGGCTTTTCACATTTTCCCCAGTGGCGCTTATGTTCTTTGACTAAAACATCATCGGGTAAGTGTTCTGGGTTTGTATTTGCAGTTTCATATTTTAATTTTTTCTGTTCTATTTTATTAGATACCTTTTTATATAGATTTTGCATAATATTTTTATGGTTTTCTACTTAATTTTGATATAATTGTATATTATCATCTATGACATTTAGGTTATCTCTAAAATGGCCAAATAAAATATCGTGCGGATTATTCTGTGTGGTATTGTGAATAGACGAGTTATATGCTATTATTCCATACAAAATTTTTTGTTTAAGGTTCAAATCACGGAATTCTTTTTTATTGATAAATATTCGAATGTGTTCCAAAAGTGTACTGTGAATACGTTCCATCATACCGTTAGATTTGGGATTATCGACGCTTGTCATGTGCAATTCTATTTTATGAAGATTTAATAATTCATTTATTACTTTGTTGTTAAATTCACCTCCATTATCAGTTATGTTCTGATTTGGAATTCCAAAATGGGCGAAGTATTTAATCAATTTGTCTGCTACGGTAATTGCATTTAAAGTATGGACTTTAAATGCCTGTGCGTACTTTGAGAAGCTATCTATTATTGTCAGAAATTTTATTTTCTCAATACTGATTACGTCTAGATGAACTATTTCTAATGGATTTTTTGAAGTCGGAGTTAGGCTTATATTGGCTTGGTAAGGATTCCTTTCATATTTATTCAAAAGGCATATATCACAGTGATTAATTTAATTTTGAATGTGTTTTGCCATGTTAGGCCAGTAACATATTTTCTTTAAAGAATTATACGTTTCAGTTATGCCGTGATAGCTGGTTTTACCTTCGTGGCATTTTTGAATTTCTAATAGTTTTTCGACTTTACTTTGTATGTCTTTTACTTTATGTTGGCACTTTATTAATTTAAAGGAATTATTTTTAAATTATTTTTGTAGGATGTCGTTGAAATTTACATTTAAATTATCGTCAAATATGCAACAGTAATTTATTTTTGGTATTAGGTATAAATTTGCAAATTTCTCTATTTACATTTCTCATATCAATGTATAAGCAAAGTCTTTGAGTTTTATGACCGAATAGTTTTTCGATTTTTCTTTCTGTTGGGTTTGTGATCCCTTTTACGATAATTTGATTACGACCAATATTTATAGGAGATTCAATATAAGTTATACCGTTAACTGGGTATTCATTAACAGAATGAATAGTTTGTAGATCAGAACTGTCATTTCTTGTACTTATACTTTCTTGATCATTATTTTGATTTTCAACTAAATTTTCCGGTGTATTATAAACATTAATTTTAATATGTGTTTCTTTAAATATCTCGATTATTAGGTTTTCCATTATTTTCCAGTATATTTGGTCTAATCCCGAACAAATTTTAGGCAAATCGATTTCTTTAATTTCGTTTACTATCAAAAATTGTTTTAAATCATTTAGTGCCTTTTTTATTGTATCTATTTTGGGTTTGTCGTAATGATTTATTTTAGTAATTAAATGGAAAGTTAGTTTCGATTCAAATTTTTAAAGGACATATGTTCCTAATTTAATTTTTTGTTTGATGAAATAATTTCTACTATCGAATTTTTTATGGACTTGCGCGGCAAACTCTTTACTTCATTTTATGTCTTGCGAGATGCAATGAATTAAAGGTTTATTTGAGTCGAAAATGGTATCATTTTTGTATTGGATTTGGAATTTGGGTTTTATACGGGACAGAGGGTCTGCATTGTTGTTTTTTGTTCCTTTTTTGTATTCTATTTCGTAGTTAAATTTTTTTAATCTCAGTTTCCAACGAAGTAATTTAGAATTTGGTTCCTTGAGTGAAAATAACTATGTTAACGGTTTATGGTCCGTGATTATTTTGAATTTCACGCCATACAGGTATGGTTTGAAGTATTTCGTAGACCAGATCATGGGTAGCAATTCCTTTACGGTAGTAGAATAGTTGCAGTCATGAGTGGTGATGATCCTGCTGGCATATGCTATCGGTCGTTCTTTTCCGTCGATTTTTTGTGATAAGACGGTGCCTAGTGCATAGTCGCTGGCATCCGTTGTTAGAAGGAGTTGTTAGAATGAATTGAAAAATCAGGATACTACAGGATGGGGTCATTGATAAGTAAGGTTTTGCGGGTTTTGAAACAATTGTTATATTCTTCGTTTTTTATATCGATTATTTGTCCCTTTTTTAGGCAGTTGGTTAATGGTTTAGTGATGTGTGCGAAATCGGAGATAAATCTTCTGTAGTATCCATGTAGCACTAGGTACGCTTTGATTTCTTTCGTAGTCTTCGGTATAGGATATTCTTGAATGGCTTGAATCTTATCTGGATTGGGTTTTACTCCATATTCGTTCACAATATGTCCTAGATAAGCTACCTCTTTTCGAAGAAATTCACTCTTGTCCAATTGTATTTTTAGGTTTGCTTCTTGTAATTTCTTGAAGACTTTTCTGATATTTTGCAAATGTTCTTCTTAACTTGTTCCTAGAATAATGATGTCATTGAGGTATACTAGACAAATTTTTCCAATGTCTTCGTCGAGGACATGATTCATGAGACGTTGAAAATTGCTGGGTGCATTTTTTAGCCCAAACGGCATGCGTTTGAATTTAAAATGACCCTGGTCCGTGCTGAATTCAGTTTTTGGTACGTCTTCTCTTTCGACTTCGATCTGGTGGAAACCAGATGCTAGGTCCACCGTTGTGAAATAGATACATTTCCCCAATTTATTCAAGATATCGGATATAGTAGGTATGGGAAATCTGTCATCGATGGTTTTATCATTCAGTTTCCCGTAATCAACTACCCTTCTGTATTTTTTCCCTCCCGAGGCATCCATCTTTTTGGGTACTATCCAAATTGGTGCCGACCATGGTGAATAAGATTTTTGAATGATATTGTTTTGCAATACATTTTTTATTTGTTTCTCTACTTCTGGTTTATATATTTCTGGATACCTATAACCTTTCGTATAGATCGGTATTTCGTCTGTGGTCCTAATGGCATGTTTAAATTTTTTCGTGAAACTTAAATTTTCGTTTTATTTTGGGAAAATATTTTTAGATTCGGTTATTACTTGTTTTAATATAAATTTTTCGATTTCGCTTAGGTACTCCGTTCTTATTTGATTTAAGTTAATTTCTGTATTAATTTCGTTGGTGACAACCTCTTATTTATTATTTTTATTAAAATATTGAAATTTAAATATTTTATTTAAAATTTTTATTACGTTATGAGTTATATCCAATTGTGCTCGTAGTAGTTTTAATGTTTCTCAACCTATTAGGATATCGAAACAATCATGAAAATAATACAAATTGAATTTTACTGGTTTAGACTGAAAAGTTATTATAACGTATTCGTTGCCTTCCGAAGAGCCGTTTGCAGTATGAAGTCTTCTTTGTAGATCTTATAATGTTTTTTATTTTTTTAGACGAGTCTTTTATTAATTAAGGATTTAGTTGATCCGGTATCAACGTGGCAAATGAATTTTTTAAATTTTAAGTACGGTAGCTTACTAGTAATGTTGCAATTCATTACTTCTCCAATAGTTCGAGGCTGGGGTCGTCTAAAAAAGAATCGTCGCTATAAGTTCTGTAAATTCGGATTCTTCCAAGTTAATTTGCTTTTCGTCGTCGTTATAGTCTGGTTGTTCAGCTTCTTGATTTAATGATCCTTCAGTAATATGGTTTGGTTGATATTGATTTCTTCCGAATTGATAATTTTGACGCGTGAATTGTGTTCGGGTCTCGTTGCTATCATAGCATACATTAAGCAGCCAATTAGTTCCCTATATGACTTGGATTGATTGGCATCTGGCGAAGTATTGTTCGAAGAAAAGAATTTGGTTTCCATCGGTGTCTTCGAAGGCTTACAGTTCTAGATAGGTAGGTTGATTTGGATAAAGTTGTCCACTCTTTATCCTGATATCTATTCCCAAGAAGGGCTTCGGTTCCGCCATGTCCTTCATCCAAAACTCTGACATTAATTGAATCTTGATCTCTTTTATTTTTTCTCGATTGTCCCCAGCGATAAGAATTTCATCCACGTATAGTAGGAAATATATTGAAGCGTTGTCAAAGTTACCAATATAAAGACATCCATCTAGTTTTGATTGCTTGAAACCTATCTCTTTCAAATAACTGTTGATAGTTTGTTTCCAGACTCTCGGCGCCTGTTTCAAACCATACACAGATTTATTGAGTTTGCATACATCTCCTTTTTTGTTTTCGAAGCCCTGAGGAACTTTCATATAGATCTCCTCTGTTAAGTGTCCATGTAAAAATATTGTACGTCCAAATATTATGATAATACATATTATTGTTGTGAATTGCTATAATACGAAAATACAATGTAGATAATTGTGGAACTCGCTTGACACTATTATATTTTAAAAACAGAAGTCTACCAAATACGTAAACAAAAATTGAGAGACATGGCGATCGGATATCTCCCAATTGTAAGTCTCATCACCTATTCTTAATGATGGTATTATTGAAGCAGATTTTCTCCTCAAACATTAAGCGAACATCGATTATAGTAAAAACGCATTGTCTTTTGAAATGCATAATTATGTACTAGTTTGGAAGTTAATTCCAACCTTAAAATCAAAAATTATTTTAACTCCTCCAGCACCAAATTTAATTAAAATATGTACGAAACGTATTAATGAAGGCTTATGCTTATCTAAAGATCTTGTCAATGGATTATATATATATACAATTGGATAATCAAACCTCCAAATGGTTGTTATTTTATTACTGTATTAAATAATAATGAAACACCTACTGAATTTAATTCAGAGGAAATAGAAATCGACGAGCCTAATAATTACAACATTTAAGATTTTGAAAATTCTAATAATTACAAGCGATTAGAATATTTTAATTCACAATAACGTCTCACTCATTTAAATAATGAAGAAAAAGTCTCTATAATAGAAATCTGTAGCAATTTTAATGAATTATTTCATTTATCTCTCTATGATAAATTTATGTATACCGAGAGTATTACTCATGAAATTCCTGTAAGTATAGACACTACTCCGATAAATAAGAAACCATATAGGTTACCAGAATAACAAAAGAATGAAACTAAAAGCCAAGTAAAAGAATGATTGAATAACGACATTATTTGTCAAAGTAAAAGTCAATGGAACGCTCCACTGTTAGTAGTTCCAAAAGAATAACAGTTTCTAGTGGTAAAAAATTTTGAGTAGTAGTAGATTTTTGAAAATTAAATGAAGCTACGGTTGGCGATGCTTTCCCATTGCCAAATATAACGGATATCCTAGATCAACTAGGATATTCTAAATATTTAACTATCCAAGATTTAGCTAGTGGTTTCCATCAAATATTAATGGATTCAAAACATTAAGAAAAAACAGCTTTTAGTACGTCTACTGGACATTTTGAATATTATCGCATGCCTTATGGTTTAAAAGGAGCTCCTCCCACATTTCAACGTTTAATGAATCATGTTTTAACCGGAATACAAGGTATCAAATGTTTGGTATACCTTAATGATATTGTTATATATGGAAAATCTTTAGTAGATCATAACGAAAAACTAATTAAAGTATTAAAACGGTTGAGTCAACATCATTTAATGTTACAACCGGATAAGTGTGAATTTATAAAAAAGGAAATTGCATACTTAGGACATTTTATTACTGATCACGGTATTAAACCGGATCCAGGAAAAATTGATATTGTTGAAAATTTAAAAATCCCGAGTAATTCAAAAAAATAAAATCATTCTTAGGTCTCGTACTTAACGGAATTGTTATAGAAAAGTGCACATATTAAATGGGATACTCTGTGTGATGAAGCTTTTAATATTCTAAAGAAAAAACTAATTAGTCCACCTATTTTACAATACCCAAATTTTAATAATGACTTTATCTTGACGATGGACGCAAGTAATTATGCTATGGGTGCAGTTCTTTCTCAAGGTGAAATTGGAAAAGTTTTACCTATTGCTTATGCTAGCAAAAGGTTTAATAAAGCTAAAATTAATTATTTCCCAACCGAACGTGAATGTTTAGCAATTATATGGGCAGTAAATCACTTTCGCCCTTATTTATATGGAAAAGGTTTCATAATTGCCACATTTCACAAACCTTTAATATAGTTGTTTGATTTTAACGATCCGGGATCTCGTCTAATAAGACGGAGACTCAAATTAGAAGAATACGAATATAAAATTGTTTATAAAGCATGAATAGAAAATAGTAATGCAGATGCATTAAGTAAAATTTAACAAGGAAACATTGATTCTGAAATTAAATAATACTTATGAAAACTATTAAGAGTTAATTGCAAATAAAATAATAATTAATCAAGATATAATTGAAAAAGATGGAGACATTTTTGAAGCTCCAATCGATTACAGTTTAGTTCATTGTTTCAGTAAAGATTTGTAAATGAATGCTGGAATAGCTAAAGAATTTAAAAACAAATTTAATAATGTGGAATATTTATAATCACGAAACCCTAAAAACTACCTACCTAAATAATTATTTTGGCTTGTTCAACAAGAAGATTGAGTCTCCTTCTTTCAATTCTCTTTTTGCCCGAAACTGTCCCTAAATTATATAGGTCACACGGTAGCATACCGCTAGTCATACCGAGTATTTTGATGAAAAAATGTCATCGTTTAGTCTAGAAAGGTAAATGTAAGTGTAGCTCATCGCAGGTCTTGGTTCTGCAGTAGTCACCATTAAATAAGTTGGATTTGTTTCCACCTTCTACCACTTCTACCTTCTTTGAAGTTCTGTACGTCTATGACCTAAGGGTTCATAGAGAGATTTTGATGAATAAATTTGATCATTAAAGGTTGCAGTTATCACTGCTTGCCTTTTAAAAAACATTTTTGAAATTTAATCCCAATCCTTTTCTTTTATTTTGTTATTACAACAACAAAATTTTTTTTTTATATATTTTTAACGACTATTCTTCAGGAGTGAAGAAAAAATTATTAAGTTTTGAAAAACACACTTAAAGAATAAAATAATTAAAGACACTTCATGTCTCGGGTCTCCTTTGGTTTATTTTTACCGGGGGGTTGGAAAACATTTAACCTATATTTTGGCCTGGGTTTGTTTCCACCTAGGCCAGGAGATGGTTGAGATATGTTTGTCTCATTTCATACTTGTTAAGTTCAGCTTGGAATTGCGTGTTTTTAAATGTATTAAAATACCACAGTTCACACTGTTTTAAACTAATTTTAAGATTTTTAAAATGGATCCAAAATCCATGGGTTATTATTTTATTATAAATAATTTTTCTTTTCTTTCACGTAACTTATTGGTTATGTCACCAATTTTATATTAAAATATATGTGTATATAACAAAAGACAATTATATTTTTGTCATGAGTTTTGCAATCTATATATATCAATATTAGTTTTCAATCAGCGTCATTCAAGCATGCAGCTTACAAATCTCTTTTGTCCTTACAGGATGTCGGTCTTACTATTATTCATCCAAATTTTACTCCGAGCAGCGAGTTGTGACGAGTTGTATTAAACAACCCCTATCGACAATAGCCCAGGACTGTATTACGAAAAACTTGGAATACTGAAATTATGCAATGACGAATGACGATGAGAATTTTCATGATGAGTATAAAAATATTCATATATACATATCAAGTCTAAACAAATTTTGTTCTACTTTTAAAGAAAAATAAAATGAATGTAATGAAATTGAAAATTGTAAAACCTTTTTAAATAATTTTGATAGTATTTTTAAACAATTAACGGAACAGAATGGAGTCATTGAACCATTTTTAAATACACGTGTTAAACGTGGATTATTTAACCCAATAGGGAAAATTTCTAAATTACTTTTAGGAATTTATATGCTGAGTATTATGATGCTCACATCTCTGAATTACACAATTATGATGATAACTTACTAAATATTATAAAAGATCAAACGCCCATTTTGCAATCTGTCACTATTTTAACAAACTCCACTTTTATGGAAATAAGTGAAACAGTTACTTGTTTAGAAACGAGGGTTCGCCAAATGGAACATTATGTTCAACAGTTAGATGCCATATTAACTCATGCATACAGTAGAGGACAGTTTTTTGTCAGAGTAAATGAACTCAGTACTTTTGTTTCATTTCATATTGAACAATTCAGTATAAGTCAAGCTTATCTCTTAAAAATCATTTTAAATGCTCAACAACAAATTCTCCATCCTCATGTGCTTAGCCCAAACAAATTGTATAAAGAATTATTAAAAATACAAAAATATTTACCAAATACTGCAAACTTTCCAATTTCCTAACTTTCGATAATATACATATGTATTATAAACTTATAGTTCCTACCATTTATACTTATAAAGAAATATTAAATTTTATACTTATTGTACCATTGGTTACACATGTTATTTATGATACGATCAGATTAAGTAGTATACCTATTTTGATGGAAGACAGTATTTTGGATTTATTTATCCTTGCAGTCCAATTCTTGTCATTGATCAAACAAGAATGCACTATTTCTTAGTAAACCAAACATACCTCACCACCTCCTCCAAAAGGTATAAGTTAAAATGTGAAACTTATATTCTTAAGCAAGGACAACCATTGTTACTTGTAAACGGAGAGGGCAGTTGTGAAGCTAAATTGCTTAAAGGACATAGATACAATCCTGAATCATGTAATAAAAGGATAATGAAATTAACAAATAGCTTGTGGATTAAATGATTTTGCCAAATTCTTGGTTATTTGTTTTGCCAGTTCCAGAAACTGTTCAAGTTGTTTGCAAAAATAACTTAATAAACACTTTTAATTTAAATGGTACGGGAAATTTTACACTTAAAAGCGGATGTGCCGCTTACACTGATAATATAGTATTGCCTACTTTAAGTTTTATAAACAGCAATATTGTAAGTGACTTTACACCAAATTACCCTTCAAATTTAATTAAAATTTGTCAATGAAAAGTGAAATACCTAAACCAGCGATAAATTCCAATCATATTGTAAAATTGGAACAAAATCATCTATTTAATAATCATGATATAAATAAATTAGAAGAAAAAGAAAATACATATCTAAACAATACTGAAAGATCTACTTCTAATTTCACTTATTTGATAATAACATTTTCTTCAATTGCGTTAGCAATAGTAATTCGAACTATTTACTTTTGTACCAATTTAAAATGATTTATTTAAATTTGTCTTCTGTTAGAAAAAATAGAGAAATTACACTTTCTCCTGTTAAATTAATCAATACTACCCTAAGTACTGCAGATATTAATTAATCATTATCTACTGAACCTGATAACGAAATGGTTGAGAAAGTTACTGTCAGAAATGAAAACCGTAAAACTGATATTCCATAAAAGGCCTATTACGGGGAATCAGTACACAGCGAAATCGGAGACGCGGTTCACATCGACCGCTGCAAAGAAACTCCGCTCTTCATCTCTCAACGAGGATGATGTACCAGTTCACCAAAGCCAAGGTTACCGCCTCCTGAACTTTCTTCTGGTTTTTAATACCATAACCTCACTCGTAGAGTGCAAAGTGTGCAAACAAAACGTAAGTTTTTAAGAGAAAGGGAGGCGTGGATTAGGCTTCAAAATCTGCATGCTGTGCGGGTGCGGAGAAACAAAAAATTCCAGCCTGCACATATATTGGCAAGGCTTGTGCAGTACATCACCGAATCGTCTTTGTTACGCGTCTACTGGACATCGGAATGCAGGGCCGCAATTTATTTTGTGGACTGATGGACATAGGTTCTAGGCAAGCGTCATACGCGTACTACGGCTATCTCGAGAACATCATAACTGCTTCCAAAACAAACAATCACAAACCACCACTTGACAAAAAAGGAGGCAGGCAAATCTGTGTACGAAGACTTGTCGAATGACAACTTACTGGAAAGATGTGTTGGCGCTAATACCCAAAACAGCAACGAGTCGATAAATTCGCTGATTTGGACGTTCTTCTCGAAATACATCTATTCTGGTCGACAAGTGGTTTAAATTGTAAACAATTTGGCTCCCATTATCTTCAACGACGGTTTCATAGGCATCGCACACACCATGCATGTCATGGGCATCCAACTCGGCCACACGGCGTTCCAGTTTTGCAGAAGGCGCAACGTGGACCGCATTGTACGCTCGGAACACCGTGCGTCTACAAGCAGCAAGAAGGCGAGATCTTCGGCCCAGGAGGAAGCGGTATATGCGAACGAGATTATCGAGATCGAGGAAGGTGAACTTAAACCCTTTAACCGCGATTTCCCAACAGTCATATTTATTTGGACGGGAGTATCGATTTCCGAAAAACTGGTTCACCAATCTCGATGTTGCTTAGCAATTATTATAAAGAATTAAACTGGCTATGGTTTTGTTCTCTTTCATTAAAATTGATTTGAAATTTCGATTTTTTTCGTACGTTTGAATGCCAAAAATTGTCGAATTTTTTAACCTTTTTTCAAATGATCGCCATTTTGTAGAAGACTGCTTATTTTACTTCCTCGTGGCTGTAACTATAGCTACATTTATATATTTGAATAATTTTGTAGTTTCGTCTGTTTTAGACCACCTAATTACCTGAACCGGATACTTCCATCGAGCTATGCACGGCGTGCATGGCCATCTTCGGCGCCATTTTTAACTGTGGCCATTGAGGATTTTTGGATGAAATAAATAGGGAATTATAGATAGTAAGATGAAAAATAAAACAATTTAAGTATTGTCTCACTTATACTTTGATATCTCCTAAAAAAAATTTCGGAAATGAGGTAAAAATTGGACCTCTAAGCCGAGAGACCACCTTAAAGATGCTGTGAGACAGTACAAAACTCAGTCCGTTATTTCAGGATTCGAGTAATCATGATCCGATTCAAAATTCTCGTTCCAACTATCGTCTCGAATGCAATAATTTAATTTTGACATGCATGCTTCTGTAACAAGAATGTCACTGCGTCTGAGACACATCTCAGATCTCGAGGGACCAACGATAGTTGGTATCAGTAATGCTCATTACTTAAGATAGGAATTGTTTTACTACGTATCCTATGACTCACGCTAAAATCAAATAAGTTGTTAATACAATTTGGGGTTCAGGGTGCAGAGTATGATTTTCGATGTTTACCTGCACTTTGTATCATCTTCGTCGTATCGGAAAGATACAGAATTTATCAGAGATGAACAGAGAGTCTTTCGCAAACTGCGGAGCAGAGAAGTCTTCACTTGCGCGGGTTTTTAAAAGTCAGTTTTCTTATTGAGTTGAGGTTAACAAGTTAAAGTCTTGAGCTAAGTAGAGTTCTTTTGGAATAGCGTGAGTCATGGGTGAGTAACTGTCGCATTATTTTTATATTATATTATCTCAGTAATTACTACTAAACCAATTAATTAATTGTGCTATATATATTCTTATTGTTTCTTTGTTTATCGTAAATATTAAATAACCGTATATGTTAACCACACTGGAAATTTCTTTCAACCTAGCATACCGTTGCATCTCCACTAAAGACGAACCAAGTTAGAGTCGAAATAAAGAATAAACTTTTACAAATTTGGTGACAGCGGTGGGATTGATAGATTAATTAAAAGAGAAGATAATTTATTTCTTTCAGTGGAACAGTAAGCTTCCCTTACTGGTGAGCGCAACCATATATGTTAATTGATTTTTCTTAAAATTATTAGTTATACGTCAGCAATAAATGATAACCCGTAGACAAACTGGTAGTATCAGAAATAGCGCAGTTACCAGAAACGATAGTCAGAGAGATAGTTTCAATTTTTGTAGTAGTCGTAGTAATAGTAGTAATAGTAGCAGTAGTGAATATATTAGTTCAAACCAATCAGATTTAAATATGGATCCGAACTTAGTAATTGCCGCGACATCAGTCACCGGTCTAGTAAATAGGATACCTACATTTACGGGCGATCAAACAATAGTTAAGGTAACCCAATTTCTCGACACAGTAGATAGTATTAGTAAAGTAGGAAATTGGACAAATAAAGACACTGTACTTATCGCGAAATTATGTGTAACCGGAGAAGCTTTACAATACATAAATTCAGAGCCAACACTCAAAACTACTGAACTTTGGTCAGTATTTAAAGAAATGCTACGTGATATATATTCAATAGCGACCAATTCTAGAACGCAACTTAGGTCATTTCATCGTTGCGTGCAGCAAACCGGGGAAACGGTAGATTCCTACACAATGAGGTTACGCTTAGCAGCCGACCATTTATACGACGCGGGTACCACAGCTGCAGAGATCGCGCTTGTTAAAAAAATGCACGAGAAACAAATTCTAGACCATCTCTTAGAGGGCCTTCTGCCTGTACTACAAAGACCAGTACTTTTTAGCGTTCCGCAGACATTAAAAGACGGAATAGAAGCAGCGAAAAAGGCAGAACAAATAGAGTCACAACTAGGAACATTAAATAATATGCATAACAGATCAATTAACTTTAACTCGGTAGCGGGTTGCTCATGTAAAACAAATTTACCGAAACGCGAATTCGATATCGAAAATGTAAACGCTATTCAAAACATAAAAACCGAACAAGAAATTAGTACAAATTACAATTATAACGGATACCTCAGAGACAATCGAAACAAAAACGATAGTAGAGCTTCGCGGTCGACAAATCAATATTTTCAAAATCGCATGTGTTTCAAATGCGAAAAGATGGGCCATATTGCGCGAAATTGCCCAGAAAACGAAAGACCTGATAATGTTGTTTGCCGCCGTTGCAAGAAAAATGGACATCATATTTCAGAGTGTCGGGTTAAAGCATTTAATAAATCTTTAAACTAACAGGAGTCAACCGAATAATCCCCGTTCGAGTTGACTTAAATACCGAACTGATAGTCCCCGCAATAATAGATAACAGCTCATTTAATCGTATTATTATAAATATAAATAAAATACAACGAAATTTTATGTTAGACACGGGGGCAAGTATTAGTATCGTCAAAGAATCCATTTTAATGGGGAAGAAAATATTACCTATAACTGATACGCGAATAGTGAAAGGAATTTCCGGTGCGTTAATTCCCATTTTAGAAACAGTTATCTTAGATCTAACATTCGAAAACTCAATATTTTTGCATGAATTTATTGTATGTAATAATAGTGTACCGTTATGCACGGATGGGTTATTAGGAATAGATTTTTTAAAGAAACATAGGGTAGATATAAGGTTTTCAAGTAACCAACTAAAGATAGGCTCTAGTATAGTAAAAATAGGACAAGGTAAAGAAGATAGGGAAATTCTACATAAAAAGGATAGTGCTGCACAATGTGCACCCATAAACAAAAAGTCTGAGATTTCAGATTGTTTCGTTAGGCTGATTCAAGAAATAGTGATACCAGCAAGAAGTGAAGCAATGTGTTTGGGAAAACGCCGGGTGTGCCAAGAAGATTCCACAACCATCATTGAACCCGTTGATTGAACATTGATCATGAACATTGGCCAAACTGAACTTAAGGTTCCAGCAAATTCAATCATAGGCGTGGAAGAAAAGATCGAAGTGATTGAATCACCGGCAAGTACTGCTGAGTCCATTGATGAGGTAGTATGCGCGGTAACTAGAGACGATTTTTCCAGCAGCTTTGATTTAGATCACTTGAAAGGTCACGATAAAGAACTTGTTTTGAATTTGTTAGCAGAATATCGTGATACTTTTATGCTCTCGGATACTAAATTAGGTTGCACGGCACGAACGACACACAGAATCATCACCAAAAATGTACCGCCAATTGCACGAGCACCCTACCGGGTACCAAACGCACTGAAGGAAGTCTTAAGGGATCAAGTTGACAACTTATTGAAGGAAGAGATTATTCAGGAATCTGAATCTCCATGGTCAGCACCAGTAGTTCTTGTTACTAGGACTTTAGGAGATGGAAGTAAGAAGGTACGCTTGTGCATCGATTATCGTGAACTTAACAAGGTCACAAAAAGGGACTTTTTCCCTTTGCCGAATCTCCAAGAAACCCTTGAGCAGCTGGGAAATGCTGCATTGTTCACTACACTTGACCTCGCTAGTGGCTATCATCAGGTAGCAGTGGCTCCGGAAGACAAGGAAAAAACTGCTTTCAGCACCCCATGGGGTCACTATGAATACAACCGTATGCCTTTTGGACTATCAAACGCACCTAGCACATGGCAAAGGCTCATGTACGGTGTCTTGAGCGGATTAACTGGTGAGAAATGCTTCGTGTACTTAGATGATATAATTATTTTCAGCAAAGACGATATTGAGGAGCACATGCGAAGAATTGAGGAGGTATTAAAACGAATTCGAAGGTTTAAATTAAAACTTAAACCAAGTAAGTGCAAATTTGCTGTAAAAGAGACAAACTATCTGGGTCACATCATTTCTGCCGAAGGAGTTAAGCCAGATCCGACAAAAATATTAGCAATCGAAAAATACCCGCAACCTCGTTCGGTAAAAGACATTCGTGCTTTCCTAGGATTGGTTGGATTCTACCGCCGATTCATTCCAAAATTCTATCATCTATCCAAACCGTTGACTGAACTGACGAAGAATGACAAGGATTTCGTCTGGGAGGTGAAACAACAAGAAGCGTTTAATAGTTTAAGAAAAGCATTGTGTGGTAAGCCAGTTTTACGATATCCAAATTTTCAAGAACCATTTTACTTAGAGACAGATGCATCTGGAGTTGACCTGGGAGCAATTTTAAGCCAAAAACATAATGGCCATCTACACCCAGTTGCATATGGGAGCAGATCGTTGAACGATGCTGAGCGAAATTACGATAACACAAGTCGAGAGTGTCTAGCGGTCGTATGGGGTGTAAAGCTGTACCGATGTTACCTCTACGGCCATACATTTACTATCATTACGGATCATCAACCACTCAAATGGCTCATGAGCTTGAAGGATCCCAGCTCAAAATTAGCCCGTTGGGCATTAACACTCTCCGAGTATGATTTTACAATTGTACACCGTCCAGGACGAGAAAACGGTAACGCAGACGCACTGTCGAGAATAGGCATCAACACCGTAGACTATGAGCTCGAACCAATATGGTGCAGAGAACGAATCAAGAACGAACAATATCATGACGAAGATGTGCAGAAGTTGTTAAATAAAACGGCCGCAGGTACTAGTAAAAATGTTTATTTCCAGGATTCAGATGGAATCGTTTACAAACAAAGAAATCCAGATGAACGAGAAGATTTACTAGTAGCACCTAGGTCAATGGTAAAAACAATACTGCGTACGTATCACGACTCACCTATGTCAGGACACCAAGGGTTCGAGAAGACGCTTAGTAAAATTAAGAAAACATTCTGGTGGCCTGGAATCACGGTTGAAACAAAAAAATATTGCCAGGAATGTATTTCCTGTGGTGAACGGAAATCTTCGCCACACACTAAACCAGCTCCACTGCAGCGATTCCAACCCGTTCAACAACCATTTGAGCGCGCGTCGATGGATATCGTCGGTCCATTTGTCACTAGTATGCAAGGTAACAAGTATATCCTTACCTTCCAGGATGAGCTTACTAGATACCCAGAGGCCATCGCAATACCCGATCAGAAGGCCGAAACCGTAGCGAAAGCATTCGTGACGCAAATTATTGCCAGGCACGGTGCTCCAAAGCAACTTTTGACTGACAAAGGAAGTTACTTCATTTCAGCAATTTTTAAGAACACCTGTAAGCTTCTGGGCATTCGTAAATTGCAAACTACAGCATACCATCCAATGTGTAATGGCAGGATCGAACGTTTCCATCGGACATTGAAAGAGTGTCTCTCTCACTTTATCGCTATTGACCAGACAGATTGGGATTCATGGCTTCCGTACGTTTTGATGGCCTTACGAAGCTCAGTACACAGCACTACCGGAGAAACACCATATTATCTCTTATACGGAAGAGAATATCAAATGCTGTTTGATGATATTCTAGCGCCGCAGCGCACGAAATATAACGTTGATGAAGATTTTGGCGAAGAAATGAGGTCTAGGATGCGGATAGTTTATTCAAAAGTGCAAGAAAAAATTCGCGAAGCAGCAGAGCGAAATGAAGAAAAATACAATCAACGCACAGCGCCAGTAAAATTCATAGTGGGGGATTTAGTTTATTTACGAGGTGATACTTGTCAACCCGGATTAAAGAAAAAGTTAGGAAAAATGTGGATTGGGCCATTCCGAATACTTAAACAGACCGGTCCAGTGAACTTCAGTATAAAAGTTTGAAGAACAACAAGGAAAGTATCGTTCACGTAAATCGACTGGAACCGTACTTAGCCCCGATTAAAGATTCGAAAGGGACACCTGCAGAAGCTCCGATAGTAAACCAGCAAGTAGATCCTCCATCAGTGCATACTACCCCACCGCAGTGCACTAATCGTTACAATACTCGAAGCAGAGGTCTCGTCATCGAAGAGCATAATAATTGACTAGATATTGACCGCTAATTATGTTATTTACTTTGTTATGGTTTCAAATTTCCGGATATTTCTTACACTGTGGGGCATCGGATTAATACAAGGGTTGGATCCAAATGAATTGAATAAAGGCGTCATTTTCATAAAGGACGAGGAAATCCTCATATCAGGAGATAAATGGATCATCACCACCGATATTTTATTAGGGAACTACGTGAATACATTGGACAATTTTGATGAATTACTCAAGAACATTTCAAGGATTGAGAAAGATTTGGATCATTACATGGAACCAGAGATAGCCAATTTAATACAAGACATTGTAAGTAAAGAATTGCACATTTTACAAAATGACGCGGGAAAATTAAAAAGAAAATTGCGCAATATAATTAAAACCGTTGCACCATTTAAAAGTATGCGATCAAAACGCGGTCTTATAAATTTTGGAGGGAACGCCTTGAATTTCTTATTTGGTACAATGGACAACAGAGATTTGCAACATTTAAATTCTAAAATCGATGGTTTTTATGACGAAACCGATGAAATTAGTAATCTTTTAAACGAACAGATAACAATGGTAAAAAATGTAAAGGATAACTTTCAGAATACGAATGATAATTTAGAGAAAATGCAGTCAGCAGTTTCACTATTTGAAGCGCAATTAAATTTACTTACAAATGCCACAAATAACCGATTCGAAGTTGTTAATAAAATGCTTGTCAAAACAATTAATTTGAATTCGGCAATCAGAACAGTCGAGTTTATCTTAAATGATTTGAAGGAATGCGTGGCAGATTTAAGCAACGCTTTAGAAGCAACCGCGTTGAAAAAATTAAGTCCATTTTTTATAGCACCTAATATACTTCGAAAAGCATTGCAAATCATTCAAGGGCACTTGCCTCTAGATTTGTCCCTGATAACGAACGACAATGCAGATAAACTCTACCAGTACTACGAATTAGCCACTGTCCACGCAGTTTACTTTAATAATACCTTACGAATATTCACGGGGATACCATTGAAAGCGCCAGGCCGCTATTTTACCCTATATCAAATTTTACCATTGCCATACTTTACTGATGCGGAAACTACAAAAATTCACATCGCGCCTAAATTTCAGTATCTTGCTGTATCTGAAGACAGACAGTTTTATATGAATCTTAATACGGAAGATATTTCTCAATGTCAACGCGGTGCTATTAGTATTTGTCCTCCAACCAAAGCCATTAGAAAAAGTACAGACGTTACATGTGCCTTTGCATTATTTGTCGGAGACGCACAAAAAAATCAATGAACTTTGCGAGAAAATAATATCAAAAAATAACAATTCAATGATGTATCGGGCTAGGAACAGTAATATGTGGATCTTCAGCGTTACGAGAGATTACATAACCTTTAGTTGTCCAAGCGACACTGACGTTGGAAAGTTTAACACCTCAGCACGCATAATTTCGGGAACAGGTATTTTGAACGTCCCTGCATCGTGTTATGTTTACGGTCCTAATTATCTATTATTGCCACACTCAACAGTAAAGTCAAGTATAGTATCTCGCACTTTAAATGTAGTAATTCCACCAATAGCATCAGACATTTTTCATCTAACAACAAGTTTACAAAACATAACAGTTAATACCGAGGAAGCGGTTGAACTAATTAAGTCTATCGACATACGTGAATTAGAAGCAGGTATTCCATTAGAGAAATGGCAAAGTCATATCAAATCTTTTCGAAATCGCAAATTCCACAAAAACATAGGTCGCATTAGTCTCATGTCCATTCTGCCAGTAATAATTATAGTTTTAATTTTTTGCATGATTCGTAAATATAAGTGCAGAATTAAATCATCAAAACCAGAGCGTGTACAACCAACGCACGTATCCATCGAACTCGCCGAACGTCCTTCGGAAAATCATAGCGGTATAAAAACCTTTTAAATATCTTCCTGTAAAGGGAAACGATTTGTATGTTAATATCTTTAAATCGGATGCCAGGGTCGTAAACGTTGTATTGACCTAGGAATTTGGCACTCCTATCCATTGGTAGCCAACTGATATCTTGCGCAGAACTATGAATCCTGTAAAATATTTCATGATTGTAACGTTTTAGTGATTTGTTACATGTCCGCGTAAGATCTCGGTGTAGATAAGTTAGTTAGGAAGAATATGTTTAATATTTCATAAATAAGCTATGTTAAGTAAATGTTTACAATGCTGAAGACAGTAAACAACTCCTATCGAGTAAAAGTAGCAAATTATTGATGTCTTTCGAGACTGAGGTAGAACGAAGATACTGTGGCACTTGTTATTTTTCAGAAATATTCCATCATCACAGAGAAACCAAGAGTGAGTTCCAGAGTATCCACTCCGAGTTTTTAAAGTAAACCAGGCTGAAATACGGGTGAACTACGAATGGTATTCGCAGACACTGCCAAGACAATCTGCGTCCAGGAATTTTAGTTCCCGGATTTTCCAAGAAACCAGGCTGAAATTCGAGTGAACTACGACTGACGTTCGCTGACACTGCCAAGACAATCTGTGACCAGGCGTTTGAGTTCTCGAATTTGCCCAGAAAGAAGCCCAGCATAGAGCGATCCCAGAACCAGGGGACAACGCTTGAGAAGGCTCAATTTAGCAAACGTTAAATTACGTCGATAATTTAAGTTTTATTTTGGAGGGAAGGATTTGTAACAAGAAAGTCACTGCGTCTGAGTCACATCTCAGATCTCGAGGGACAAACGATAGTTGGTATCAGTAATGCTCATTACTTAAGATAGGAATTGTTTTACTACGTATCCTATGACTCACGCTAAAATCAAATAAGTTGTTAATACAATTTGGGGTTCAGGGTGCAGAGTATGATTTTCGATGTTTACCTGCACTTTGTATCATCTTCGTCGTATCGGAAAGATACAGAATTTATCAGAGATGAACAGAGAGTCTTTCGCAAACTGCGGAGCAGAGAAGTCTTCACTTGCGCGGGTTTTTAAAAGTCAGTTTTCTTATTGAGTTGAGGTTAACAAGTTAAAGTCTTGAGCTAAGTAGAGTTCTTTTGGAATAGCGTGAGTCATGGGTGAGTAACTGTCGCATTATTTTTATATTATATTATCTCAGTAATTACTACTAAACCAATTAATTAATTGTGCTATATATATTCTTATTGTTTCTTTGTTTATCGTAAATATTAAATAACCGTATATGTTAACCACACTGGAAATTTCTTTCAACCTAGCATACCGTTGCATCTCCACTAAAGACGAACCAAGTTAGAGTCGAAATAAAGAATAAACTTTTAAACTTCGAAGTTGGTTGCATTCGACGACATAGCAAAAATCGGTTTGAAATGTTCTGCGGAAATAAAACTTCTTTTTTCTCCGCAATCGAAACCGTACAATTTTTTGCAATTGCCAGTTTAGTCACACTGTAAATTGACAGCATTTTGTATATTTTGTGAATGGACGGCGCATTCGAAAACTCAAAAATCTGTCGCTTTTCGTCCAACGGATGCTCAAAGCTGCATTGCTCGTTTCCCAATATACCACTGACTCCAAACCCCGATCTGAACTTCCTCCAAGATGATGCACTGTTGCCTACGATACCATATATCGTTGTTCCCACATTTTCCAGTAAACGTATGCCCATAAGACCATGTTATTAATATATCAAAAATATGTAATGCGATTAAATGAAATATAAAAAAACCATACATTGTACCTATAATTGTGCTAGCACCTTTCGACGCGAACACAACAACCGGCTGTGCATAGGAATCGAATAGAGGCTGAAACATAAATATCAAGTCATGGTCTGTTTGAGTGTCGAAATTAGATTTTGCTTTCTTTACAACAACGGTTTCACCCTCGGATATTTTCGCTTCCTACTGGTCTTCGCAAATGAATTGGTGGCGATTATGCAATCCTCATATAGTTTGCTGTTCCCGAAATCATCGAGTCCGTTGTAAGTGACAGGGAGAATATGTTGTAACTTTTACGTGTTGCCATTTCATCTATCAGCATTTCACCGTGTCGCCGCTTGCTCAGCCGATTCTTTTTGATGTTACCAACATACGTGAAGTATCTTTTCATCCGGTGCTACGATCTGGTTCACCGTTATTGAGGGGTTTAACAATAACTCATACAATTCTTCGGGCATTGCAATCACCGTAGTTTGAAGTCTATTCTCGGCCTGGGTGAATTTACCCTTATGAAGTAATAATAATGATAATAATACAATGATAATGTTTTTATAATTTTTATTTTAAATATTAAATTTTAAACCAAAAAGAAATCACCATCTGCTTGGCTAACGACGTTTTCCCCGCATTCTTTTCTATTTTAACTAGCTCTAACAAAACCCTCTCTTGTGCATAGTATTCGTTTTTGTAGGCGTCTTTCGCAGTATTGGCTTTACATCTTGCAGGATATCCAGATGCTTCCTGCTTCATCTTCAGAAAATAATCGATATACTCGACAAACAGACCTCCGGAATTAATTTGCCTATCGAACATAGTAACTTCATATTGCCAAATTGCTATGACGTCAAGGATTTCGAAAACGCATTGTGCAGCCCGACAAACTTCGTCAGCCACCCACGTTCTGATGTATTGTCTTTTCTCTATCGTATGCGTGCAATCATTCTGCTTTTATTCATCACAATATGTGCGACACAATGCAAACATTAATTTATATTTGCACTACTCGGGGTAAAATAGGATGGAATAAGCGAGAAAGAACTGTACATTTTACAAGTTCTTCCACCATGTCAATATTGTATTCCGGGCCTAGCACTTCCTGGCATTCAGCACCAACCTTCGGATGTCCTACCGGAAACGTTACTTAAGCTGTGTAACCTTGGTTATCCTGTGATTGTAGTTTGGAAATTCACATTTCCAAACTACAATCACAGGATAACCTAGGTTACACAGCTTAAGTAACGTTTCTGTTTTAATTTAAACTTTATTTTGATCGCGATTTGTTCTATAACATAATTCACACCCGTACCAGTAATAACCCAAAATTCGAATACGGTTTTCGTCGCTGCATAATACCCATCAACATTTAATCGCGCCCCCAAAAAAATTTCTTTGTTTTGCCCCGCAAGCTTAACAACAATACCGCGTGTCATCTCCTCACTTATGAACCATCGTAATGATATTTTCGATTGCTTATCAGTAAAGCTATAACCGTTACGCGGAATTATATCAATTGTTTGTGGTTCAAAATATACTCGGTGAAAAACTTTATTGCGTGGCACTGCCATAGTAACCGCTTCCCTAAATGGACAAACATTACAATCTGTTACGAACGTATCTTTAAAAGTTTCACAGGCTCACCGAAGATTGTCTACATCTGAAACACAAGATTCAAGAATTTTTTTTCCATTGAAAATATAGCATTTTCTGATATTGGTTTTGTATGCCACTTTGTAAATTTAACGCGTGCTTCTACGCTCATATTGTCGCCACCGTAAAATAGGGCTTCGAGTAGAGGACCCATATTTGCTACAGTATGAAAATAATGTGGAAAGTATCCTGTTTTCACTGAAGGTGGAAAATCCAGGACTTAAGGTAGTGAAGCTTACGACATTGGTAGATAATTTATTGAATCAATAAATAAGATTTTGATATTTAATTCCATTAATAGAATTTTAGAGCCATTTAAATTAAATTATGTATATTAAAATAAAGTGCGCATTGTGCGCGATACACATCACTGATGAAAATGAAGTGCGAGGTAACAGTGCATACTCAACAAAACATTCTAGAACAGGGGCGGGCAACCTTTTTAATCAACGGGCCAATTTAAATTTTAAAATATTTTAGCGGGCCGCACATAAAGTAACACTTATTTATAATTTACAAAACTTTATTTATAATAAACATAAGAATAAAAATATATAAAATTTTAAAAAGAGTAAAGATTTCATAGACAAATTTTTTTGAGAAATGAGAAATTTGGCACTGATTTTTCGATACAAGCTGATCAATATCAGACGGAATTGATGAAGTAGCTGCACGTACGCAGATTTTTAATCAAGCATCACTGAGTCTTGATCAGTGGTCATTATTGCTTAATTTCATGGTTGAAATAAATGTTCGCAAACATGCGTTTTTTTGAAAGTCTTGGCGAACTGTATCCACATCGATATTAAATGACGAGGAAGACATTTTAATGGAAACCACTGACTTCTCAGCTTTGAACATCTGGAATCGTAATTGAAATTTCTTGATTAAAATTTCTATATATTGTGCGTATTTTTGAGAAGTAGTAACGTTTTCATTTACTAATTGTGGAAAGTGAGGCACATTATTCTACAAAAGATGCTGTTTCCACAATTTTAATAAGGGCTCAGAGCCATGAATTTTATCATACAAATTGTGAATAAACTGTTCTTTGCCTTGACGTTCCACATTAAGATCATTGAGATGCTGAGTCATGTCGATAAGAAACCCAAAATCGCACAACCCTACTTTGTTACCAAAATTAGGTATATTCCTTCATATCCATGAACAATTGTATTTCGCTTTTTAAGTTGTATACCCTTTTTAGCATTTCACCTCTACTAAGTCAACGTACTTAGGTATTATAAAACACGTCGCCATATTCAGCTTCTAATTTTTTCAAAACTTCTTTAAATTCACGGGGATTTAACAAGTGTGATTTTATAAAATTGATAAGTTTAATTATTGGTACTGTGGCATTTGGCAAACTCAATATTTTCGCACACAAAATTTCCTGGTGAATTATGCAGTGGTTAACGAATATTTCCCATCCTGTGACCTGTGACCTACTTTTTGTCTTTAAATAGCCTTCTCGATACTCCTACCTCCATGCTTGACATTGCTCGTGCTCCATCTGCCGATATACCAATATTCTCTTCTAATAAAATTTAAAAAAATTCCAACTCAGATTTTAATTCATCGTACAGGTCTTTGCCGGGTGTAGTCCCTTGCATTGGAATCAGTGAACACAATTCTTCGGTAACATTAAATATGGTCTCAATACTACGTAAAAATATAGCCAGTTGTGCTGTATCGCTAATATCGCAACTCTCATCAAGTGCCAAAGAACATTATTCGAATTTTGCCATGCGTTCACGAAGCGTGGTTGCTATGTTCTCAGACAAGTCTTCAATTCTTCTTGCAATGGTGATTCTTGATAAACTTATGTTTGAAATAATATTTATTTTCTCAGGAAATGCTATATCTGCAACAACAGTCAGATATTATTTTATTATATCTCAATCCGCAAAGTTTCATTTTTTTTGCCAGTTTTTGTCTGGCATCAAAACTAGCCTTTACTGCCTTATTCGATAAAATAGCTTGATTTTTAAATTTAAGCATGTTGTTTTCCCAAGTTTTTCCCTATTTGATTAAACTTATCCATCCGGAGTTGTCCTGTTAAGTTTTTATATTATTGTTCATGTTTTGTATCGTAGGTAGGTAGGTAGGATTAAAATTTAAAGGCGTATCAGACTCTTGGGCTATTCACGCCATAAACTAAATGATGAAATAAACTAACATTTTAAAATATATGTAAAAATAATATTGTAAGCTTAAAATCCATTAAATGTAAAATATTAATTAAGAGGATTTAAAAATGTTTATAAAAATGAATAAAATGTACATGCTTAAAATTGTAAAAATTAAAGTTATTGTAAAATATTATTGAATTTAAAAAAATACGTGTATAAATAAAATTAATGACAAAACTAGCACTTTTAAATAAAGGCAAATAGACCTGTATTCCTGAGGAACAGCACGACTCTGTAAATGAGTGTGGAATGGTCACCAAGGGCCACCGACAGGTCAAGTGACAGACCCGCCCTGTAACTCTGCTCGGTAAACTGGGAGCACTCCAACAAAACGTGCGCCACTGTCAAGGCAGTGTCACACGTTTCGCACATCGGAGCCTCCCCACGGCGCAGAAGATGACCATGCGTCCACCAGGTGTGCCCTATTCGGAGTCTCGCCACAGCGACCCCCTCCTTTCGGGATGTCTATGGGAAGAATCCCATGGCCTTACGTTGTGCTTAACATTTTTAAGCTTGTTGGAAACTATATGACTCCACCTTTCCTGCCACTGATCCATGATCCGATGCTTAAAATAACCTTTAAAGTCATCAGCAAGCACCCGAGCACAATCAATGGTGACCTTGGACAAAGCTCGCTTAGCTGCTGCATCAGCTGCTTCATTCCCGCGAATACCAACATGACTCGGTACCCAAATAAAGCGCACGATAGACCCTTTTGACGATAGTGTCATCAAGGTTGCTTGTATCTGCTGCAAGAGAGGATGTTTACGGTACAAAGAATCAATCGCTTTCAAAGCGCTCATTGAGTCTGACACAATAACAAAAGAATTACGTGCGAGTCTGCAAATATAGAGAAGTGCTTGGTAGAGTGCATACAGCTCTGCCGTGTATACGGACGAGAGTTTGTGAAGACGAAACTCACATGCACCTCTTGCCGATATATAAGCACATGCAACCCTGTCGTTGCTCTTCGAACCGTAGGTGTAAATGCGAATCCATTGCCGATAGTTGGCAATGATTCGAGCAAACTCACGTTGGAACAGATTGGGTGGAGTAGAGGATCGATCTAGCTTTGAAAGCGCATAGTTGGTATTCGGACGGGAGAATGTCCAAGGAGGAAAGGGGCTAAAAGAAGTGTCTGGGGTTGAAGGAAGTTCAAAATTAACTTCTCCAAAAGTATTGCGAGATCTGATAGTATAGGAACCCACCGAACGAGCCCTTCTGTCATAAATCTCCGCAAACTGTTGACCAAAGACAGTGTCATAAACCAGGTGATATGGTTTCGACTTCATGGCTGCCGTGTAGTTCATGGTTAAAAGCCTGCGACGATCATACAGAGATAGCTCGCCAGCTTCGCACAATACACTTGGTATTGGGCTGGTACGAAAAGCACCAGTAGCTAGACGAATACCAGTATGGTGTATCGTATCAATGGTTTTGATAACGGATGGCCTGGCAGAAGCGCAAGCGATACAGCCATAGTCCAGCTTGGAGCGTATCAAAGCCCGATACAGGCGCAGCATAGAAATTCTATCGGCACTCCACGATTTGGAAGAAAGAACTCGCAACAAATTTAGAAAAAGACAACATTTTGCCTTCAAAGCCACAAGATGGGCACGCCAGTTCAGCTTCTTGTCAAATAGAAGACCAAGAAAACGGACAGTTTCCACAAATGGAAGATCAGTACCGTTGACAGAGAGAACAGGATCTAAGTAAAGGTGACGGCGTTGACAAAAGTGAATGCACTCTGTCTTGGCCGCAGAAAATACAAAACCTTGCTCAGTAGCCCAGTTATGAAGACGATTGATTGTTAACTGCAGCTGACGCTCTATGGAGGCCATATTGCGAGAACTGCAGAAAATCGCCAAGTCGTCCACGTACAGGGATCACAGCACAGGTGAACGAATACACTGAGCAACACCGTTGATGGCCACGGTAAATAACGTGACACTCAGAATAGACCCTTGCGGTAATCCGTTTTCTTGAGTGAAAATGTTGGAGAGGTCATTTCCCACACGAACTTGAAATTTCCTTAAGGAAAGAAAGCTTTCAAGAAATATGGGAAGATTACCTCTCAAGCCCCAGGAGTGTAAAGTGCGCATAATACCAAAACGCCAAGTGGTATCATAGGCCCGGGCAATATCAAAAAACACAGCTACCATATGTTGCTTGTTGAGAAAAGCATCCCGGATGGTTGATTCAAGTCTTACCAGGTGGTCTGCAGTGGAACGGTAATGGTTAAAGACGCACTGGATGTTATGCAACAGGTTGTTTTATTCCAGGAACCAAACAAGACGCCTGTTGATCATGCGTTCCATGAGCTGCAGACACAACTGGTAAGCGATACTGGGCGATAGCTAGATGGCAGTGTTTTGTCTTTTCCAGGCTTTGGGATTGGTACAATAATCGCATCACGCCATGGTGTTGGGCAAATACCGGAGAACCAAATGCGATTATACATTTGTAAAAGAAATGTTTTTCCAGCAGGATTCAAATGGCGAAGCATCTGGTAGTGAATAGAATCAGGTCCAGGAGCGCTGTCTTGAGAATCTGAAATCGCACTTTCAAGTTCATCCACGCTGAAAAAAAGATTGTAGATTTCATCACCCGGCGAAACAAAATTGAGACATTGACGTTCCAAGATTGATTTTCGAGCGAGGAACTCAGCTGGATAGTGATTGGAACTTGAAGTATCCGCGAAAGTAGATGCTATAATATCAGCAACATCAGACCGACAGGTAATGACATTGTCATTGATTTTTAGGCCAGAAACAGTGCTAGATTTTGAGCAGCCAGATATTTTGCTGACCTTCTCCCATACCTTTGAAACTGGAGTGGAGGTTGTAATGGAAGAAATGTATTTCTGCCATGACGCTTTTTTACTCTTCCGAACAATTCTTCTAGCTTTTGCCTTGGCTTGGAAGTAATGGATCATATTCTCGGTGGTTGTAAATCGCCTGAAATGGCGAAAAATACGTCGTTTTTCTCGGATAGCAAACTTGCAATCATCGTTCTACCAGGGAACGGGTATTCTATTAGAATGAATATGTGTTAGAGGAATACTCTCTTGTGCAGCAGACTTGATTGCATCCGTGAAATACAGAACATGGTTGTCTACGTCAAAGAAATCATTTTCACCAAATACGGCCAACTCCGAGAACAGATTCCAATCTGCTCGCTTTAAAGCCCATTTCGGACAACGAGCATCAGAATCTGAGCTCTGCAGAACTTTCAGAATGATCGGAAAGTGCTCACTTTGATGCAAGTTTGAATGCACATGCCACTCCAACAATGGAGCTATTGCTGCAGAACAGATCGTTAGATCAATCGCAGTAAAGGATCTCCACGAGGCAGAAAAATGTGTCATACTACCATCATTTAAGATGACATGTGTGCTTGCGGTGAATAGGTGTTCCAAGCGTCTACCGCGTTGATTAATCGTACCTGATCCCCATTCAGGATATAGAACGTTGAAATCGCCCGTAAGAATGAATGGAGCAGGCAATTGATCAATCAATTCAACGATATCACGCATATCGACATTGTCGTTTGGAGGAAGATAGATAGAACATAAAGTGACCAGAAAAGGAATAGCAACACGGACAGCTACAGCTTGTAATTCAGAATTCAAAGTAATCTCCTCACAATACACATTTTCGCGAACCAGCACCGCTACTCCACCACGAGCTTGGCCATCAGTAGGCACATCAGTACGAAATACTGAGAAGCCTCGTAATGAAACAGCTCTGGTGTCTTGAAAATGTGTTTCTTGTAAGCATATGCAAGAGGGAGTCTGCTCGGCATTGAGAGCTTTAAATTCCTCAAAATGGCTGTAGAAACCATTACAATTACATTGTAGTATGGGAGGCATTATTGAGATATGGAAGCTATTTCTCGCTCTGACCTAGAAAGTGTTATAGTTGTTACTTCCATTGGAGAAGAAGATCTCGAAGAATGTGATCCCTTCTTTTTCGGAATTTTGGTGATGGCGGAACTTGAAACATTCGATGTTTCTCGAACCTCCATTGTTTGTTTTTTGGAAATAAATTTCGGCGAAGTGGAAGGACTTGCCTTTAAATGTGTAATTTTGATCTTCGGTTTGTTGCTAACTTTCGTCTTAGATTGACTTATAATTTTTGTTGATGGATTCGAGATTGATTTTAAATTTTGAGTAACACTAGATTTAGGACTGGTAATTTTAACAACAGAAGGCAAAGTTGGAACAGTTGTGGAAATAATAGTTGAAGGAATGCTATCGGTCTGAACGGCAATAGATTTTTTTATGACTGGTGTTGCAGCAATGGTTGCGAAAGAACGGTTAAACACAGGGCTGGCTTGCGTTTTGAATTTCTTCCGGGCATCGAAATATGAAAGTTTGTCTATAATTTTGATTTCAATAATCCTTCTCTCCTCCTGATTGCGTGGACAATCGGAAAAGAAAGAAGGATGATTGCCAGAACAATTAACGCACCGGGCTGGACCTTTACACTCCTCGCCCAAATGCTCCTGCTCACTGCACCGTGGACACACAGCCTGTGCGTCACAACGGGATGCAGTGTGCCCGAACTTTGGGCATTTGAAACAACGCAATGGCCAAGGAAAGTATGGTCTCACCGAACAACTGTGGAACCCAACTTTAATCCATTCTGGAACCTTATCCAGCGCGAAAGTCAAAACTACGGATGTGGTATTCTTTACCTCACCGTTTTTCTTGGTAGTTAGTCGTCGACAAGTAACTACACCTTGACTCGATAGCTCTCGCGTACACTCATCCTTCTCAACATATAACAGGTCGTAACACGATATTACGCCCTGACACGTGTTGAGGGATTTATGTGCTGTCACTACAATTGGCATGCCAAATAAAACGGTCGATTTTAATAATGCCTTCGTTTGAGTTGAATTTGCCGTTTCAACTAGGAGGGTACCATCGCGAAGCCGTTTGGTGGATTTTGGTTCTCCACCAGCCTACTCGTTCAGGGACCTGGCTAAGCCAAAACAAGAGACTTCAAAAATAGATTTTATTTCTTCAGTCCTGTTAACAATAAGAAATTTGGCCGAAAATTTATTTTTGGCCTTCAGAAAACTTTCTCCCTCGTCCGATAACGGACGAGATCTTTTTGGGGGAGGGCCGCTCGGGGTTTTTATTTTGTTTGCCATAAACAAATAGAACGTTTCATCTCCTGGTCTCCCCACCCACCACGGAGCCACAATTTGGGACGTCACACCACGAACTGGTGTGATCGCCAGGGCTAACCAGGAGATATAGTCCCCCTCACCCGGCAATAAGCTTCAGAACGCTGCGAGCCACTCTCTCCAACGTCCGAAGACTTACCTCCAGGGTCGTGGGACTCACCTTACCAGTACACAGAACGTAACGGCAAGCCGATTGGTCAGATAGGGTTAGGATCAGACCACCCGTTTCGCAAGAATTCGAAGCCAAAGAGGTGTGTCGCGAGTAAGCTGAACCACCAGGATCATCTTCTCCTTCCTTACGGGTCTCCACGCACGGCAAACACGCGGGTGAGCAGAAGAAAAGGAAATAAAGGTCCGCAGAAGATTGGCCCACTAATCTTCCGGTATATATACAGGTTGAACTGTGTGTTTTTTACGAGGTACCTTCCTCGCCCATTGGTCGCCTCTTACGACCAGCAGAGGTGCTGCGGGTGAAATCTAATCCCCACCCGCAGGGGGCTGTTTTGTATCGTAATACCCTTTTATGTTTTATTCTTTGAGCATATTAAGCATACAGCTTTATCTTTGACGAAAGTGAAAAATAATCAAATTTCCCCTTTTCTTGAAAATGCCGGTGTTCATCCGAACCTTCCGTTTTTTTAATTGGCTTTTCCGACATGCTATTATGCATTAAAAATTTGAAAGTTAAAAAAATTTGTAGGAAACCTTAATTTCCACATTAAGATCATTGAGATGCTGAGTCATGTCGATAAGAAACCCAAAATCGCACAACCCTTCTTTGTTACCAAAATTAGGTATATTCCTTCATATCCACGAACAATTGTATTTCGCTTTTTAAGTTGTATACCCTTTTTAGCATTTCACCTCTACTAAGTCAACGTACTTAGGTATTATAAAACACGTCGCCATATTCAGCTTCTAATTTTTTCAAAACTTCTTTAAATTCACGGGGATTTAACGCGTGTGATTTTATAAAATTGATAAGTTTAATTATTGGTACTGTGACATTTGGCAAACTCAATCTTTTCGCACACAAAATTTCCTGGTGAATTATGCAGTGGTTAACGAATATTTCCCATCCTGTGACCTGTCTTTAAATAGCCTTCTCGATACTCCTACCTCCATGGTTGACATTGCTCGTGCTCCATCTGTCGATATACCAATAATCTCTTCAAATAAAATTAAAAAAATTTCCAACAAAGATTTAAGTTCATCGCACAGGTCTTGGCCGGGTGTAGTCCCTTGCATTGGGATCAGTGAACATAATTCTTCGGTAATATTAAATTTGGTACCAATACTACGTAAAAATATAGCCAGTTGTGCTGTATCGCTAATATCGCAACTCTCATCAAGTGCCAAAGAAGAGTATTCAAATTTTGCAAAGCGTTCACGAAGCGTGGTTGCTATGTTCTCGGACAAGTCTTCAATTCTTCTTGCAATGGTGAATCTTGATAAACTTATGTTTGAAATAATACTTATTTTATCAGGAAATGCTATGTCTGCAACAGCAGTCAGATATTATTTTAGTATCTCTCCATCCGCAAAGTTTCATTTTTTTTGCCAGTTTTTGTCTGGCAACAAAACTAGCCTTTACTGCCTTATTCGATAAAATAGCTTGATTTTTAAATTTTAGCCTGTTGTTTTCCCAAGTTTTTATCTATTTGATTAAACTTATCCATCCGGAGTTGTCCTGTTAAGTTTTTATATTGTTGATCATGTTTTGTATCGTTGTACCTTTTTATGTTATATTCATTTATTGCCGACACCGTCTCTGAGCCAATTAAGCATACAGCTTTATCTTTGACCAGAGTGAAAAATAATCAAATTTCCCCTTTTCTTGAAAATGCCTGTGCTCATCCGAACCTTCCGTTTTTTTATTTGGCTTTTCCGACATGCTATTATGCATTAAAAATTTGAAAGTTAAAATAATTTGTAGGAAACCTAAATTTTGAATAAAAAAAACTCTAATATTACCCTTTTGACAATAATATTGGACTCACGCCTTTCAAGAAACACAAGAAACGCTTACATTACTAGTTAACAGCTTACCAGTCTGACTATTGTGTGACTGAAGCTAAGACAAGCAAGCACAGACGCGGCGCGTTCGTATTGCATATTTGAACAAGTCGCCGACAAGTAAGTAACTCGTCACAAAAATTTGTTTCGGTTTAGTATGTACTACCATTTTATTATAATTTTTTTTATAATAATATATTGATGGGAGAAAGTTGATAAAATAAATTCAATTTTAGAAATCCTTGGCGGGCCGCATAAAAATGTTTGACGGGCCGCGTGTTGCTCATCCCTGTTCTAGAGCATTGTCTTTAATAATATATTGCCTAATACCAAATTCATTAGATATAACACTGATATCATCATTGTTTCGACATTTTGAACAAACTTGCTACACTACATATAAGTTCACTTCGTGTTCAAGGTCATTGCCGCTTTCTTTCTCATGGCGGGTTTTGAAGTCATAATACTAAAACAATTGAATCTTTTCATTTACAGGCACCTTGTCTTTCTTTATATAACAGCTGTGACTCTCTAATTTGAAGCACTGACATAAAACACAGTATGTTGCACCACATGTGTAATTTATATCAACCGTAGATTTTATATGTTTTTTAACGTGTTTTAAACGACCGAATTTTTTTGCAAATCGTCGCTTTATGGTGATTGTAACACGTTTGACCGCGAAATCTTCTGTTGCATTCAGAGCACAAAACATTTGCTAAATTTACATTACATGCGGGTGACTTAAGACATAACGGGCATGTGTTGCCGCATCTATGTCTACCGACATCATGATACGGCAATGGTTCGCAAAAATAGCTGCATGAAAAATCTACTGCTTATCTTTTTATGGTAGAAAAATGATTTTGGCTGTGTAGTAGGTTTAAACTAGGTAAACTTGTTCCTTGTCTACCTTCGTCAACTACACAGCCGCGACCCCCAAATTCATAGACAACGATGCTGTATTCGGTATAATAACGTTGAATACTCAAACCACCTAGTGAAATATTTACACCGGCATTTAACATTAATTCTCGCGCTTTAGCCAGCTGAATATTATCGCGATCCAGAGCAATGGCTTTAAAACATGGGTTTTTGTCTACCCATGCTAAACCACTAAAGCTCGCACTAAACAAAAATTATCTTCAGTATCAATCCTCGCATTTCCATACTTGTGACGACATAACTCCGCGTATTTCACTCCATATCCCACTCTGTTGTTAAACTGATCTCTACGTATTAAAACACCCGTTAGCTTGATTTCGAGAGAGCCGCCAGATAATACTGCTGCGTTACTTTGCAGAATATTATTAATCATATCCCAGATCACGTCGATATGAAATTGGTCAGTACGACGAAAACTTATCCATGATGGTTCATTATCTAAACGGAGAGTACATATGCTTAGTCCTGCAAAATCAAGCGACGGTATACAGTTTATTGTGCTGTCCACGAGAGCCGTTATGCAATATTTAAAAATTGAAATAGGATTCTTGCTAGCTGGAGGATTTCTCATCTTAATAATCAGTCGTCGAACTGTGATGTTAAATCTTTCAACAACATTTTCAACATCAGAAATTAAAGCGAATCGCGGTTGACCGGTTCCCGTTTGCACGACGGATGTAATTTGAAGTTGCGTTGTAGTTTGTAAAATAGTATCACATTCTCTTACTCTGTTACATAACAATGATAATAGGTGACTTTCTTTTTACAGTCATACACATAAGAATGTTGGAAAATTTCCAGATATATGACGTAAGAATTTTTGATGCTATCTTTTATGGGATCTCAAGAACGTGCTAATGACAGGCGCAAAGTCAGTCTAATGACTATTATCGAATCCTGCTCCATTGTCGTAGAACGAAACTCGGCTATTAAATGTATGCAGGTACTTGTCGAGACCGAAACGAGCGTGTGCCGTCGTATACGCGTCGATGACCTCATTTACATTGTTAGCTGCTCCGCGGATTCATCCTGATGTTCCCAGTGTACATAAACCGTTTACTCACCAGCCGGATTAATCTGATTACAGGTCTATTATCTAACTTTTAACATAGCCGCTAAAGTGAAGGTCAACTTTAAAATTTTAACGCATCTTTTATCGTGTTTCTTTATTCTGTAACGCACATACCGCTAAAATTTTAACAAGTTGCGTCATCTGTCACCTAGTTCTTAGCCGTTAGAATAGAAAATTTTAACGGCTAAAAATAGCTGGTGTTATTAATTTAACGGGCATTTCATACGTGTTTTAGTTATTGCTTGTGCAATATAAGTTTGTAAAAATGGCAGGTATTATATTAAATATACATTTATTCGAAGATATTGAAAATAATGAACATGTGCAAATATAAAGTGTCATAATTTCAATAATGGAAAATTTCTAACTTTTAAAATAATAATAAAAGCGTCAAGCAAAAATTTGCCATAGAAGGATGAGGGTTGAAAGCATTCCATTTGAATTACCCATTGAACAATTTATTAAAATGTTTCGCCTTACTAAGCATTGCACTTTAGATCTCATCCAAAATATAGTTCCACATATGCAGCAATTTAAAAGAGCGACTGCAATCCCATATGATTTAAAAGTAATTATCTTTATTGAAAATAATCCACTTATAATATTAATTTATATCATAATTCAGATTCTAACAACTCTCTTTTTGGGCATGGAAGCTACCAAATTGATGTGGGACAAACACATTTGTTTGGAATAAGCCTACCATCCGTTAGAAGATGTAACACAGAAGTAACCCAAATTGTTGTTGATCGTTTATTAATCGTCTGGACTGATTTCCATAGATTTTAGATCAAAACATGCATTAAGGGCGTACATAACTTTTTCGGGTCAGAATATTTCAATTTTTTTTTGCTTATTCGAAAAGAAGATATTGTCAGAAAGGTTCAGTCAAAACTTGAATTAAAAATTCGAATAACTGACGAAGTCATGACAACGCATAGTGGTTCTATCGGTCATATCCAAGACTAAAATTCAGCCTGATACAACATCAAAACAAAAATTGGTAAACTTACGTATTTTAGGGCTCTTAAGTCGAATCTGCAATCAGAATTTCAAAATTCAAAATGGCGGAAATAAAATGGCGGTTTTTCTGGATGTAAAAGTTCAAAATTTGTTAAGGGAATAAGTATGCGGAGCAAGAGGATAGTCGGCGGATAAGCAAGGCTGAGTGCAACGCACAGAACGCAACAAAGGGGGCTTCAATCCTTCGTCGAGAAGATCAAGATGATGTTTTGGATTTGCAAATGGAAGTTGAGAGATTTCTTTATGGGCCTGGAATAGATGATTCAAAGTAAGTTAATATCACTATTGATTAATTGCGTTTTATTGTAATATAAGACTTTAAATGCTTATATCTCGAAACTATGTTTTCAAAGCGAATCTCCAATATTTCTCAAGAGCTTCTCAACCAATTTGCTTTATTTTTTCTTTTTGCTGAAGCTTCTTATATTTAAGAGTCTTTGTCGAGAGTATTTTGTTTTATTTTGAAATATAAAGTTATTTTTGACTTGTAAAGAAGTATTTTTTACCCCAAAATTGAAGTTGAAAATGAAATAGGCCGCCATTTTGTTAATATTCAAAATTTCCAAAATCGGGCTCTAAAAAGACTAGTTTTGACCATCAAAATTAATAAAAACGTACACTTGTGTGCTTCAACTGATTAATTGCCGAGATATGCTGGGAATACGGAATCAGGACCTCCGCGCGATTCGCCATAATGCCGCAATTGGGAGTTTTTCATTTTCTTGAAAAATTGTGGTTTTTAATGTTGTTGTATACACCTTTGTTAAGGTAAACAAATTAAATTCGCAAGTATAAGTTCAAGTATTAGTTCAGTAAAGCAGAAAAAATAACAAAATAGTGATATTTTTTACTTTCAAAACCTATGTACTCCCTTCAAACAAAGGTTCTTCTTATTGAAACTTATAAACTATTTACATAAATATTCATTGATAATATTATAAACAATAGATTTATAGAGAAACATGGCTTGCGGGGATTTGTAGGTGCTACAGATTGTACACATATAGCAATTATTGTCCCACCAGCAGAAGATGTAAACTATTCTGGACGAGTATATTATAATTGAAAAGGATATACTAGCATAAACACTCAAATTGTAGGACAATGCAAAGATAACTTTAAAGAAATAAATATTTGAAGTATTTTTTTAAGCCAGATATGTGTTGCTGATCTCAATATTATGAATATCAATGCCTCATTTCCAGGATCTGCTCATGACTCCACTATATGGATGACTTCTGATATAAGAAGACATCCTGAGCAACAATTTCCTGATGGTGATGAAGAAACACATTTGATAGGTTTGTTAATCATCAATAAAACAAATTCAAATAAAAACCAATTTATTATCCACGGATGATTCTGGCTACTCACTTCAACCCTGGTTATTATCGCCAGTGGATAACGCCTTTGAAGGTAGCACTATATTTACTGTCAAAATCGGAACTGTATTTCAGCAGCATATATCATATATGCTTGAGCAGTGCTGCACAATCTTGCAATTAGATTCAGAATTGAGCCAGTTGTAGACGATGACGATGATGAATATAATAATCCAGTGCAACTCAACCAAAGTAAAACATTTTTATTTAACAATAATTGTTTATTGAACCTCTTTAAATAACTGTTGTATTTTTTAGTTATTCCGGAGGTAGCAGGATATATACATATATTGTGATACTTTTTTCGTCGTGGGCGTCACCTAGTTGGCTCTGAAATAAATTCGGGCGCCAGTCGTCCAGATAGCTATAGTGGAGATTAACATACTGTCACAGAGTTCATTAGTTTACTTTCTTTATTTCTGATTATTTGGTACAGATGTCGCTGGCCGACCAAGCGACTTGAAATTTACTGTTCTACGAAATTTCACTTAAGTGGTGATATGCCTTATGCACACCCCTGACTTCTACAAGTTACAACAACGGCCGGACGGAACCAAGGCACGGTTATACTACAGGAAATATTTACGGTGTCAGGCTGGACAATAACCGTAGCTCTGACATCTATAGGTCTACAAATCTGGCCGGACAAAGCCAAAGCTCGGATGTACTACGAGAAATAACAACGGTGTCAGGCTGGAAATAACCGAAGCTCTGACGTATATAGTTCTACAAACCCCGGGCGGACAAAGCCCAGGCACGGATCTACTACGGGAAATAACTACGGTGTCAGGCTAGAAATAACCGACGCTCTGACATCTTTAGTTCTACAAAACCCGTCCGGATTCAGCCAAGGCACGGATCTATTACGGGAAATAACAACGGCGTCAAGCTGGAAATAACCGAAGCTCTGTCATCTACAAACCCGGCCGGACGAAACCGAGGCACCGCTCTACTACAGGTACTAGCTACGGGGCCAGGCTGGACATTAACCGAAGCTCTGACTTATATAACAGTTATTTGCTTACCCAGCCGATTCTGCATTTGGACGCAGACTGACTAGCTCTCTAGGGTTGATTGCTTTTATATGGTTTTCCCTACTCTTTATCTGCATGTGGCTGTCCCAGCACAGCGCGCGCCGCTTGCGCTCTGGTGCGCGTACAGCTTCGTTACAATATATATACACATATATATATATATATATATATATATATATATATATATATATATATATATATATATATATATATATATATATATATATATATATATATATATATATATATATATATATATATATATGTATATATATATAAGTAATAGTCCTACCATAATAAAAAAAAATGTGGCTAATCGCATATTATATGCACATATATATTTAATTAATATAATAATGTTTCTAAAAAAAAAAACATCTGCAGTGTCATGCACCGAACTTTCTTGTACGCATAAGGGTTAAACCACATCGCAGTTTCATTATTTTTCTAATTAATAATATTTTTTCTGACCTAGGGAACACTTTTACGCTAAATATATTTCTTTAAATATATATAAAATGTCAAACTTCATATTATTTAAGTGTGTTTTGTTAAACAATTGATAGGAGCTGAAGATACGATTTATGTAAAAGTAAATATAATATGAAGAATGTTCTAGAGCCATTTTCTTCTTTCCGGAACCGTTTGAAAAAAAAATTTCAAATAAAAATTGTACTAAACGCTGATATCTATAATTTTTACCGTAATAATTTTTCTGTAACTGCAACTGCTTTTCAGTAATTGCAGAACCTGCAAAAAATGACTAGAGGAAACATGCACTTCCGGTCGGAATATTGTGATTAAAAAAAATGTTTTCTTTTCAGTTATATACAAATCTTAAGTTAAAAATTTCATAATTTTACCATTAGCCGTTTGGGCTGTAGAGCGCTTACATACACACTTACACACACACAGATACACACACACACGGACGGACATCATTTCAAAAATAGTCGGAATCGATTCATGGAAGGTCAAAACGTAGATTTCCGTTAAATTCTCGAGATCGAAATATTACATGATTACAATACTAACTTATACTGCGTATAAGAAAGTAAAAAACCAGTCTTATCATAATAAAGAAAATAATAACATCTGCAGTGTCATGCACCGAACATTCTTATACGCATATGGGTTAAACCATATCGTAGTTTCATTATTTTTTTAATTTAAAATATTTTTTCTAACTTTTAGATCGCTTTTACACAAATATATATCTTAGAATAAATATTAAATGCCAAACTTCAAATTATTTAAGTAGGTTTTGTTATTTTTGATAGTTAATTAACAGGCGTAGATGATACGATTTATGTCAAAATAAATATCATATGAAGAAATTGTAATAGCCATTTTCATGATTCCGGTACCGTTTGGAAAAAAAGTTTCAAATAAAAGTTGTACAATATGCAGATATCTATAATTTTATTCTAACAATTTTTTTGCAACTGCAACTATTTTTGAAAAATTGCAGCAGTTGCAAAAAATTACAAGAGAGAACATGCACTTCCAGTCGGAATATTGTTTTCAAAAAGAGGAGGTTTTCTTGCCAGGTAGATCTTAAGTTTAAAATTTCAAAAGTTTCCCTTTAGCCGTATGGGATGTAGAGCGTTAACATACACACATACACACACAAACAAACAGTCGTCATTCCAAAAATAGTTGGAATAAATTCAGGGAAGGTCAAACCGTATATTTCCGTTAATATCTAGAGATCGAAAATATTCATGATCACAATACTAAGATAGTAAAAACGCTAGTAAAAAAAACTGCATTGTCATGCACCGAACTTTATTATACGCATATGGGTTAAAATACTCCGCTGCTTCATAATTTTTCAAATTTATAATATTTGTTTTAAACTTTAGATCGCTTTTATACTTAATATATTTCTTAGAATATTAAATGTCAAACTTCAAATTATTGAAGTGAATTTTGTTAAACACTTGACAGGCGCTGATGATACGATTTATGTAAAAATATATATTATAAGCAGAAAATTATTTTGGAACCAGTACTCATATTCAAACAAAAGTTATGCTAAAATTAAATATCTTTAATTTTTGTCCTTGCAACTTTTCTGTAACAGTAACCATTTTTGAGTAATTTCAGAAACTGCAAAAAATGACTAGAGTAAACAGGCACTTCCAGTTAAAATATATTTTGCAAATATAGGAGGTTTACTGCCCAGGTAAATTCAAATCTTAAGTTTGAAGTTTCATAATCTTACCTTCAACCTTCAAGTCTAGGCTGTAGAGCGCTCACACACACACATACAGACACTCACACTCACAAACAGGCGGACGTCATCATAAAAATAGGCGGAATCGTTTCAGGGAAGGTCAAAACGGATATTTCCGTTAAAATCTCGAGATCGAAATTTTTCATGATTACAATACTTACTTATACTGCGTATAAGAATGTAAAAAATGTAACAAATCGCATATTACACGCAGATAAATTTAAATAGACAGAGAAGAAAGAAATCTATTTAAACTATTGCAAGTGCCATAGCAGCTACAGAATTACTTATATGCTCTATTGAATTTGCAAGATGTTCAATTTCTATAGTTTGACTGGCAATATATTTACACAGATCATTCACATTGCGCGATTTATTGGCTTGCGGAGTGCGATGTTGCCTTTGTTGATGCTTTTGCCGTGTTGTTCACAATTTTCTTAAACATATAAAATTAATTTGATATCTAACACATTATGAATTGATATTTGTCAAGCACTGTATGTATACTTATGAAACTTTTAATTCAGTAACGGGACATAGTCACATACAGCATACCGTATCGTGTTCTTCGGTAATTTCTTTTTGACATTGCCCAACAACATCTTAATTTAGGCCAGGTTCAACTACAACTTTAGAAACTATGCCCAGATATCTTTCTTCTACAACTGTTAGTTCCTTTACGCTAGAAGAACCACTTCCTGTCGCCGTTTTTGATATGTGGTTTTCACGGGCTTATACCTTTATATTTGTTATTATTTCCCCAAATGCCTGGTTAAGATCGATAATACAAATTCCAAAGCAATTTTCATATTACTAACCTTTTCCCATCCTGATATGGATGTAACGGCCCCTTGCCAAGAGTTGTTTAATAATTGGGATAACTCTTCCCATTTCTTTTCCAAATTTGCAGTCATCCAATTTCCATATTTACAAAATAGGATTTAATTCTATATAATTTAAAACTATTTCTATCTGTTTTTTGGTAGTTCGGGCAGCCCTTGCTTTCTTTCCATTGTCATTATCTAAATGAATTATATTTCATTTATATGAAAATATTCAATGTATTTTTATTAACAGCAATAATAGTTCTTATTTGAATATTTTACTTACATTCTGCAGCCATTATTTAAAAATTTTATTGGAAATGTAGATACGACGCGCGTTCTATTGACATTTTTTTACATTTATCACTCACTTCACCTCAGTTATTAACGGAACCGTTAAACTTTAACTTATACGTTAATAATGCACCAAACAGAATACCGAAAAGACGTTAAATTTTAGCGGTCCGCTATATCTAAATTTTTAACAAGTGTTTTTAACGTGTTAACACTTAACGAGTCTTTTACAGAATAGACCCGTTACTGTCACAGCTGGATTAGACAGCACCTCGTACAGTTCCCTTACATTTGAAATAATAGTAGCCCGGGGTCTGTTTTCCGATAGAATGGATTTACCTATTTGTAAAATAATTTAATAATATTTCTGTTTTAAATAATTGTGTTTATGTTATTAACCCCAAAGAGAGTTATGTATCACTATAACAAGCATTTTTCTCTTTCTTCGTGCGGTCCATCATTACTTTCTCCTGGTGAAAGTACTCTGTTATGTATATATCTTTGGTCGCGTAATCAACACAATCTTGAGGATAGCCGGAAGTTTCCTGCTTCATCTTCAAGAAGTAGTCGATGTATTCGACAAACAGCCACCAGTATTTCTCTGCTTATCGAATATCATAACTTCGTACTGCCATTTCTCGTGTACATCTAAGATTTTGTACACTAGTTATTCGGCACGACATACTTCGTCAACCACTCATGTTTCAGTAATCTTTCTCTCCTCTATAGAATGTGTACATTTGTATAGTTCCAATCCATTACAACATGTGCGACACAATGCAAACATTAATTTATCATGAATTTTACGTGGCAGAACAGCATGGAATAAATAGATAAGAGGAAGAACGTTGCATTTTATAAGGCCTTCGACCTTATCAATATTGTGTCCAGGTCCTAACACTTCATGGCAGACTGGACCAACGAGTACTTTCGGATGACCTACAGGAAATTTTCCGTATATACAAACGTACGGGTATTGCGAGCATGCATCGATTTACTTAATTTTTTCCTCCCTAACAGTAGTATGGGAACACCGTTCCTAGCACAGTTCAAGGTCTCGCTTCTGATTGGTCGGGACGTTGTTGACGTCATAGGGTGTGCTGGGTTAACGTGAATGTAAAGCGGGTTGTATGATATTTGGAGTACTTTAAGATATCCTAAATACGTGAATGTAGAGCGGGTTGTATGATACTTAGGGTATCTAGATGTATACCAATATAGCAAGAGAGTAAGCCAAGTTGCATCTTTTCGATATGAAACAATTTTACGTGAATGTAAAGCAGGTTGTATGATGTTTGGTGTATATTAAATTAGACATAGTAAGTTGTATGATGTTTCGGATATATTAAAGTAGACCAGTGAAGTATACCAGAATGCAGTAAAAAAAATTTTTTTTTATTGAATGATGATTACAAGATTGTCAATATTGTCTATAACTAATTAATTTCAAAAGAAGATTCTTAATATGTTCGAGAACACCTATGTTCGGACAATTTATATTTAAAAAAGAAGGGTTAAATGCTTCTGCTTTAGTCATCGTATTTAAGAATTCATTATATTCATAATAATTTTTGTTCTCAAAGAATTATATTCGGCCATTTGTATATCTAAATACCCCATCTATATCTATAGGTATACCTGGAAAATGTTTATGCATCACACCATATGATTTTGTAGTAAATTTACATTCGTCTATTTCCAATAAATGGTTTTTATCATAAAATATAAAAGTATGACCAGTATATGTATTTACTGCACCACTAATATTATGTATATCAACATTATACAAAGCAATATTTTCATTAACTAATTCTAATGTTGGCCAAATAATATTATATGATTTATTATTCACGATAAGCACAATCTTTCCATTAGGTCGTCGATATGCTGCAGAAACTTTTTTAAAATTTGCTGGTAGAAAAGGTAACCACGTTGGTATGTAAAATGGTACTGCTTTGTGTTGATTCTCATCAAGTTTTTTAAACCATACCCATTGTTCATAAAATATGAGTATATTATCATCAACAATTAAGAATGTATTTACATTATCCAAATCACACAACTCAGGGTGTTTTGATATTTTCACTGTTGGAACTTTAGGAGGTGATACATTTGTAATTTAAGATTTATACTATATTTTAATAGAATTAATATCATCATGCATCAATTCAGATATGTTGCTAAATATTTGTTTACTATGAAGTGGATACATTACATAGTTTCCATAAGTAGAATGCGCAACACTAAGCGTATGGCCAATTTCATGTACAAGAACTTCAAATAAATTTATTCTATCATCTTCCTTTGTTTGACTGAGATCTTGATTCCAACTTTCCTGATATTCCAAATGTAGGTCAACAGACTTTGTTGTACTACTTGTGGGATAAAACTCATGTCCTAAAACACCATCTGCTCCATCGAATGGTATATGACAATGGGATTGGTCCTTATAATTATGATGTCTTTGAATTCCAAAGGATATGATTATATTCGGTGTGGAGACCCCCTTTTTACTTTCTTATACGCAGTATAAGTAAGTATTGTAATCATGAAAAATTTCGAACTCGAGATTTTAACGGAAATATACGTTTTGACCTTCCCTGAATCGATTCCGAATATTTTTGGAATGACGTCCGTCTGTGTGTTTGTGTGTGTGTGTGTGTCTGTATGTGTGTGTGAGCGCTCTACAGCCCAAACGGCTAAAGGTAAAATTATGAAACCCTAGTCATTTTTTGCAGTTTCTGCAATTACTCAAAAATGGTTACAGTTACAGAAAAATTTGTTTGAATCTTTTATCCAAAAAAAGGACTGGTTTCAAAATAAATTTCTGCTTATCATATATATTGTTACATAAATCGTATCATCTGCGCCTGTCATTTGTTTAACAAAATAGACTTAAATAATTTGAAGTTTGACATTTAATATTTATTCTAAGAAACATATTTAGTGTAAAAGCGATCAAAAGGTTACAACAAATATTATAAATTAGAAAAATAATGTAACTACGATATGGTTTAACCCATATGCGGATAAGAAAGTTCGGTGCATGACACTGCAGATATTTATTATTATTATATAGTTGATGTACAAAATTAAGTTGTACATGTTTAGCCGAAATTGCAAAAGCTTGTTTTGCAATAATGAATAGATTATTATTTCCATTAATGAAATCCCAAGTTATAGTTGTTAAATTACAAGAATGTGGCAAGAGGTTATAATTTAAAACATCAGCTACACCACATCTTCGACTTTTCATTAATTGTGTTGTTTGCGTTAAATTATCATTTGGTAAATTATAATAATCTTGAAATAATTTTAGCGCATTTAAATATTTCACATCACTCTCATTTATGTTAATTAATTCATTTTCTTCAGTTTTTATATACCCATATGTATCTAGGTAAGCCAGAGTATCTTTAATATTGAATGCATTTTCAAAACTAAAACATAATAGCAGGAATACAATCATGACTGATTAATTACAATTCTACATGTAAACTAAACCGAAAAAATAATAACTCACCAATATATTGTAGTTTACTGCATTGTAAGAAATTTATTTATATCTTGTAGGAAATCATATAAATCAATATTCTCTAATTCATGTTGAAGAACTTCAATTGTTTTTTTGTTATCATTATAATTTCTACAAATTTCCATTCCTTTAGAATAACGTTTAGACATATCATTTAGAACATCTTCTAATAGCCCAAGCTTATTATCATATATTATAACATGTTCAACATCTCGCATTAATATATCAAATTTATGAAAAATATTATTAACAGCACTTTTTAAATCTACACTTTTGGGTATAGCTTCAAATGCATTCACTACCGACATGATAAAGTAGTGATCAATACTAAAGAAAGAAAGAAAGAAAATGTTAATTGCTAAAAAAATTTATTTTTTATTTTTGGTGGGGAGGGTTCGTTTATAAGTGGAGATAAAGTTAAATACATAATTATTAATAGTGAGTCTTATAGATAGGAGGTAAGTTAAAAATTATAAAATCCATTATTCATTTATAACTTAATTATGTATTTATGTTTAGAATAATGATTAAAGCTAGGAAACGTAAAATGTTAGATAAAAATGATATTGCAAAAAAAAAATTTTTATTTGGAAAATAAAGAAAACATTCTACCAGAAGCCATTCTTTCAATGTTCATGTTTAGCTACACAATCACTTACAAAATTATTTGAATTAGAATTTATTATAGACTATTATTTAAAAATGTAAATTTCTTTAAATTTTACACAGTTTCACAATGATATTATATCAAAATCGATTATGTTTGGTGATAATATTATTGATAATATAAAGTATTTATTAAATGTTGAAAACCATTTATGTTATTTGGCAAAGCAAGAGCTCTTAAACATGTATCCAGATATAATTCTAGAAAATACATTATTATGTTATTAATAATTTTTAGGTTAAGAAGAGAGGTATACTTATACAAATTGGAAAAGTTGAAGTATGATATAAAGAAATACAAGGATATGAAATTTATAATAAACAATTTATTAGTATTAAAAATGTTACAATGTGTTGTAATCTTATATACCGGATATAATATTTGTGGTATTTGGTTTACGTAAATATTAGATATGTAATTTATTATAAACATAGTGTAATCTTTTATACCGGATATAGTATTTGTGGTATTTGTCATGTATAAATATTTAATTTTCATCAAATTTAGTTATTGCGAAAATGTCAAATGATATAGTTTATTTATTGAATCTGGAGGCTTCAGTCTTAAATGTTGTGAAAAAGTTTTATACACTAAAAAATAAAGGAGCCTTTATCCCACTCTCTGATTTGATTAGTGAAGAAATTGAAGTACTCCCAAAAGAATTTGTGTTAAGATAAGTGGTCAAATTAGTTTTGCTTGGGATAAATTACCAAAAAAATGGCAAACGGATTCTGAATTCAAGAAGTATGAACGATGCACTAAACATCCAGATAACAGAGTAGTCCGGTGTGATCACATAACAGATTGTTTACTAGTTAAAAATTGTCCATTGTGTATTTTTGATTATTTTAAAGAAGAATCTAATAGATTGTTAACATTTGAGAAATGGAATAATGTATTCATTAAAGCAGAAGATTTAGCAAAAGCTGGATTTTATTATATTAATTACAAAGATGTTGTTCGTTGTGCTTTTTGCAATATTGAATTATATAATTTCATAGAATGTGATGATGCTATAACCGAACATAAACGTTGGTCAGAAAAATGTTCTTTTATTAATAAGATTTAAAATGTTGTAGATGTAAAATTGTTATTTATTTTTGTGTATAATATAATTTATGGAATATTAAATATGTATTCAGACATTTTTTTTTAAAATGTGTTTTATTTTTTCATATTTTTTTAATTTAATCTCAATATTTTAATATATGATTATTATCATTATCTAACCACTTTTTTATTTTATTTACATTACTAAGTGCACATATATATGGTGCAGAATGTGCAAAACAAGTTTGATGTGTGAAACATTTTTTAATTGACTCATATTTTTCTAAATCACATATTTGGGCGGGTAAATCATACCAGTTCAAGAACTCTTTCTTTTGTAATCCTTTCACATAAAATTTCACTGCTTGTTGGAGAATCTTCTTAATTATATTATACATCTCTTCATATGGAATGTACCCATCACTCCATTTGAGACCATGATGATTCTTATGTAACCAAATAGCTTGTTTCTTATACTTTCGCTCTAATTCACTCCAAGGAAATGGTGGCTTGAACAGAAAGTGTTGTAATTTACTCCCATCTCGAGATAGAATCACTACTTCTTTCGGTACCAAATCATAGCAGTAGGTAGTAAATCCTTATATAACTACGATGAGCTCCATGGTTAAACTAACGCTTATCAGCGATAAGTTCCATGGTTACACTAACGTTTTAAATTCGCCTGACATCGGATTATATTCAATGATACGATCATGTAAAATTAAACAGTATGCAGTCGTATTGGTTGGAAAATTTTCACTTGATTCAAATTCAAGCCTCATATCTACAGATGCTGATTTTAACTATTCATTTTGATGTGAGCAATCAATTACAGCCAGCGGTGCATAATCTTTGAAATCATTTTTTTTTAAGTAATTAGCCTGTATTACGACCATAATAAGAGTTTTGAAATTTTGTGTTCATTTCATACAATAATGCATATTGGTTAATTTCAAAATTTAAATTTAAAATATCATATGGATAGCACACATAATTCAAATATACTTTTACATTTGTTAATTTACAATGATCGAAAACACTAGCATTTTTATTTATTTTATTTTTTCTATCAGATTGAAAACCTAGAATAACATAACGCAGTTTTTCCAATTGAGTAGAAGTTTTAACAGGCCATGTTTGCTTCATTGTTGTAGGTAATAATTGATATTCGTAGAGATCCCAGCTTCTAAATGCCATAGATAACGTCTTATTACTTTCAATCATTTTCAATAAATTCAGTTTTTCTTTATCAGCAACAAAAATATGTGGCACTCGCCATTGAATTTTTAATAGATTAAATTTCAATTCAGTTGAACTTGTGTATGCATTGTTATCACTACGAGCTCGAATTAAAACTAATTCTTGCTTAACATTTACAATTATTCTTTAGTAATCTTCAGCAAATCATAATAGTGATTTCAATGGTATGCAAACGTTAAAATAACCGTCACTATTCACAATATTTACATTTAAACCCCATCCTGCATTTTCTAAAGCACAACTTTCAGAATCGCTTAGAGAAATATATGATATCATTGTTCTACAAATCCCCACTGATTTATTTTTCTCAACTTCTACACCATTCAATGCATATCTAATCTCATCAAAAAGATAAGAAATGCCATTATTTGTAATTTTGGTATCATCTGGAGCAGCACTACCATCATTTTTTGTTAATTTTCCTTCAATATACTACAAACTTTCACTAGGTAATGTATATATATCCTGTTGTTGTATTGGTCTCCGAATTTCATCACTATTGTTGAATGTTGATGCCACATATGACTGATGACTATGTACCTCAATACGTGCTATTGTATTATCAAATACAATATTGGAATAAATGTTTAATACATCACTCATCTTTTTTTCTTTATTATAAACCCTTGTGATATTAAAAATGTTAAATTTTCTTGTGTTAATTCTTTCACTGTTGATACAGAAGTGGTAATGCTTTTCTTAGCTGTTATATTTTTATAACAAATTCCCATGTTCTTTCAAGTGAAGTCTGATAGTAATCGTTTCACCTATAAAATTCACTAAACACCCGTCTTGATCAACAATCGTTAGTGTAATGTTACTTATTGTATGAGTGTTGACAGATAAATAAATTACATTAGATGGCACTTCAACGATTTTATATCCAGGAGGAACCATTGGATAAAACTCATGTATTGTATGTACATGCTTATCGTTTTTATATGCTCCTGTTACTATGTTACATTCTATGAGAAGAGTATTTACTTTTAAAATATTAAATGCTAAATCAGATTCATGTAATATATGTGGTTCTAATACACGTTCTTTAAATCCTAATAATGAACCAATATTATTAGGCTTAGCAAAGTCAATTTGTAGGGTGCTTTTTATCTCACATTTTAATGTATTGTTGTTTGGACGCACAGTTATATAATTTCTTACATTACTGTCTTTCTCAATTCTATTATTATACATAAAAGAAAAAGGATCTACTAATATCAGTTCTAAATATTGATCGATATCATCAATTTCATATGAACCTACTGGAATAGTTAATTCCTTATCCCCATAGTAAAATTTATTATTAGATGCATCTATGTTTGGAATAGAATTGTATGTGTGAAAATCAATTAAACCAATAACATGCTCACCAATTAAATCAATCGGTGGAAAAAAATCAGTACATAATTCAGATGTAATACCAGTTAGTGTTAACGTCAAAGACATGATAAAAACTGGTATTAGTTAAATTCGTTCTGTTTATTTATAAGAAATTTCAAACATATATGACCACAATTATAAGAATTAAATTTTTGTAATTGTTTATGATTGTAATTTATTTTAATATTTTTACCAAAATAATTTATAAGCTCCAAAGGAGGTTCTAAATTTGCAAAACTATCAAAATATGTAACTTTATTATAACGTTTCTTATAAGCTACCCAATGACTTCCCAATCCATGTTTGTCATCAAGATTTATTATAGCACACTCATTGATTTTAGGTTTAGAGAGTAGGGCGTTACGCATAAGCACACCGCGAAAATATGGTAGTCTGCATGCGATTTGTTTCAACTCAACATCGCTTAACGCCCTTTTCGGCAGTTTTTTAAGGATAAACCTCGTCCATTTTGATATGGTTTTAAATGTAACCCTCCACCTAATGCTTTCTTGGTGCCATAAGCTGCGGCACCACTTGAAGCCCCTGTTATTAATGCTTTACGTATAAGCGGTAATAGCAATGGTATAAGTGCTGGTAAAAATCCTCCAACCTTAGGTGTTTGAATTACCTGGGGCTTAGGTTTGCGTTTTTGTTTGCGAGATTTTTTATGACCCATTCCAAATTTTGGTTTGCTTTCATAATGTTTGTAACTGTCCAAGCTGTTGCTTTTTCTCCAAAAGATGCGTCTTTATACTTAACCCGATTCCACGCTTTTTCTTGTAATACTTTGTCTGCCTCGTGCCTTTTTGATAAATCACTCGATTTTAAATATTCAATATCGTGTTGTTTGCGTGCAACGTCTAATTGATTTATACCAGGGCCACAATACTGATATCCAGGTATATGTTATTCAACAGGTAATGAATTTATAGCACTGTTAATAAGACCATCTCCATGAACTAACATTAGTAAACTGATAACTATAAATAGTGGTACAAACATTAAATAGGTATAGTAACATAATGAAATTTATAAAGCAACAACAAAAGCTACATGTTAAAAACTTTGATATAACAACTGATATTAAATTTAAAAGACATGGTGACTTATTCCCCAACAGTATAAGATGTCTTATTTGTGGACCTTCAAATTGTGGGAAAACAAATGTTATGCTTGGTTTGTTAACACATCGAAATGGATTAAAATTTGCAAATGTGGATGTATATTCTAAATCTCTTCATCAACCAAAATATCAGTTTCTAGAAAAATGTCTATCAAGACTAAAAGGAATGGGTAATTTACCTTATAATGAAAATACTGAGATTGTTAAACCACAACATGCAAGATACAATTCAATATTTGTTTTCGATGATGTAGACTGTGATAAACAGGATTGTATCCGTAGTTATTTCGGTATGGGGAGACACTCACAAGTTGATTCAACTTATTTATGTCAAACTTACGCTCGTATACCTAAACATCTCATAAGAGATAATGCAAATTTAATAGTGTTATTTAAACAAGATGATATGAACCTTAAACATGTGTAAAATAATCATGTAAACACTGACATGTCATTTAACAAGTTTAAAGTGTTTTGCGCGAATTTTTGGAAGGATAAATATGGATTTGTAGTGATAAATAAAGACTCTGATACAGGTCGTTATCGGAAAGGTTTTGATAATTATTTAACATGGACATCTTAGATGTTATATGTGATTGTATTGCAATCATGATGATTTTAATAATAATACTAATACTAATATATCAATATATACTAGACATTTGAAGATTTATCCTCATTTAATCAACAGACTGGAAACAAATCTATTCAATTCTGTTATAAATGTTTATTTTAGCTATAACAAACGTGTTGAAACCTGTTACAAACTTCAACATCAGCATCGGAGTTGTTAAAGAGAATTAAAATGAATAAGATGGAGAAAGAAACATTGAAAGAAATAGTGCAAGTTAGTGATGTTATACGTAAGAAGTATAAATCACTTAAACGTGGGCATGCAGATGCAGAGGAATTATTGCAGAAAACTTTTAAACCTTTAACATTACCTCTAAAAGAAATAGTTGCAAATACAACAACACAATTAAAGAAAATTAAAGAAGACACCCCAGATACTATGGAAATAAAAATAAAAAAGAAAAGAAATAATGAATCACCTATTGCATATTATCGCAACCCGGTTGATACACCTAGTAGAGGAGCAATTAAGAAACCTCAAAAATTATTACCAACATTTTTGGAAACCGAAAACTTAGCAATGAAAGATGAAGAAAATTCACCAAGAACACAATTTAAAACACAGTTAGATACCCCAGAAGGTCTAGAAGAATTTGAACAATTAAAGCAATCTGCAGGAGATATTGCAGCCCCCAACATGCTTTTTTTCGCATTACATGAGAGTGACACTGATAAAGTATATGGAATTAGAAAAGATAGTGATGGTATTTTTAAAATAGGTAACATGCAAGTTGAGATCGAACATAATGATCTAAAGATTGGAGATCAATGGTATAAAGGAACAACAGGCCTCTATGAATTATTATTTAAAATAATACCCGCTATCACATAATTTACCAATGACGATAGAAAATTATATTTAAATATAATATTGCAAACAAACGCTCATAGGAGAAACTTAAGTTCCACTGGTCAACTTAATGGATCACGCAGCTGGAAGTATTTTAATATAATAAGACCAGCGATAACAGTTGGTAGATCACAATCAACATCTGGATATGGTTTAATTCCATCAAATATGACTTTGACTAATTATAAAAAAGATTATATTTATTGCAACGATCCAAATGAACTTGTTGAAAGATTAAAGTTGCTAATGGCATCGCGAACTGCAGGTCACACGGACATGATAATGAAATTATGTCAATTATTGAAGAGCTTAAAGAGGCAAATATAATAGAATGATATTATATAATATGATCATATCCAACATGTCTGTAGGCAAGTTCGGTAGACAGTTAGAGCCGCACGGCTTTAACCATAAAATCAGTTTAACTACAAATAGTGTTGGTGAGTTTGATGCATCAGATCGGCGGATAGTAAATATAGTCGAGCCAAAAGATGAAAACGATGCTCCAAATAAAGATTATATTGATTTATACATTAATTAATTGATTAACAAATCATTAGATGTATTGAATGAAGATGGAATTGATGTGTACCAAGCTAAAATGAGAATAATTACACATGTAGCTTTCCCCACTAGTAATTATAATGCTGCAAACAAAAAATATGTTGATAATGCTATAAGTGAATATAAAAATAGGTTAAGTGAACTTATTAATATAAATAAATTAAAGATAGATGATTTAATTAAATCAGATGAAATTCATAAAGAGCTTTATAATCAAAATGATTTAAAGATTAAAGGTCTAACTGCAAAAATTCAAAATGTTATTGATTATACACCTGTAATGATTGAATCTTAATGTTATACAATTAATCATGCTATATCCACTAAAGAGTTAGATAAACTTAAAAGCGATTTACTTCCATTTGTTTATAAATACATGGAGTCATATTTAAAACCAATTTTAAATGTAAATAAGTTAGTAGTGCCAACAAACGAAGATGAGCAAGTTGGACATAGTTAATATATTGCATAAACCTGCTCGTCCAACTTATTTAAGACGTAAAGTAATAACAAAAGGAATTGACGATTTGTGGCAATGTGACCTTGTTGAAATGATTCCATATGCAAGAGAGAATAAGGGGTATAAATATTTGTTGACTGTAATAGATGTTTTTCAAAGTATGCGTGGGCAGACCCTGTGAAGTCAAAATCTGCTAATGACGTTACACGAGCTATGAATAAAATACTAGGTCAACATCGTATGCCATATAATATTCAGTCAGATAATGGTAAATAATTCTACGACTCTGAATTTCAAAAACTAATGAAACAACATAAAATCAACCATTATTCAACATACAGCAATCTCAAAGCGAGTTTTTTAACAAATTCCACTTTTATGGAAATAAATGAAACAGTTACCTGTTTAGAAACGAAAGTTCGCCTAATGGAACATTATGTTCAACTAAAATATTATTTAAAAATACCCCTAAGCCTTAATGTATTTAAGAAAAAATCTATATACGTATTTCGAGAACTAAGTTCTCATCATCAGTAGAACTGAGAGGGAGCAATTCGAGACTAGTTATCCAAGCTAGTGATCGAGGTTGACTCCAACTCAGTTTTCGAAAAATATCTATTTATACTAAAACGAAGCTACCTGCTGTGTCCTAGTCTCTAGTAACTAATGGCTATCCGCCTGAGTCATCCTAAAATCTAACTTCCTAGAAAATCAAATAATCTACTATTAGGTATGGGACCAAGGTCAGAATTATTTAAACGATGATTGTTCTTGAAAATATTAATACTTTCAAATGCGTCTAACTGTTTGTTGTTATTAACAGATTTTAAAAGTTTCAAGTTATCCAAATCGATTTTATGATCTTTTTGAAAGATGTGTTCTGCAACGCTTGATTTTTCAGGAATCCCGTATTTAACGTAGTTGAGATGTTCTTTAAATCTTGTAGATATTTGTCTCTTTGTTTGTCCAATATAAATTTGATCACAGTCATTATATGAAATTTGATATATGCCTGAATTTTTTAATTGTTCCGTCTTGTCTTTTGGATTACCTAGTAACGTTTTGAGTGTATTATTTGATTTGTAAGTTATTTGTGTATCGAATTTCTTGAAAATTATACCTAAACTACGGGAGACAGGGTCGTAAGGCAGAGAAAAAAACTTTTTATTGGTATTTTTTGTTGAAGTTAATGTGCTACTGTTTGAAATATTTTTTTTCAGCTTAAATGTTGTTACAAGTTTGTCTATTATTTTATCCGAAAAACCGTTATGATATGCAATTAAAACTAATTAAACAGATTGCATATCATAAATAATTTTTTAATTTAATAATAATAATATTTTAATTAGAGTAAGCCTTAGAAGATCAATTATTTTATTTTAATTTTGTTCAACATTTAGATGCCATATTAACTCATGCACACAGCAGAGAACAGTTTTTTATCAGAGTAAATGAACTCATTACTTTTGTTTCATTTCATATTGAACAATTCAGTATAAGTCAAGCTAAACTCTTACAAATCATTTTAAATGCTCAACAACGAATTCTTCATCCTAATGTGCTTAATCCAAATAAATTGTATAAAGAATTATTAAGAAGACAAAAATATTAACCAGATACTTCAAACTTTCCAATTTTTCTAACTTTCGATAATATACAAAATGTATTATAAAATAATAATTCCTACCATTTATACTTATAAAGCAAAATTAAATTTTATACTTACTGTACCATTGGTTACACATGTTATTTATGATACGATCAAATTAAGTAGTAATTTTGGATTTATCTATCCTAGCAATCCAATTCTTGTCATTGATCAAACAAGAATGCACTATTTCTTAGTAAAAGAAACATATCTCACCACCTCTTGCAAAATGTATAAATTAAAATCTGAAACTTATATGGGACAACCATTATTACTTGTAAACGGAGAAGGGGGTTGTGAAGCTAAATTACTTAAAGGACATGGACAAATTCCTCAATCATGTAATAAAAGAATATTGAAATTGAAGAATAGCATGTGGATCCAAATAATTTGGCCAAATTCATGGTTAATTTTTTTGCCAGTTCCAGAAACTGTCCAAATTGTTTGCAAAAATAACTTAAGAAACATTATTAATTTAAATGGTAAGAGAAAATTTACACATAAAAGCGGATGTATCGCTTACACTGATAATATAGTATTACCTACCTTAAGTTTTATAAATAGCAATATTGTAAGTGACTTTACACCAAAATTACCCTTCAAATTTAATTTAAATTTGTCAATGAAAAGTGAACAACCTAAAAGAACGATAAATTCCAATCATATTGTAAAATTGGAAGAAACTCATTTATTTGATAAAATCAGTCAAGATATAAATAAATTGAAAGAAAAAGAAAATATAGAACTATTAAATACTAAAAGATCTACTTCTAATTTCACTTATTTGATAATAACATTTTCTTCAATTGCGTTAGCAATAGTAATTCTTACGATTTACTTTTGTATAAAATTTAAAAAGATTTATTTAAATTTATATTTTGTTAGAAATAATAGAGATATTACACTTTCTCCTGTTAAATTAATCAATACTACCCTTAGTAGTGCAGATATTAATGAATCATTAGCTGCTGAACCTGATATCGAAATGGTTGAGCAAGTTGTTGTCAGAAATGAAAACAGTAGCAATCCTCGCTACCATTTTCAATCTTAGTTGGGAGGTGTTGTAAAGTCACCCATTTCTCATAAATAATTATTTAATAGTTTTACTAATATTTGTATTAATTTGTATTATTTTAAGTCTAACCATATAATCATATTTCATATTATATTACTACTTCTGAGACTACACATCCGTTCTAAATGATGTTATCAACTTTTTCTCAGCTGAATTTACATTAGATGTCACGTTTGCCAAGATGGAAGGCGACTTGGTTGTCTCACGAAAGACGCTGAGTCCGTATGAAACATAAAAGTTTGTAAATGAACGATACAACATTGGGGGGATGGTTGTACCAGAAGTGTCGCGATCACCGAGTGGAACAGACTTTCTACCAATGTAGTTAAATTGTACCAATATTTCGTTTGTTCAATAAATTTCTTGGTTACAACAGACTACGTTGTTGAATATTAACCAAAAACCTTAAAAACCTTCTATTGAGTTAGTAACGAAGTCTCGTCACTAATGTTAGACACGAACCCCCCATTTCGTTGTATCCGACAATACAACACTATCCAAACCCAATAGAAGCTAACACTTTAAAAATAAATGGAAACAAAATTGCGTTAAGATATCTAATTTTGAACTCAAAAGTTCCAGTTGGACCTCTAATAAGATCACTTAACCCAGCCAGTTTAAATGATGCATATAATATGCTTAGCAATATATTTTAAATAGAGAAAAAAGTCAGGGAATTAACAAACAAATCGCGCAAAAATTAAATAAACCAATATACTACCCTTAATTTCAAGCCAGAGAACCGGCAACCTCCTCTCATAATTTTAACAATACAAAACCAATTCTACCTAAAAAAAACCCCTATGAGCATATCCACACGACAAACATTCACCCCACGAACACAATTCACGCGTCAAAATTATCAATTCGGAAGAAATCAATATCAACCAAACCATATTACTGAAGGATCATTAAATCAAGAAGCTGAACAACCAGACTATAACAACGACGAAAAGCAAATTAACTTGGAAGAATCCGAATTTACAGAACTTATAGCGACGATTCTTTTTTAGACGACCCCAGCCTCGAACTATTGGAGAAGTAATGAAATGCAACATTACTAGTAAGCTACCGTACTTAAAATTTAAAAAATTCATTTGCCACGTTGATACCGGATCAACTAAATCCTTAATTAATAAAAGACTCGTCTAAAAAAATAAAAAACATTATAAGATCTACAAAGAAGACTTCATACTGCAAACGGCTCTTCGGAAGGCAACGAATACGTTATAATAACTTTTCAGTCTAAACCAGTAAAATTCAATTTGTATTATTTTCATGATTGTTTCGATATCCTAATAGGTTGAGAAACATTAAAACTACTACGAGCACAATTGGATATAACTCATAACGTAATAAAAATTTTAAATAAAATATTTAAATTTCAATATTTTAATAAAAATAATAAATAAGAGGTTGTCACCAACGAAATTAATACAGAAATTAACTTAAATCAAATAAGAACGGAGTACCTAAGCGAAATCGAAAAATTTATATTAAAACAAGTAATAACCGAATCTAAAAATATTTTCCCAAAATAAAACGAAAATTTAAGTTTCACGAAAAAATTTAAACATGCCATTAGGACCACAGACGAAATACCGATCTATACGAAAGGTTATAGGTATCCAGAAATATATAAACCAGAAGTAGAGAAACAAATAAAAAATGTATTGCAAAACAATATCATTCAAAAATCTTATTCACCATGGTCGGCACCAATTTGGATAGTACCCAAAAAGATGGATGCCTCGGGAGGGAAAAAATACAGAAGGGTAGTTGATTACGGGAAACTGAATGATAAAACCATCGATGACAGATTTCCCATACCTACTATATCCGATATCTTGAATAAATTGGGGAAATGTATCTATTTCACAACGGTGGACCTAGCATCTGGTTTCCACCAGATCGAAGTCGAAAGAGAAGACGTACCAAAAACTGAATTCAGCACGGACCAGGGTCATTTTAAATTCAAACGCATGCCGTTTGGGCTAAAAAATGCACCCAGCAATTTTCAACGTCTCATGAATCATGTCCTCGACGAAGACATTGGAAAAATTTGTCTAGTATACCTCAATGACATCATTATTCTAGGAACAAGTTAAGAAGAACATTTGCAAAATATCAGAAAAGTCTTCAAGAAATTACAAGAAGCAAACCTAAAAATACAATTGGACAAGAGTGAATTTCTTCGAAAAGAGGTAGCTTATCTAGGACATATTGTGAACGAATATGGAGTAAAACCCAATCCAGATAAGATTCAAGCCATTCAAGAATATCCTATACCGAAGACTACGAAAGAAATCAAAGCGTACCTAGTGCTACATGGATACTACAGAAGATTTATCTCCGATTTCGCACACATCACTAAACCATTAACCAACTGCCTAAAAAAGGGACAAATAATCGATATAAAAAACGAAGAATATAACAATTGTTTCAAAACCCGCAAAACCTTACTTATCAATGACCCCATCCTGTAGTATCCTGATTTTTCAATTCATTCTAACAACTCCTTCTAACAACGGATGCCAGCGACTATGCACTAGGCACCGTCTTATCACAAAAAATCGACGGAAAAGAACGACCGATAGCATATGCCAGCAGGATCATCACCACTCATGACTGCAACTATTCTACTACCGTAAAGGAATTGCTACCCATGATCTGGTCTACGAAATACTTCAAACCATACCTGTATGGCGTGAAATTCAAAATAATCACGGACCATAAACCGTTAACATAGTTATTTTCACTCAAGGAACCAAATTCTAAATTACTTCGTTGGAAACTGAGATTAAAAAAATTTAACTACGAAATAGAATACAAAAAAGGAACAAAAAACAACAATGCAGACCCTCTGTCCCGTATAAAACCCAAATTCCAAATCCAATACAAAAATGATACCATTTTCGACTCAAATAAACCTTTAATTCATTGCATCTCGCAAGACATAAAATGAAGTAAAGAGTTTGCCGCGCAAGTCCATAAAAAATTCGATAGTAGAAATTATTTCATCAAACAAAAAATTAAATTAGGAACATATGTCCTTTAAAAATTTGAATCGAAACTAACTTTCCATTTAATTACTAAAATAAATCATTACGACAAACCCAAAATAGATACAATAAAAAAGGCACTAAATGATTTAAAACAATTTTTGATAGTAAACGAAATTAAAGAAATCGATTTGCCTAAAATTTGTTCGGGATTAGACCAAATATACTGGAAAATAATGGAAAACCTAATAATCGAGATATTTAAAGAAACACATATCAAAATTAATGTTTATAATACACCGGAAAATTTAGTTGAAAATCAAAATAATGATCAAGAAAGTATAAGTACAAGAAATGACAGTTCTGATCTACAAACTATTCATTCTGTTAATGAATACCCAGTTAACGGTATAACTTATATTGAATCTCCTATAAATATTGGTCGTAATCAAATTATCGTAAAAGGGATCACAAACCCAACAGAAAGAAAAATCGAAAAACTATTCGGTCATAAAACTCAAAGACTTTGCTTATACATTGATATGAGAAATGTAAATAGAGAAATTTGCAAATTTATACCTAATACCAAAAATAAATTACTGTTGCATATTTGACGATAATTTAAATGTAAATTTCAACGACATCCTACAAAAATAATTTAAAAATAATTCCTTTAAATTAATAAAGTGCCAACATAAAGTAAAAGACATACAAAGTAAAGTCGAAAAACTATTAGAAATTCAAAAATGCCACGAAGGTAAAACCAGCTATCACGGCATAACTGAAACGTATAATTCTTTAAAGAAAATATGTTACTGGCCTAACATGGCAAAACACATTCAAAATTAAATTAATCACTGTGATATATGCCTTTTGAATAAATATGAAAGGAATCCTTACCAAGCCAATATAAGCCTAACTCCGACTTCAAAAAATCCATTAGAAATAGTTCATCTAGACGTAATCAGTATTGAGAAAATAAAATTTCTGACAATAATAGATAGCTTCTCAAAGTACGCACAGGCATTTAAAGTCCATACTTTAAATGCAATTACCGTAGCAGACAAATTGATTAAATACTTCGCCCATTTTGGAATTCCAAATCAGAACATAACTGATAATGGAGGTGAATTTAACAACAAAGTAATAAATGAATTATTAAATCTTCATAAAATAGAATTGCACATGACAAGCGTCGATAATCCCAAATCTAACGGAATGATGGAACGTATTCACAGTACACTTTTGGAACACATTCGAATATTTATCAATAAAAAAGAATTCCGTGATTTGAACCTTAAACAAAAAATTTTGTATGGAATAATAGCATATAACTCGTCTATTCACAATACCACACAGAATAATCCGCACGATATTTTATTTGGCCATTTTAGAGATAACCTAAATGTCATAGATGATAATATACAATTATATCAAAATTATGTAGAAAACCATAAAAATATTATGCAAAATCTATATAAAAAGGTAACTAATAAATTAGAACAGAAAAAATTAAAATATGAAACAGCAAATACAAACCCAGAACACTTACCCGATGACGTTTTAGTCAAAGAACATAAGCGCCACTGGAGAAAATGTGAAAAGCCAAAATACAAAACGGCGAAAGTAAGACAGTACAGCCCCAAATTAGGAGTAATCGAACTAGATACCTATATAAAGATCAGAATAGATAAAATTAAAATACCAAGAATAAATGTTTCAGATCCCTTGCAAATCTCTTCGTCAACGGATTCCACGTAACAAATGAAATGGAAAACATAGGTGTTGACCTTATAGAATTAGGAAAAAAGTATATTTATACCTACTCTACTTATATTTACGTATATTTTAATATAGAACCCATATTTAGTCAATATGATAACGTTAAAGAATAGAAGATTAATATAGTGACCCAATTAAAAACCGAATCAGTAATATTACAACGAGAATTAGAGAATAATATAAATACTTTCGAATACGTTTTCGAACAAATCAAAAATAAACTTTTAATATTTCCATTTGATTCTCGCAAAAAACGCGGCCTTATAAATAGAATTGGTTCCATCATAAAACAAACATCCGCAAATTTAGATGCCGAAGATGACAAAAAATATGATCAATTAATTCATTCGCTATCAGAAAATCAAAATAAATTAAAAGACCAATTAAATAGAGATATTTTAGAAAACAAAGAATAAGTGGCCAAATTCAACAAACAAATAGAAATAATGCAACAAAATGATAAAGTATTCACATCCCGGATCTTATAAATCAAAACAATCGCGAATGACAATTTAGAACACCTTGATATACTAACTACCAAAGACAAATTTAATCAACTAACATCAGTCCTAAATAATTTACCAATACTTCTAAACAATTTAGAAGAAACATTCACATTTTGTAGCTTGCATACTTTGCATTACGGATTGATAAATAGAATCGACTTACTTGAACCATTACAAAACTTACACAACAATTTTGTGAAACAACTCATAGTAAACAATTGGGAAAATAATGGATTAATCAAAACATTGAGTAAACTAGTAAATAAAGAAATAAAAATAATCATCGACATACCTATAGCAGAAAATGCAGAGAACAAAATATTGCAATTTACTCCTATACCTACTTAGCTTAATAAAAAATATGTAACCTTGGATATTGAACCAGGTAGTTACATAGTTAACGAAGAAAACATACTTAAAGTTGAACAATGTAACAAATTAAATAAAATGGAATAGTTTTGCAAAAAGAAAATATATCATGTAAACGAATGTTTAACTTATATCTATTTTAAGTCTGAAAATATTAGAAATTAATGTAATAGAACAATGTGAAAACTTCCATATCCCACATTCTAATCTGATATATATATTTTCACCAAAAAACTAATTATATGATATAAAATGTAATGAAAAGATAATAAATTACAAATGATGGGTGTTTTTATGATTCATGGAGAATGCGAAATTAATAAGCAAATATTTAAAATTAATAAAGAAAGCAGAAATATATTATTTAAAAACATAAAGTTAATGATATTCAAAGTAAATACAGTAAATCTATTAATTTAAAAACATTACATGAAGTTCATCTCCAAAATGAGCCAAGGGTGAATTTCGAAAATAACGAAAATAAGCAAATAATTTACCACAATATTATAATTTATGTTTTACTCAGTCTCACTAATTCTAATTCTAATAACTATTGTAAAATATTACCAAAAATAATGTCTGAAAATTAAAAACCAAAATACATCAAATTATGTGCAAATAGCTCATATAAACCTTACAGAGGAAGCTACCCTTTAGAGATGGAGGAATTATGTTATATAATTGTAATTATGTTATAGAACTATAAGTTATATAAATACCCTACCTTGCATTTTCTTTGTTTGCTTATCTCACTACGTAGAATTATGCTTTATCTTAAAACAGATACGTAATAAAATTACAGAGACATACCACCCTGCTCAGACAAGTCTTCTATTAAACATCTTTGCGATATCAATAAAAAATAAATATTATAAATTAGAAAAATAATGTAACTACGATATGGTTTAACCCATATGCGGATAAGAAAGTTCGGTGCATGAAACAGCAGATATTTCTAATTTATAATATTTGTTCTAACCTTTAGATCGCTTTTACACTAAATATGTTACCTAGAATAAATATTAAATGTCAAACTTCAAATTATTTAAGTCTATTTTGTTAAACAATTGAAAGGCGCAGATGATACGATTTATGTAACAATATATATAATAAGCAGAAATTTATTTTGAAACCAGTACCTTTTTTGGAAAAAAGATTCAAAAAAAAGTTGTGTTAAATATAAATATCATTAATTTTTGTTCACAAAATTTTTCTGTAACTGTTACCATATTTGAGTAATTGCAGAAACTACAGAAAATGACTAGGGTAAACTTGCACTTCCGTTCGGAATAAGGATTTCAAAAATAAAAGGTTTTCGTGCCAGGCAAGTACAAATCTTAAGTTTAAAATTTCATAATTTTCCCTTTAGCCGTTTGGGCTGTAGAGCGCTCACACACACACACACAGACGGACGTCATTCCAAAAATAGTCGGAATCGATTCAGGGAAAGTCAAAACCTATATTTCCCTTAAAATCTCGAGTTCGAAATTTTTCATGATTACAATACTTACTTATGCTGCGTATAAAAAAGTAAAAATGTATATGCATGTCGATAATTGTTTCTCATACAACCCAACCGTTAATCCTACTTCCCCAGTAGCACGGTAACATAATGCCAATATTGGCTCAATGCAATTATGTTTAACATTGTACAATATTGAAGGTATGTGTCAGACACAGAGGCGCGCTGTGTATAGCTATCCATATTTTTGTAGTTCTACATGTTATCTTAAGAATTTAAGTAAGAGAAAACAATGTTTGGTGATAAATGTATATTATTACATCAGTTTTTAAATCAGGTTTCATGTAAATTTGTGCTAGCTTCGAATAATAATAGATCTCTGCAATACATTATAAAAGCAACCCGACAATGTTTTGTTATAGCGCTTGCGCAACTATGTGATTTTGGCATGTCATATTGAGCCAAGATACAATATATATCCAATATTTATTTTATGTTCATTTGGTATTAGGTGCTACTGGGATAGGTTATGATGTTTAAAATGTATATGTTTCTTCGTCGAAAATTTCTTGTTGGATGTAGATGAATAATGGCCTTTATTGAAAATCGTAAAATAAATTTGACGGTTGGTATTACCTGCATATTTCTCTAATAGCTGTTCGCATATAAGCGTTAAAAGGGATTTTGATAGATAAATGATTGGAAATTAAGGTGCATATAAATATTTAATAAACAATTACGTTCAAAATAACATTTGCAAACTAGACATTAATGAGGTTTTTCTCAGGTGTGCAATCGAGTGTGTCTTGTTAAGTTATCCCGCCGTGAAAATTCTTGATTGCACACTGAGCAAGTGAAGAGTTTGTCATGGGTATGGATACGCATGTGCCTGGTCAAATGGTTCTTCTGACAAAATAAACGTTTGCAAATTATACATTTGTTTGGTCTTCCATCGCTGTGGGTTCGAATATGTCTAGTTAGGTTATCCTGTCGTGCAAATTCTTTGTTGCACACCGAGCAACAGAAGGGTTTCTCACGTATATGGATACGCATGTGGGAGGATAAATTATCCTTCCGAGTGAGTGATACTTTGCAAATTGTACATTTGTATGGTTTAACGCCGGTGTGTGTTCGAATGTGTCTAGTTAGGTTACTCTTCCGTGCAAATTCCTGGTTGCATACTGAGCAAGGGAAAGGTTCCTTATATTTGTCCTTATATTTGACTAAATGATCGTTTGCAAATTGTACTTCTGTATGGCTTCTCGACGTTGTGTGTTCGAATATGTCTAATTAGATTTTTCTTCTCTGCAAATTCTTTTTTGCATACACAACAAGAGAAGAGTTGCTCTTCGGTATGAATGCGTTTGACAGGAATACTTTCCATTTCGAATAGTTTGTCATTATCTTGCCCAACCTTCTTTTTTGAATGCTGTTTGAGGGGCGACAAACTTTTATAGAGATTTGCAACGCCTGTAATTTCTTCCGTTACTCTACAGGTGTTGGTTTCGGATTTAACATCAATGTTATGCTCTATAAAATCAATATCTTGCTCAAGTTCATTTTTAATTTCACTTTCAGTTAATGAACATTTCGAATTTTGTGTATTACAAATTTCTTTATCATTTTCATAAGTATAACTATTCCTATGATCGTCTTTTATTGTTATATTTCCGATAGAGATCATGTTATCAGTGCTTTGGATAATTTTCACTGTATGACTTCGCATTCTCTTATCCGACTCACAACATTTTTGGACGAATTTATAAAATTGGAGCATTTCTTTTATGCAACCAGGGCAAATACTTGTGGGCAATCCATCGCAGGAGTCGTACTAGAAAACAAAAATAGTTGCAGTCAGAAACAATATAATATGTTGAGCTGTGGAATACTGTTATGGGACTGAATAACCTATGAGTTATCGTTATGAATTCAGAAATAATATTTACTTCTGTATTATATGATTTCGAAATCTCTTAGCCGATTTATGACATTTATGGACGAATTTACAAAGTTAGAGCATTTTTTTTATGCAAGCATAACAACTGAATTATACTGCGTATATGAAAGTATTGTTATAATGAAAAATGTCGATCTCGAAATTTTAAAGAAAATATATGCGTTTGACATTCCTCTGTGTTTGTGTGTTAGAGCGTGAGAGTGTGCGTATGCAAGTACGTGTGTGTGCGAGCTGATACGGATGATGTTAAAATTACGAAACGTTAAACTTTAGATTTGTATATTCCTTGCAAGTGCACCTCCTATTTAAAAAAAAAATATATTCAAACCGGAAGTGCTTGAATATGTAATTAACGTACACCTGATGATGATTTCAATAAAAGAAAAAGAAACTGTGAAGTAAGAGTTATTCTAATTGTTACTACATTTTTACTTTCTTATACGCAGTTTAAGTAAGTATTGTGATCATGAAAAATTTCGATCTCGAGATTCTAACGGAAATATACGTATAGACCTTCTCTGAATCGATTCCTACTATTATTTTAATGACATCCGTCTGTGTATGTGAGTGCTCTTCAGCCTAAACGTCTAAAAGGAAAATTATGATATTTTAAACCTTAGATTTGTATGGCTCTGGCAAGAAAACCTTCTATTTTTGAAAACAATATTAAAATAAATAAGAAATACAAGACAAGGTCCCTTACGGTCACGGAGGAAACTAAATATAAAAATATTGCAAGATAACGAGCCTTTGTTATGGACACGTCCCTGGTTAAGAGCACGAACTAATTAAAACACAAGACAACGCCCCTTCGGTTGTTCATGTGGATGTTATTAATAATTTTACATAAAAACAATAACATAATTTTCTTGCTGTATGGTATTTAATTGATTGTAATAAAATTAGAGTTTTAGCCGGTAACAAATTTGCGGCCGCAATGTCAGGCCAAGAAATCAGAAGATTTCAAGAATCAGCCCTGAGAAAAGAATACACTAATGATGGCACCGCAACGAAAGACACGACAGTCGTACGACGGCGTTGTGCTTACAGTCGTGCAGGAAAATCTCTTATGGGAGATCAAAAACACCCGTTGGCGCCCAAAACCACAACCCCCAATCTTCAAGGGAAACATTGAAGAATGCCCTGTCAAATTTATTACAAACATTGAAAATTTGATTCTAGCTAATGGTGAAGACATCGAGAAGGCGTAAATTGTTTACATTAACGAAGTTCCTACGGACACTGCTGCCATATGGTGGTCCAGCTACCGGAATTTATATTTGACTTGGAACCATTTGCAGGTCAATTTTCTGAAACATTTCAACAGTCCAATCGTTACGGCAAAACTATACAATTTAATCTTTGCTGAAACACAACGAGATACGCAATCAGGATTTGACTTTGTATCTTTTAAGATGAGGTACTACAAAAGGATTCCGTCTGAAAAGAAGCCGTCCGAAGAAATGCAATTCCTCGCTATTATTGAACTTCTACGACCTGAATATCGAAGATGTCTTGGAGGAAGGATTGAGACCGTTGTCGAGCTACTAGCTTTCATTAAAAAACTAGACCAAGATTTTCAACCTTACCCTCTAAGGCAACGCAAGATCATTTTTATGTTTAATACATGTCTAGTATAGTATATACTTATATGTTGATGATGTTTTAGCAATTATAGGTTCAGATTTCAACACAGATTCTTTTTTAAACAAAATCAATTCAAAATACGCAACAGTAAAATTCACTTGTGAACCAGATACCAATAAAGAAATCCTCTTCCTAGACTTAAAATTAATTAGAGCCCATAACGGTATAGAATTCGATATATATAGAAAACCCACCCACGCCAATAACTACATCCATAACTCCTCATATACCCCCGCAATATATAAAATGGCAACTTTCCATTCCCTTTGTAACCGTCTTTTTAATGTCCCACTTAATGAAACTAGATTCAAACTAGAACTTTCTTAAATCAGAAACGTAGCCGCAGCTAACGGTTATAACCAAACTGATATAAACCGCATTTTCAACAACCACAAAAATAAAATATTAATAAACAATAGCACAACATTTAGAGACACCACAGATCCCTCATTTAGATTTAAATGCACCTTCGATAAATCAACATGCAATAAACTAAAGAACATTTTTAAAAACGTCAATATAAATTTAGCCTTCAAAAACAAATTCACCACAAAATCAATACTAAATAATAATCTAGATAAACAAGATAAAACCAAACTATCAGGCATTTACTCAATAGATTGTGATGATTGCGAGAAGTCATACATTGGCCTAACCAAGAGAAATTTAACAACAAGATACAAAGAACACATGTACTACATAAAAACTAAAAATATTTACAAATCCGCTTTAGCCCTCCCCAGACATAACACCGGACATAATTTCAAACTAAACAAATTAAAAAATCTAAAACCAATTAGTAACCAAAGCTTAAACATGTGGGAAGCCATTTTCATGAAAAACCATAAGAAATCCTTACTTAACATCGACCTTTCCCCATTAGACAATCCTTTACTCAAATTTACTGAAACAACTACTTAACCGACAAGCCGAGTTAAGATCCCATCACTTACGCTAGGCCATACCGCCGCCGAAAAATTACCGCTATTTCTTAGTAATTTTAGTCCCGTTTTTCCCCATCAACCATCCGCTGATCTAGAATATATATATATATATATATATATATATATATATATATATATATATATATATATATTGTCACGGCAGGGGATTGGCTGTGACTTTATTTTATTAAATGAATTGAGGTACCAGCCAAGACTGTAACTGCTACAGGGTTTATATCATATCTGGAGTCAAGCACGAGAGGATTTGATGGGTGTTTGCTAGTTCATAACACAGTTATGCAATTATAGGTTTTAGTTTGGTGTTTTATTGTATAAATGTACTTACAGCATTGCGTTTAATGGACACTTGTTTTACACTGATTCTAGCGTTAGGTTTTATATATGGTTTATATCATAATCGATTAGTGACTCGCGAAGCTATAGTAGTCTAGGTGAGACTATGAGAGACTGTCCAGCTTGTTTCATCCCGGTCTCTTATATATCATTTGGATATACCGGGTGTGGTTTTGTGGTGTGAACTTTATTATTTGTTAGGCCTACCGGATGCTCTCGGAAGGTGATCTGTCGTTTAATAGTATTTGGGTAATTGTTATTATTCATTAGGCCTACCGGACACTCGTCGCGGCTAAATGTTGGCTGTGATCCATCACTTCATTGTACTCGTCCTCTGGTCTTCCGAATTGGTTAACGTTTGATTATGGTTGGGGTAGGGGTCTTCGTAGGGTTTTTGCGTTTTGGGGTTCTGGGCTAACGTTGATTGGGGTCATCTAATTAAGTTCGGCACTTCTCGATGTTGACGCCAATCTTGCTCTTGAAGTGTTTAGGGGTATGGATCTTGATTCAAACTCGGTTTGCTCAATTTGCGGGAATTGTGGCAAATTGTATTCAACGATCCTGGGTGCTGGTTCAGGATGTATGAATATTCGCTGCGCTACTACCTCAATGTAAGTACCTCTAGTATAATTACAATTTACATGCATATATATCAAAAATATTATGATTAATAAAATTGGTAACCATGGCGATATTAGGAGTTATCTGTCAAACCAGTTATTTTGTAAATCAACTGCTGCTTTGTTTAGGCATTCTTTTAAACTATTAAATGTTGGATAACGATTTTCGTCGTACGGTAGCAATATTTGTGTTTTTAAATTAGCCCATGCGGCTGGAATTATTTGTTTTATTATGAACGTAATTGTTTTGTTTAAACACGGAAATGATGGTTTTAATATTGTTTTATCATCGAATTTTATTGAATAATCGCAAAGTAACTGCACCTACAATGCTCCGAATCCTTTTTCATAATCCAAATATTTTTGACTATAACCATAATTTAAAATTAATTTATTTTTAACATGTATTAATAGGAATGTATTTTGACTGAGTGGAGTTATAAGCGTAGCTCGCTGAGCTTTTGATTGGCACGAGATCGGACTAAATTGAGCTAATTCATTCACCGTTCCGCCCATGAGAAGGAATTTTGTGTATGCTGATGTAATGGCCTTATTATCGTACGTCTTTGATAACGCACATAGCCGATCGCGATGTGGGTCACATCTAGGTGAGAATATTTCTATATTTCGTTCATTTTTAAATGATACTTCTGCAATGTCGATGCTCTCTGTGCCCAGATAGCATGTCTTCCCTTCCCACGTGAGAGGTGTTGGTATTGGTCTTTTAGTTAAATTTTTTCGATATTATTTCTTATTATTGGGATATGAATTCCCACAAGTGCTCTATCTTTAGTAAACATACAGTCTGATAATGGTAATCCATAGTATTTTGCTGCGTTTGTAATAGCTAGCTTGCATCCTTTTTTATTTATTTCCACTTCAAATGATTTTAATGCTCCTTCTTATGTATAAATATTTAAAATTTCAGGGGATAAATGTCTTGCATGACACGCACTTATTAAATTTGCTGCTATTATACTCATTTCAGTTACAATTTGACTTAAAATGTAAATATATGACGGTATGCATTGTGTGTACGAGTTATCTCTTACTATTCCTAATTTATTTATCTCAATTTTATAAGGAAAATTTTTTAATATTATCTTTAAACATTTCTACTTCCCTATGTGTTGTAAAAAGTTTTTTAACATGATTTCTTGATGCAATGTGAAAATCCCAACCTATGCTATCTCCATCATTAGCGAAGATATTTGTTTTAGTTGGACTATATTCACCTATTCCTTTAATTATCGCGGTCATTCTATTACCGATAGCCATACAATCATATTTTCCCTGACATGCTTGATTAAAGCAACTTGTGATTGCTAGCTTTGTTTCCTCATTAATCAGGGGAATATCGTACAAAAGTGGTAGAGCCGCTTCGTACGATACTGCATAAGACGATTTTGAAAATATGCCCCCGTATTGACCTCAATTTCTTCTCAACTCTCATGGTTTAACCACATCATTATTATAATCAACGGCGACCACAATCTGCGATTTTTGTGGCTCGCTTTGTGGTTTACATTGCGGTTTAAATTGCGGTTTACATTGCTTACTTTGTGGTCCATTTTAACCACTTTGTATTAGGACCCCAGAAATTAAAAAAGGTTATTTGTTATTATTTGGGTTCCCCCTGACCATATTTAACTATTTACGTTATCGTCTGATGTTTTGTCTTTCATTCATTTAAAAAAACTTTTTCTATTAAGAATGGATGAAGTAAAAGAGAAACATATATTTCTCGCTTATTTAATTTTTGTTATCTTTTTTATTTTGTTAACAATTAATTTGGTGGATTTACATTTATGCCCTTAATTCAAAAATAAGAAAATTATTATAAAAATTAATATAGTTTATGATTATATAATATAAAGCATTTTTATAACTTGCTAAAACAAATATAATATAATATAAAGATAATATGATATGATGGTTCTTGCCTTGAGTAAATGTATTTACCACTGCTTACAATTCTAGAGTTTATTGTATTTTCTTTTATAATTTCTTATTTCTATGTTTCCTCTATAGTATTTTGGTTCCCGTCTTATTTATTATTACTTAATGCAATACATTGCTTGATTAATTAACATTATTGTCTCTTATTCTAGTTGTTCCTTTATATTAAGCTAACAATAGTAAATTTTTTATTTCTCTAATTATAATTGTAACTAAAATATTTGTTGCGTGTTTAAAATTATTGATAAAATTATTATACTTGATTGATAAAATTATTGTACTTTATTTTATTTATGGATTCAATTAATGCTACGAGTGTTGTTCCTTCAACTTATAATTGATTCTTATTGATTATTATTCCAAATATATAATATTTAATTTATTCTATTGATTAACATATTTCCTTTAATATTTTATTATTATTATCGTTAAAATATTGTTTATAAATATTTGAATATTTATTTATTCATTTATTTTCTTTAGAATGTTATTTTTTTTTTGTTGACTCTTTATCCATAGAATGTTCCTTTTTCATAGCAATTTAATTTTTAAATTCTTTAATGATTCGTAATCATTTTTTCTTTTAATGAGTTTGTTTGATTTTTTTCTTATTTTACTATTTCCTGCTTTTAATCTTGTTTCTTTGCTTTAACATCTGCTTATTAGTTTAATTTACACCTGCATGTAAATTTATATCTAAAGTCCCTACAATAGTATTAACATTACCAAGTTTTATTTATTTATTCCATTATTATTCAATTACTCTTATTTCATCATTAACTTTCAGGATTTCGTAATATCCTACAATTTACATTTAATTATTCTTTACTATTTCACTCTTTTATTCCCTAACTCTTGGATTTAATTTAATAATAAAAACTCTCTAATTTATTTTATTTAACTTCGACTGATTCAACGTTCATATGATTGTCCTTTAATACCGGCCGGATGGCTTATCATATTTACGTTGTTGTGTTTTTAATCTAACTTTCAATTCGAGTTTTTTTAACCTATGTTATTCAGTCAATTCTTCGTTATTCATATCTTTCGTTATAATTTATTTCGTTATCAATTTCTCGATTTATTTCTATTTAAATTTTTATATTCGTATATTAATTCATTTCTTATTTATTTTAATTCAGTTTAATATTTTTAATTCTTTCTTTTAATTTAGCATTTAATCGTGGTTTTCTCATTTATTTTGAAAAAATTTAATCAACTTGGCGATACGCTTTTCTAAATTTTACTTCTTGACTTTATGTGACTTTTCATATTGATCAGATATTACTGGCCATATTGTCTAAAGAATAATTATTTTGCTTGGCTAATTGCAAAGAACTATTTACTTACTACAAGACTTTATTATACTTTTCGTTAATTCGATTACTGATTTTATTTTTTTCCATAACTGAGTTTACTAACCTTTGTTTCTTCTGTAGCAATCAATGGGCCGACGGATTCCTACGCTGGGGTGTTTGGAGGAATTCGATCACCTTCCAACGAGATCCCATTGACTGAGGGCTTGGCTACCGCTTACAACCGAGTCTCTTACGTGTCCGTGCCTAGTTCTGACCGTCCTACACCGCCGCTGTTTTCTATCTTCACCTGGACATTTTCTCCACGGGCTAATGTTGCTTCTTCGTCTGCTAGCGTCGCTATATGTAATGGGTTGCGCGATAGGCAATCTGCATCAATATGTGCTTTTCCGCTTTTGTGTAAGATTTAGTATATATAGTCTTGTAGCTTCAAGCTCCATCTGGCCAATCTATTCACTGGGTCCCTGTTTGATTTCAACCAACATAATGCGTGGAGGTCTGTTGCGACTCTAAATGGCTTTCCCCACACGTATGGGCGCCACTGTCCTAGAGCATATACGAATGCTAAACACTCCTGTTGGGATGTACTATAGTTTGCTTCGGCTTTTGTCAACCTTCGGGAAACATACGCTATAGGATGCCATTCTTCCTTGTCTAATTGCAATATTATTGCGCCAAGCCCGTCTCAAAATGCATCTACTCTAAATTCTATTTTAGCTGGGTCAAAATGAGGTAATACTGGGGTTGTAGTTAATTTATGTTTAAGTTTATAAAATGCCTCCAGTGAATTTCCATCGATTTTAAATTTAACATCTTTTTTAGTCATTAAATATAAAGGTCTAGCAATTTATGCAAAATTTTCTATGAATTTTCTATAGTAATTTCAGAGTCCTAGAAAACTTTGTAGTTTTTTTACTTTCTGTGGGATTGGGAAAGTTACTACAGCTTCAACTTTCTTTGCATTTGGACTGAGTTCTTGGCTCGTTACTCGGTACCCTAGCAGATCAATCTCTGTTTGCATATAGGTACATTTTGACGGTTTTAAAGTTAATTTTGCTTCCCGCAAGCGTTCAAATACGTGTCTTAGCTTGATAAGGTGCTCTGCGAATGTTTCGCTTCTTTCCATTTCATGTCTTTAAATACGCTATCTGGCATTCTTTGAAATGTAGCTGGTGCCGAGCACAGCCCAAGGCTAAGTACGTTAAATTCGTACTGCACATCTGGCGTTATAAATGTCGTTTCTGTTTGATTTTCCTCTTTTACTGGTATTTGCCAGTATCCACTGAACAAATCCAGATTGGATAAATATTTTGAGTTTCCAATATAACTCAGAATATCTTCAATAACAGATAATGGGTAGACGTCATTTTTTGTGACGGCATTTAATATTCTATAATCGACACAAAATGTCCATGTATCATCTTTCTTTTTAACTAATACCACTGGCGATGACCATGCACCGTGGGATGGTCTAATTATATTATCTGCAAGCATTTCTTTTACTTGATTTTGGATAACTTCCCTTTCTTTGTGGGATACCCTTTAGGGTCGTTGATGAATAGGCTGTGCGTCGCCTGTATTTATTACATGTTCTGCTGTATCTGTTAACCCGATCTGTTTTGAATTCCACGCGTATAAATCCGTGTATTCGTCTATCAAATCTAATAATTCATTTTTCTCGCTTCCATTTAATTGTTTATTTATATTATGTTCGCATAGTACTTCTTGTGACTCGTCAGTTATTACATATATTTTGTAGTTTTTATATTCGCATCTTTCAATTGCTTCTATTACTTCGTTGTAGCCTAATGCCGTATTTGCGAATAATCTAAACGGCACTCGGCGAATGTTTTATATATCCAAGTTCCGTACACTCATATTTGGTTCTATAGAGCTTATATTCCTTATTTGTAATCCATTTTTAACCAAAAATTCCGTTCGCGGTGTGAACATATGACTAAACGCGTAACGTCCGATTTCTTTGACTTTGACTTCCGTTTCCTCACCAGAATATAAAATTTCCGACTTGGTGACAATAATTTTAATATAAAACCGCGCTTCTGTCATGCATCTGTCTCGCGGCATGTCGTCTAATCTTTCTTAAACCTCAACTTACTCTGCTTCAATTTTATCATCTTTATCTCTTAATTCTACCACGGCGCGCGAGTAGTAGGGAAACACCGTTCAGAGCACAGGTCAAGGTCTCGCTTCTGATTGATCGGGACGTTGTTAACGTCATAGGGTGTGCTGGGTTGACGTGGGTGTAAAGCGTGTGGTGTGATATTTGGGGTACTTTAAGCACAGATTAAATTTATACAGATAGACAATGTAATTGGGACTACGCGTAACGCGTCGTTATAGTTCTTTTTTGTACCAAGAGATGGTGCTAGGAGTGCTATCATGAAGTTTAGAATATACGTACAGTCACAGCCATAAACTTTGTTGTAGCCAATACAATCTTGAAAAAGCCGAACGCTTGTCCGAATCAATGAGAAGCGTGGAGTGTACGAAAGTCGGACGCTTGGTTTTTGCAATATCTCCACATTGCGTTTTAGAAATAATTATGTTACTTTCGTCCGAACGAAATATTAAATATATATATATATATATATATATATATATATATATATATATAATAAATAAAATACTTGGTAATTTCCACGACTAATTATATTATTTAAAAATCGACGAGTTTCGACTCGACAGTCATCATCAGGTAATTAGTGTTACAAAGGTTCTTTATAACAATGTCTACAAAATCTATCACTTATAAACTAAAATTTTATGTTACATCAAGCTGTTCGTTGACTATATATTTTTTGAGAATTAACGGCTTCTCTGATTTCTAAGTTCTCAAGTAATTTAAGTCTGTTTCCTTTCGGTTCAATATGGAGTATCCTGTAATCTTTTAATGTGTGTTTGTTAAATGCGATGTCGTAAAAAGCCTGTTGTCTTTGTATTAGTTTCTATAGATTTAATATGTTCTTTGAACCTAGTTTTAAAATTTCTGCCGCTTTGACCTATAGTTTTCACGTAGCATTTGTTTCTAATAAAAAATTTTATTTAATAAAATGATTTAAGTACTTTTTTTAATTTAAATATATTATTAAAATAAAAATAATTCAAGCAATAATATTATTTCACTTGTAATTATTGTCTATTTGAAATAAAACTGTTTTTTTCTAATTTTGTTTTACTGCTCATTACTTTTTTGACCCACAGTATATGGAATTGCAGTCTTAACATTGAATTTCATAAACTCCAGATAATTCGTTTTTTTAGATTTTAGGTTTGGTATTTGTTAATAAACTTTCTGATGTTGTATTATTTGTTAGAATGGTTTTTATGTTATGTTTTATGAAAATTGATGTTCCTGTTGGGTAATTTTAGGGATATAATTTAAATAAACCCAGTTATAATTTGTAGTAATATCTGTTTCTACATATATTATTAAAAATACAAAGAAATTTTAAAACAAGGTTCAAAGAACATAATAAATCTATAGAAACAAATACAAACACAACAGGCTTTTCTCAACATAGATAGATCTTGTAGACATTGTTGTGAAGAACCTATGCAACACTGTTTACCTGATGAAGACAGTAGAGTCGATACGCGTCGATTGTTAAATAAAATAATTAATCGTGGAACTTACTTTATATATATATATATATATATATATATATATATATATATATATATATATATATATATATTTAAATTATTATAGCGGATCGATTACTAAGGTCATTACCGTTTATATAGACGATCGTTTAATATGATGTTAAATGTTCAATGTGCAGCAACTAGCATACAATAAAGCTCTGTCGTGAAATTACTGAAACGAGAGTTTTGGCTAAGATAGAACGTAAAGAAAGTATATTATGCATTCACAAATATGAAGCATACTCTGCACTGCAGATATGTGCAGAAACCAGTCGGCAACTGCCTTAAACCACAGCCCCGAGAGAAAAGAAAAATAATTACAATAACAATAATGAAATGCTACCTGTCGAGAACGAAAAGAAAGTAACGTTTTAGATTTGATAAAACATATCAATTGCACGTAGAAACGTTAGCAGTTCACTTATGTGCATCGCATCATAGCTTAAATAGCTCGCCAAGAGACCCCCAATACCAGCATTTCGACAATGAAAATTGTAACTAGGACACTGCTCGAAGATATGATCTAGAGTGAGCCTAGTGTTACAAGTGGAGCAGAGCGGTGGTTGTTCTCCAAGTAACAGGAACAAGTGTGTGAGACAAGTGTGCCCTAGTCTCAGCCGTGAGACAGCTACTTGCTCACACCTTGTTCGGCGGAGCGGTGGTAACCACCGCTCCACTGACACCTTTACACGTCGCAATTTGCTTGTGGAATTATTCCACTCCTTTTGCCATGTCTTAAGACAATGAACAGACACAGATATCAACACATCATCGGCGCGCAAGAGATGACGAACTAGATAGTCGCTGTTGGCTGCCCCAAGAGCAGCCTGGTCGTCACAGTGATTGCTGGGTATCTCTATATGATCGGGTATCCACATAAGTACGACATCTATCTCTAGCTCCCGCAATCTATCGATTTCCATGCGAATGTTCACTACAGTAGGATTAGATGAAAATCTGTTACTGATACCCAAGATGACACTCAGCGAATCAGTGCAGACGAGCAGGTGACGTCGCTCATCGATAGATCGACGGGAGTGTCGAAGAGAGTAGAGGATCCCATATAACTCTGCTGTATACACCGAGCATATGGGTGACAGTGTGAACGAGTGGGATACGCCGTCAGTCACGAAAGCACAGCCAGTTCCAGAATCTGTCTTGGAACCATCGGTATATGTGTGTTGAAAATCTGTGTACTGTTGCAGATGAATAAAGAATTCGACTAGGTATATGGCATGAGGAGTGGAAGCTTTAGGCTTACTGGTCAGCGCAAGATTTGTTGATAAGCCACTACATGCCCATGGCGGTACGGCGGAATATATCCGTGGTAATACATGCCCTTGGTTGTTGATGATGGTATTCAACAGCCTTGGGAGTTTTAATGCGAGTGGGTATAGGGAAGTCGCACTATTACTATACAAACGGTCTAACTCTGCATTTCGGAAAAAGATGGTATAGTTTAGGGGCTGCGTGAGCGTTTGAATTTTGCACACGTACCTCATACAAAGTTTCATGTACCTTATGTGAAGTGGCGGACCACCAGTTTCACAGTTAAGGCTTGGAATTGGCGTAGTCCTAAACGCACCGGTGACAGTTCGAATACCAGCATTGTGTATAGTGTCTAGCTTCTTCAAGTGATGGGAACTAGCTGTATACACAATGATGGCACCGTAGTCTATCCTGGACAGAACCAGACTGGTGTACAGGCGTAGCAAAGAGTCCCTTTCGGCTCCCCATTTTGTGGAGGCAATACACTTGATTGCATTCAATGTCTTTCTGCACTGCGCAGAAACATTGTTGATGTGTTTCAACAGTAAGAAACGTTTGTCGAAAATCAAACCCAGAAACTTCACCTCATCTACAATCCGCACTGGTCTGTTGTAAAGCGTCACAACAGGACAGTTGTGTGCTTTGCGTAGTCGACAAAAATCGATAGCACATGTCTTTTCCGTAGAGAAACGCAAACCACGGTCGGATGCGGCCAGAGGAACAATGTCTACAGCCTGCTGTAATCTCTCCTGACAGATAGCGAGAGATTGAGACGAAGTGAAGAGGGTGAGGTCGTCGCCATAAAGACAATAATCAACGGTATTGGGGATGGTAGAAACGATGTCATTGATTGCAATCACGAATAAAGTTACACTTATGGAAGACCCTTGAGGAATACCGTTTTGCAACGGTCGTGTAGAAGAGAGAGTTTCTCCAACTCGGACCCTAAATGAACGGCGACAAAGAAAGTTTTCTATGAATTGAGGCAGATGGCTCCGTAGACCCCAGTTGTGTAATCTTCGTAGTATTCCATATCTCCAGGTCATGTCGAACGCTTTTTCTAGATCAAAAAACACAGCAACCACATGGTTGCATTTTAAGATACTAGACTGAATGGCGTTTGTCAAATACACATGAAGATCAAAGGTGGAATGGTGCTGACGAGATCCACATTGATATTTGTTGATGAGATTGCGAGATCCTAGAAACCAGCTGAGCCGGGAATTGATCATAAGTTCATATATCTTTGATAGATGGCACGTCAAAGATATAGGACGATAACTAGAAGTATGAGACACTTCTTTTCCCTTTTGGAGAATCGGTACAATTATTGCTTCACGCCAGACGTCTGGATAGATATTTTCAACCCACAGATGGTTAATAAATTCCAATATTCTCTGCTTGAAATGGTCGGGTAGATGTCGAAGCATTGCGTTAGCGATGTCGTCATGCCCGACAGAAGTGTTTGCAGTACGACTGAGTGTAAACTCAAATTCGTCGAAAGAAAAACAAGAATTGTAAAACTCAGTGTTATCCGAGTCGAAGTCCAGTGGAACCTCCTCAGCCGCTTTTTCGCGCAAAAAATGAAGCGAATAATTGTCCGAATTGCTAAAAGCCTCAAACTGGTCTGCTTAAATCTCACAAATCTCATCTCTAGTAGTGTGTACTTGGTCACTGACCTGGACCATTGGAATATGGGAACATTTTTGGTAGCCGGTCTTATATCTGATTTTCTTCCAAATTGTAGTTTGGTCGGTGTCAGTACCGATTGAAGAAACAAAACCGCGCCAGACACGGCTTTAGACATAGGAATTGTGCGTCTGGCTTGTGCACGTGCTTTCTTGAACGTGATTTGATGTGCAAGTGTCGGATTTCTCCGGTACAATTTTAGCGCGCGCTTTTTTGCACGAATATCGGCAGTTACTTGAGCATTCCACCAGGGAATTGACCTGTTCCTGGCTCGACCAGAAGATTTCGGTATAGAAACCGAAGCGGAAAACAAAATGCAATCAGAAAGATGTTGTTGTTCTACAAGTAAATCTGGTGAAGGATCAGGTAGCTTTAGGTTGTTCCTAAATGCATTCCAATCCGCCAGATCAAACAACCATCTTCTTGTTGATGTTTTAAACTCCAGTTGCCATCCGGAAGGTACACGTTGCAGATTGTAATTTCACGGGGTGAAAATACCTGGCATGCTACTGCCTGTAACCTTGTTCTGACAGTGCAATCTTTGAAAAGGACAGAAGATTCAGGGACAATTGCAACGCCGCCATTGGCCCGACCACCAGGATCATCGTCTTTGTGGAAGATAATATATCCCCGCAAGTTAAAAGAATCAAGAGGTTTTAAATGACTCTCTTGGATGCAGACTACTCTGGGGTTAAGTTCAGCCAATAAAAGTTTGAGCTCTGCTAGGTGGTTGACGATTCCATTACAGTTCCATTGAATAATGAATGGATGTGACATAAGAAATGAAAAGTATGAGAAAAAAAAAATAAAAAATAAAAATAAAAATAAAGAAAAGTCAGAAAAGGCTGACTTTAGAGAGAAACCAGAAATGTTATACGTTTTTGGGTTCCTCGGTTTGCCCTTAGGCCAGCCCCGTCTATCTTTGGGTTTACGAGCATTTTGTACCGCCTCATTGTCAATCGACATAGCGCTTGACTCTGAGTCGGAGGGAGAAACATTTGTAGCCTGTCCTGACAGAGCAGGAACAGGAAATGGCATAACATTTATGTTGAGAGGATTTTTTGTTGATTGGGATGTGCCTGACAGAACAGGCAATGGTACAGAAGCTTGTGACGGTTTAACGGATGCACATGTGGGTAAAGTTGCAGATGACAATACAGCGCTCATAATGGCGCCAAGATTAATGGTAATAGCTTCAGTAATCATTTTTTTAAATTCTGGAATAAGAATACCAGCGATATCGTTCACAGTTGGCGTAGGCGGTGTAGGCTTGGCTGCAGCAATTTTAGCGAAGCTCAGCGTCGGAAGTTGAGAGTTCTGACGCATAAAAGCTCTGGCCTCAGGATAACTGCAGTTATTTAAAGTTTTATGTTTTACGATAGCGTACTCTTCTTTGAACTTGGAGCAGTTTCTCGACAGAGCGAGATGACCTTCTCCGCAATTCACACATTTAACAAAATCAGTGGCGCTTTACCGCAAATGCAAATTTTTGTATCCTTACATGTTTTAGAGGAGTGACCAAACTTTTGACAGTTAAAACAACGCATTGGCTTTGGAATGTATGGCCTAACAGGCAAACTGTACATTGCAACACGAATCTTTTCTGGCAACTTGTGGAGTGAAAAAGAAACAATTATGGACGCAGTGTCTTCCATTACGCCATTGGCCTTGCGGGTAATCCGCCTGATCTCAGAGACACCTTCCGAACTGAGTTCATAGCATAGCTAGTCGGTAGTGCACTTAAGTAAATCCCGACAAGTTATTACCCCCTTGACGGTATTTAGAGTTGTGTGAGACGTAACGTCCACAGAAAAATCACAAAAAACTGTTACTTGTAGCAACACAGTTGCTTGTTTCGCCGACTTTGTCCCGACCAACAAGCTATCTTTAATTATTTTGACGGACTGAACTTCACCAACAATGCCGTACCATTGTTAGCTGCTTAATATAGGGCTGACCTTGAAAAAGTAAGTTCCGTCCTTTTTTTTGATGACCAGAAACCTGGGTGTTTGACCCACCGTCAACTGGCTCATCATTTTCTGCTTTTTAGCATGGTGAGAGGTAACGGAGGGGTTGCCCCCTCCGTCGAATACCCCGTCCGCCGACGCGGACAATTAGAAAGTAAATAGAATTGAAAAACCCACCTGAAAATAAGAAAACGTAGCCAAAACTACGAAAAAAAAAATATATTTATTCAAAATGAATAAAAACCCGAACGAAAACAGTTGATAAACTACCAAAACAACACCATACAAAACAAAATAAACACAAACGAACGAGAAAAAACCTAAGTTCAAACACGAAATTTGTTTGCTTAAAATTTGAATGTATTCGCACAGAGCTCACGTAAAGAACGTCCGATCACTCTGGCATCTAGTACACGACTGATATATATATATATATATATATATATATATATATATATATATATATATATATTTATATATATATATATATTTAAATATATATATATTTATATATATATATATATATTTAAATATATATATATATATATATATATATATATATATATATATATATATATATATATATATATATATATATATATATATATATATATATATATATATATATATATATATAAATATATATTTATTTATTTATTTTTAATTATTTTTCCTTGTTATATAAAATCCAATTTCTTTTATAACTTAAATCATTTTTATATATATATATATAAATATATATACATATATATATATATATATATATATATATATATATATATATATATATATATATATATATATATATATATATATATATATATATATATAGATATATATATATATATATATATATATATATATATATATATATAATATATATATATATATATATATATATATAATATATATATATATATATATATATATATATATGTATATATATATATATATAAATATATATATATATATATATATATATATATATATATATATATATATATCTATAAATATATATATATATATATAAATATATATATAATTATATATAAATATATATATATATATATATATATATATATATATATTTATTTAAAATTTTTTTTCCTTGTTATATAAAATCCAATTTCTTTTATAACTGAAATCATTTTATATATATATATATATATATATATATATATATATATATATATATATATATCTATATATATATATAGATATATATATATATATATATATATATATATATATATATATATATATATATATATATATATATATATATATATATATATATATATATATATATATATATATATATATATATATATATATATATATATATAATTATATATATATATATATATATATATATATATATATATATATTTATTTATTTATTTTTAATTTTTTTTCCTTGTTATATAATATCCAATTTCTTTTATAACTAAAATCATTTTTACTATCATCTGTACAAGCGGTAATGACCATAGTCGTCGATCCGCATATTAAATAAAACTTTAAAAAAATATTTTCCAACAATATGATCATTTAAGATTAAATCTTGAAATCACGAAACATTTTCTTGATTTTAATTAAAAGTTAAGGTTTTAACTCGGTCAAATCCATTTTAAAAAATATTTATTTTATTTAACAAAGGTTTACAAATGTATATTATAATGTTTGTGTCTATCATCTACAATTCTGTTTATTAATCTGTTGTCAGGCTCTTTAATAACTTAATTGTGAGACATCAGCATTTACTTATCAAACACAGATGCATTGTAGAATGAATATTATAAACATTGTAGTAGCCAATACAGCCTTGTGAAAGTCGAACGCTTGATTCTGTTAATGTAGCAATGTGTTAGAAAGAGTTTTTGATATTTTCGTAAACAAAATTTTATATTTTTAATATTTACCTCTATATATGGTAACGTATTAGGTTTTGGGATCTAATTAATAAATAACAATACAAGTTTTATATTAAATCGGGCTCTTTATTATATCTACGGTCTCGGAAGGTTTTTCACTACGCTTTACCACTACAGCATCATATACGAGACTGCCCAAAAAGGTTTGTCGCAAGATCTTAAAAATGACCACATCTGTTTAGCCTTCTTCTACACATTGGTCCTTATCTTGAAATATTGATCGAGCATAAATCTCTTATACGTGTAACTATAACTAAGGACAAAACCCTTAGACTAAACATAATAAAGATTAACTTTTGTATATATGCATGGATATTTCAACATAACGTTCCAATATTTTTACCTTCATTTTAACCTCGGATACAATTAAAAATATAGTATACAAAGAAAAATAATATAACGGAACATGCATGTTTATACTAAGACGGGTAAATACGACAATACAATTTATACCTACGCAATCAAAAAAATTATAAAAAATGATAAATAGACATTTATAACAATATGTTAAAAATTACAATATTGAAAGCATTTGACATATTATAAAGCGCAAACATGCCAAAAACTTTAATGAAAAATTATGTGATGGTTTAATTTCAGCTTCTCTTTGTCAACAATTCACTTTTTCAAATTTGTCGTGCTTTACTTTACGTGTATTGTTGTCCGGCAAGAACCAAGAGGAGGTGGAAGCTGATTTGTTTTATTATAAAAAAATCTTTCAAGCCAACTAAGTTTGAAACATGTTTTTAAATAAATAATTTACCTCTTGTCGGGATGGGAAAGGAAACATCGGATACTTTTGGATGAAGGTATTATAGAGATATAGTTGGATAATTTAACCTTCCGAAGTAGAAGTAATATAAACATTATCGAATGAGTTGTCACTATATCAAATAGGTTTACTCATCAATGTGGCACCCAAATGTTTAATGCCAACTACCTAACTATTACCACAATAATAGCATTGTAGCAACGAGCCTCCTAAACATATAATTTTTTAAATATCCAAGGAGAGTTGACAACGAAAAAACAAGAGGGTTGTCATTTTGGATGTAAAAAGGTGTGTTATAAAAAAGGTTTCTCATAAAAAAATTTCTATTATGACGTGTAAAATTTAATATCTTGTTAACGTTCTGCTTATAAATACATATCTATACATTTGCTTAAAGTTTTAATTATTTCTTTCATATTTTTTTGAGGGTGTTTTAATCGGTAAGAACCATATATCCTTACATATTCATCTGGGATGTTTCTCATGTTAGAAAATGGCGCCCAGCGACGGGCCGATAGCACTACTCAATTGTAAGAAACATCTAAACTACAAACGAAAATCCACGTGTGCATAATACCACGTGCGACAAAACCGCGAGTATAGAATTGCTCGCGCATAATTACTGAAGACATCGTGCGCAAAATTCCACGACGCCTCCAAAACGACAGCCTGCCTCCAGCCGAAGCAACAAGCCACGGCCGGCCACTAAACCCATCAGAAGCCCACATTCGCAAAGAAACAAGGCTCAAAATATTGTAATGTCTGCAGACCAATTCAATTCATTCATCGCACGCGTCACTGAAACGTTACGCCAAACAGCAAGTTCTTCAAGTACCTCGAGCACACCAACTCTGGGTACCTAAACGGGAAATTTTGCTAAATGCACATCTCGTTTCGACGGAAGTGCTAGTGCCGATGTCGATGCATTCATAGATGCCATCAGTGTATATAAGGATTGTTTAAGCATAACAGAAGAAAATGCATTAAAAGGCTTGCCCATGCTCTTCACGGGGCTAGCGGCAACATGGTGGAATGGTATGAAACCAAACACCACTTCGTATGAAGATGCTATTTCCAAATTACGCTCCGCGTTCGAATGTAGGAAGCCGGCATATAAACTATATAGGAAACTGTTCTCGAAAGAACAAGAAACTGACACGAGTACAGACATTTACGTTTGTCAAGCTCGGGCAATTTTTGAAAAATTACCAAAACCACCCTTAGCTGAAAGTGTACCGTTAGACATGGTATTCGGTTTGCTGTCTCGTGGAATACGTAAGCGGATTGCACGCGAATCAGTGCAAACCTTCGAAGATTTGCTTACTTGCTCAAGATCAATCGAACAATCACTGATTGAGAAGCGTGATCGTCAGCAAATACAATCTTTAAAATGCCGAACGCTTATATGAATCAATGAGAAGGGTGGAGTGTACGAATGTCGGACGCTTGGTTTTTGCAATGTCTCCACATTGCGTTTTAGAAATAATTTTGTTATTTTCGTACGAATGTAATATTAAAATATATATATATATATATATATATGTATATATATATATATATATATATATATATATATATATATATATATACATATATATATATATATATATATATATATATATATATATATATATATATATATATATATATACATATAAATATATACAATAAATAAAATACTTGGTAGTTTCCGCGAATAAATATTTTATTTAAAAATCGACGCGTTTCGCCTCTACAGTCATAATCAGGTAATCAGTGTTACAAAGGTTCTTTACAACAATGTCTACAAAATCTATCACTTATAAACTAAAATTTTATGTTACATCTAGCTGTTCGTTGACTATATATTTTTTGGGAATTAACGGCTTTTCTGATTTCTAAGTTCTCAAGTAAATTAAGTCTGTATCCTTTCGGTTCAATATGGAGTATCCAGTAATCTTTTAATGTGTGTTTGTTCAATGCGATGTTGGGAAAAGCCTGTTGTCTTTGTATTAGTTTCTATAGATTTAATATGTCCTTTGAAGCTAGTTTTAAAATTTCTGCCGCTTTGACCTATATATTTCTCGTAGCATTTATTTCTAGTATAAAAACTTTATTAATAGAATATTTGAAATACTTTTTTTAATTTAAATATATTACTAAAATACAGATAATTCAAAGAATAATATTATTTTACTTGTAATTATTGTGATTTTGAAATAAACAGTTTTTTCTTATTTTGTTTTACTGTCCATTATTTTTGTGACCCACTGTATATGGCATAGCAGTCTTTACATTGAATTTCATAAGCTCCAGATAATTCGATTTTTTAGATTATAGGTTAAGTATTTGTTAATGAACTTCTTAATGTTGTTTTATTTGTGGAAATGGTTTTAATGTTATGTTTAATGAAAATAAGTGTTCCTGTTTGGGTAGTTTTAGGGATATAATTTAAATAAACCCAGTTATTATTTGTATTAATATCTGTTTCTACATAGATATTATTAGAAATACATAGAAATTTTAAAACAAGGTTTAAAGAACATATTAAATCTTTAGAACAAATACAAACACAACAGGCTTTTCTCAACATAGATAGATTTTGTAAACATTGTTGTGAAGAACCTATGCAACACTGATTAGCTGATGATGACTGTAGAGTCCGATTGTGAAATAAAATAATTATTCGTGGAAATTACCAAGTGTTTTGTTTATTATTATTATTATTTTATATATATATACATATATATATATATATATATATATATATATATATATATATATATATATTTTTATATATATATATATATATATATATATATATATATATTATATTTTTAATATTTTTTCCTTGTTATATAAAATCCAATTTCGTTTATAACTAATATTATCTTTATTTTCATCTGTTCAAGCGGCAATGACCAAAGACGTCGATCCGCATAAGATGAAATTTTGAAATCATGAAACATTTTCTTGATTTTAATATATGGTAAGATTTTAACTCGGTAAAATGCATTTAAAAAAATATTGATTTTATATAACAAAGGTTTACAAAGGTTTATTATAATGTTTGTGCCTATCATGTACAATTCTGTTTATTAATCTGTCTGGTTCTTTAATAACTTAATTGTTAGACATCAGTATTTACTTATCAAACATTGATGCATTGTAGAGTGAATATTAGAAACATTGTAGAAGGAAATACAGGCTTGAGAAAGTCGAACGCTTGAATCTAATAATGTAGCAATATGTTAGAAAGAGGTTTTGATATTTTCGTAAACAAAATTTTAAATTTTTAATATTTACCTATATATGTATATGGTAACATATTGGGTTTTGGGATCTAATTAATAAATAACAATAGAAGTTTTATATTAAATTGGGCTCTTTATTATATCTACGGTTTACTACGCTTTACCACTACAGCATAATATACGAGACTGCCCAAAAAGGTTCGTTGCCAGATCTTAAAATTAAAATACCCTAAATATTCTGATTTAAAATTAAAGTTATTGATATCGGAAAGAATATCAAATTTTGATTTTCTTTCTTTCTAAAATTTTATTGTTTTACATAACAATGATCGTTTATTTTTATTTAAAAGCTGAACACGTTTTAATTTTTTACGAAGTGATTGCTCTCGCGGAGTTTCAGTATCAGAAAATAATTTTTTTCGGCAAGCTGCATCTGGGGAACACAAAGGATTAGATGACCATTGTTGTGCAGCTTCACTGATTGTTGGCTGACTTTCCGGTGTTGAAGGCAAATTAATTTCATCTGAATATAAATTACTGTATTTGAGTACAGGAGACACTACTTTAAATTTTGATGATGATAATGGGATTAAATAAGAGTTTATCTCTAATACTTGTAAGGTACAGCATTGACATACAAGTAATGAATTTCCTGAAAATATATAATTGTATAATTAAACTATTTGAAACTTGTAATTATTTAACGAAATAGTATTGCATAACTAATAGTATAGAAAACTTATTACCACTTCTTGCGACCCATAATTCACACTTTATTTTTCTTTGACTGCAAATTTTAAAAAGGATAATTTGGGATGGTCTATACGCGATTTTTTACAATTCAAATAAATACACTTCTGACCAGACACCTTATATTAAATTTAAATAAATTTGGAATTGATATAAATATTATCAAAAAATCACCCGTTAAATATGCATGCAATTGTATACAAATGAAACAATCCGTAAAAATTCAAGAACTATTCAATATAAGATCAGATTTCTTATCGAAATAAAACGGAAACTGTTGAGCATGTATGGTTTTAGCTTCTGGGACATAGCGTTTGCTCTAGTCGGGCAATGGTATTAACCGCAGCACCCTCGGGTGCGGCAATGGTACTACAATATTAAGCACTGCACAGCTTATGCATTACGTTATACGTCTGTGTATATTTGTCTGTGATACAACTCAATCTACATTCACGTTAACTCGGTAAAAAATGTGCACCAATTATCATACATCCCGCTTTACATTCACGTAATTAGGGTATCTTAAAACCACAAAAATATCACCATAAAACACGTCAAATACCTTGGTGTTCATCTCTCATCTCGACTCAATCATGCACACCACATGCAACAGCTTATCCTAAAAGCACAGCTATCCCTCCGCATGATTTACTGCCTTCTAACAAAACCCAGCCCATTATCCCTTAAAACCAAACCCTCGTATATAAACCCCTCCTATGGCAAATCCCTACCTATTCAGCCTCAGCGTGGTGTGGCACCCTATACTCCACATCTGTACTACTTCAGCGCTTTCAGAATAAGTGCTTCAGCCTTGCTGCACAGGCTTCAAGATACATTCGCATCACAGAACTTCATATACTGACCAAAATGTCATACATCGACGGCTACATCACCCAACGAACACAAACATTTTATACAAAACCTACTACCAACCCCAACCCACTCATAAATAACATCACACTTATCAAAGAACATAACATTCCATGCAGAACAAAGCACACGCATCCTTAAGTATTACTACCAATTTACTCCATGCAGGTCTCTCATGCTTATACAACCAGCTACCATACTAAGAGCAACAGCCTACCTTCACTTAACAATCAAAACAATTTCACTTAACTTTAGACATATCATTCGCAATTAACACACATTATAACATCCATCACCACAACCTAAATATTTTCAATTAATTAATAATAGATTTAAGTTTTATAAAAATTGTTTTTCATTTGCAAATTAATGGGTTTTTATTTTGCTCCTTTTCCCATATGTAATCCAAAATTCACTAAACAAAAGCACAATTATAATACTTTTTATACAATTATTATTTCATACATATCTCATTGTTAAACTCCTTCGTTAGTATGATCTCTGAAATCCCCGCCATGCGTTCCAAATAGATTGATTAATAAACTTTAATACAAACTAAATAATATAGAGAAATTTGAAATGAAAATGAATGATGGCTAGGACCCTACATTGTAGCCATAGTAAACCTGGTTCGAATCCTGGTGATGGCTTTATGAGCTTCTTGACGCAGGCGTCGCCAATTATAATATTTGCGGCAGATACAGGAATTGCTTAATTTTTAACATTATTAACAACTGGTGCCGTGCCTTAGTTGGTTAAAGCACCTGTCTAGTAAACAGGAGATCGGGAGTTCGAATCTCCCCGGGGCCTGATTGAAATAGCAATTTAATCAATTTTTATTAATGTTATGCTGGAACTAGTTTTTATCGGAAACTAATTAAATATATACGCCCGCATGCACCCTATACATTCTTAATATTATACTCAAGGATAAATAATTTTTTTAAATTCAAGGTTTGCTTAAGGGGTACGGCCACTCTAGAGATTCGAAAGATTCAAAAAAAAAAAATTATCTTAAATGAAACTTGAAGTTGTATGGAATGAGGACTCATTCAAATTATTCTCGTGAGAATGTTCTCTTCGTTTAATTTGCTAGCATTCAACTAGTAACTAGAACATTATCTTTAAACGCTTTTTTTGTGAAACTGTGTTTTTCAGTCTATCAAAAATAACTGAAAAAACATACTTGCTCGCCTGGCAGTCATAGATAAAAAGCAAAAAAATTACACCTGTTTTTCAGTTTGGCATCCGAACCAAACACAATACAGTCAGGCAGGTGTGTAGAATTGCTACAAACATAGCCACTTACTTTAATAAAGACAAAGTTACTGCGTTAACCATTTTATACTTCGAAAAAGCTTTCGAAAAAATTTTCATGAAAGGGTTAATCCATCAATTAATTACTAATAACCTACCCTCAATCCTAATAGAACATAGCATGTATGTTTTTTCAGTAATTTTTTATAGATTGTTGAGAACGCTAATTGGACGGTAGCCGGAAGAAAATGTGGGGTTTTTGTTGGGCTTAGGCAGGAGAAGATTCAACCACTGAAACACCGGTGCTTGTAAGAGCTCTAGAACACTTTAGATTCACAGCTGCTTATTTACTTACAACAATACAAATAAATGTGATAAACATGTTAATTTTATATATTCAAATTAGTTTTAAGGGGTTAGGCCACTATAGAGTTAGAAAAAAAAAATCATTTTTCAGATTTTTCTTTGACGAAAGTATACTTGTATAAAAACTGTTTACATACTTTTATTAAACATGTATTTGACTATACAGTGAATTTTTTTATTTCATAAATATGTGAAATGGGTGGTGTTAGTGTTCAATAACCCATGAAGCTTTTTGGAAGTCGCACTAATAGGGCGAAAGGGTTTAGCAACCACTAATTAACCAGGAACTAAAACGACAACAGATTATAAATTTGCAATATATAAGCTTTCGGACTACGTAGCCGATTTTAAAATATTGACTTTTGTAGAAATGACACGCAATTCAAAATAGAATTATAATTCCTAGCTAAAAATTTCATATGAATTTGTTAATTAAAAAGAGGCTATCAACATTAAAAGAAAATCCTATGGTGTTCGATAGAAAATTGTATACTAAATAAGCCGGTAAATGATTCATGCCTATTGATTGACTTGTATAGGCTGTGACGAAAGAGTACGAATGCCAGGCCATGAGGCCGGTCCCGCCAACTGTGGACACCCACTGGATTCCGAAGCCAAGAGCGACGGGGTGGTGGGGCCGCAAAAACTGACTTAAGCCAGTGATGTTTTGGCCTCCGGTTGGAGTAGTGACTTTTTTTTCTTGAAAAAAAGTGTGATCTCCAGGTCGCGGTTTTTGTTCGAGGGTTCTGACTTTCATTCGTTTTTCCGGCGATATCTTCACCCACGGAGGGCATCGACCGACCCATCGATCGAACGCGGGCGTACCGACGACCAACGTCTCCGGTCCTCAGGATAGTTTCTTGGAATACGTGTTCCTGACGCCTGCACGTGGTTTCCTTAGACCCGGCACCAGGGCTGCCCTGAGGAAATAAAGGCTGTATCGTTCTGTTCTTTCCAATCCTCTAGGGGACATCTCGTCACTGAGTTTTAGTTTCTTTATTTTGGGGTTTTGTATCGTACAATCCCCGTATTTATTTATTATTGCCGGTGCTATTGATTAATTATTTCTCCTTGTTTACTTATTTATTTTTGGTACTATTTATTATTTATTCTCCCCCCCCCCCATTATTTAGTTATTTATTGTTGTTATTGCTGATTATTTATTCCCCATTATTTATTTATTTATTTATTGTTAAGCTCTCGTAAGTATTTATGATTGTTAGTACTATTTATTTACTTGCCGTTATTTATTTGTGCCTCGTTAAGCCTGCGGGTTCCCGGCTTCTAGGTTTCTCTTCACGCGAGCCGTGATTATTAGTCGTTATTTTAGCCTAAAAGTAGGGTGACCGTAAATTGCTCGACATAAGGCCGAGCTTGCTTGTATTCCTTCAGCCAAATTAATCTGGATACCTACCCTAATATACTATATCTCTATATTATCTTTGTGCTTCAATTTTCACCCAGATTCACCAAGATCTATCAATCGTAAAATCGATACAGCCACGAACATCGCTAATAACCGTTTGTCTTTATGCGCAGAGCCATCTACCCTTCCTTTGTAGGACCGCTGCCGGGGCATGCAAGAGACCGGAAGTCCCTTGCTTGGCGCGCGATTCAATTCGTAAAGCTCCACAGCGACACCACCAGGACCTACGGGAATGCAAGGGGACACTTACGTGACTATTACTAAATTTTTTTACTTTGTTCTTTAAACCTATTTGGCCTGTTAAATTCTTTTGATATTTTTTTATTTCTGTCTCAGATAAACGTTCTTTATTTATGTTATTAGTGGTACAATTCACGGGTTAAGTACTATACTGTATTTGTTATTGAATCCAATATAACGGTGAGATACTCGGAGGTTTATTTGTTGCTACGCGGACTTCCTCACACCTACGCAGATTCCGTCTGCCCATGCTTCCTCGGCTTTCGCCTTACCCCGACCACTCCTGAGCTAGTGGGTCAAGCCCCAATTTTGACGGTGACAAGGCTTACTATTTCCGCCCAGTTTGAAAAACACAGCTTCGAATAAAACGCGTTTAAAGATAAAGTTCTAGTTTCTGGTTGAATGCTAGCATATAGGACCACCAATATCTGCCCCAAAATCCAACGTAGAGAACATTCTCACGAGAATAATCCTCATTCCATACAACTTCAAGTTTCATATCAGAAACATTTTTTTTTTTGAATTTTTCGAATCTCTAGAGTGGCCTTACCCGTTAAGTAAACCTTGAATTTAAAAAAAATATTTATCCTTGAGTATAATATTAAGAATGTATAGGGTGCATGCGGGCATATATATTTAATTAGTATCCGATTAACACTAGTTCCAGCATCACATTAATAAAAATTGATTAAATTGCTATTTCAATCAGGCCCCGGGGAGATTCGAACTCTCGATCTCCTGTTTACTAGACATTTCATTTCATTTTCAAAAGACTTTATTTGTTTAATAATTACATTTTATATACATTTATAAGAGTTCCTACTCACAAGGGTTTAAATCTTGGTTTGATTGTGTTGTGTTTTATTACAAAAAATGGTTTATATGTCTAAATGTTTCGGTTTTTAACACAATTTTGATGTTTAAGGATTGCTTCTTGGGAAAGGAGGTACCAGAAAACCCATTTTAAATTTTACATACTTATAAATTACCTTAGCTAATATTTAGAATATTTACAGTATTTTATATTTTTATTTTGCTATATTTTTTGTTTTTTTTTTGACATAGGTTGGCAACACTGCTGAAGGTGACCCCAGTCCATGTGTCACGTTTGTTTGTGGTTATGTTGATGTTTTTGTGTTTTAATATGAATTTATGTATCAGATTCTTCAAGACGCCTAAGTTTCCGCACATCGGATTAGTTAATTAATGCTTTGTGTTCTCAAGGACGCGCTCGCAAAAGACATGAAGAGTCTCATAAGGAAGCTTATGTTTTATTCGAAATGTGGTGTTGTGTTTACGGATAGCCTTCATATTACGGGTGAGAGTGTTGTGTTGTATTTATGTGGTGTAGAATTTTGCTGATATTTCTTTTATGTGTTGTGTTAAGAATGTAAAATTTATTTGTGTGAGAAGGTCAATCAATGTTGTTTATCTATCTAACCGAGCTGACAAACGGAGAGATTGGTTCTGGACTCGTTGGAGCGCAGTGAGGCTTGACTTGGACGCACAACATCACACTGGAGCTGCGTATGTGAGTATGGGACGTATTATTGATTTGTATATTAGGATTTTATTTTTTATGGTTAATGGACTGTTTTTTGACAATAGCGGATAGAGGAGGCGTATCGTGGCGTGTGCTCTAGTAATGGATTTGCGAATATGAGGCCAATGATTGAGGCGCTCGTGAAGGTGAACCCCAGGTACTTGACCTGGGTTTGTGGGATGCTCTTGTGATTATGAATAGTTAGATGAGTGAACCTTGATGTTGGAATAATTGCGACGAAAGCCGATGGTTTCGGTTTTGTCTGCGTTGATTAAGATTTTCCAGAGAACCCAAAATGGAATGAGTTTGTTGATGTGAATTTGGATTAACGACACCGCCACCTGCGCACTGAACGAGTGCGCATAAATAGCAGTGTCGTCCGCGCACATTGCGATTTTTTTTTGGAAAAAGGTGGGTTTATCGCTGAGGTAAAGGTTAAAGAGAGTGGGGCCAAGGACGCTGCCTTGCGGGATTCCTGCCACAATGGGTTTGACGGAAGACATTGTGTTATTCATTTTGACTCTGAAGAAACGGTTAAGTAAGAATGAATTTATTTATTTAATTATTATAGGAGGGAATTTAAGAGTAATCAGCTTGTGTATGGGTCCTGCTATCCAGACCCTATCGAATGCTTTTTCGATGTCCAGCAGGACCATGGCTGTAACATTATTTTTATTGAAGTTAATACTGACGTCTGTTGCAATTCTGCATAGCTGCTGAACAGTATTGTGTTTCGGTCGGAAGCCGAACTGAAAATCAGGTATGTGTTTTTGCTCTTTGATCATTGCGTTTACTCTAGATAGGATTATTTTTTCAGCTACCTTGGACATGGAATTTAACAAAGAAATTGAGCGATAGCTGAGCGGGAGGGTTTTATCCTTATTTGGCTTATGGATTGGGAACACTGTGACAGATTTTAAGGCAGTTGTGAAGTGTTTAAGTTTTATTATGGTATTAATTAGGTAGTGTAGATGGACTATTGATTTTTTGGAGAGGTTTTTGAGGATAACATTTTTTATTTTATCAGGACCAGAAGCTTTGCGATTGGCTTAGGTACGGATCATTTGGAAAATTTCTCTGGGAGAGGTAAGGAATTTATGTGTATTGTGTTCTGTATGATAACTACGAAGAAACGCAAGCGTTTCTTCAACAAAACGGTTCTGTGTTTGTGTATTTGGTGCAATTTGGTGATTTTGCTCGTAGGTGTCGGCGATGCTCTCTGCTTTTTGAGTATCTGTGACAGCCATCGAGCCATTATGGTTTAATGAGGGGATTGGATGGTAGGGGGTTATTTAATTTGTGTTGTTAGTGATTTATATTCATGTCTGAAACTGGGGTCTCTGGTCCTCTGCCACCGTCTACGTGCATGATTCCGTTGTGAAATGATATCCGCTGTATTTTGGGGTAGGTTGAGTTTGTGCGGTTTAATTATTAGATTTTGTGTATTATCTTTTTTAGCTCGATTGATTGCGCATGTAAATGTGTCGATATCTTGCACCAACTGAGCTGGAGATAGGATGTTTTTGTTAATTTTAATGTATGTATCTAACGTTTCGCGAAATTCCTTCCAGTTCGTATGTTTATATGATGTTATCGTACGCGTGTGATTTTCTATTAGTTGATGTTGCAACTGGAAGGTGATCGGGTTGTGATCCGAGCTAAGTTCTGGGAGTGAAAGAGGGTGTGTAATATTTTTGACATTTTTATTGATGATTAAATCGATCGTGGTAGGCCTCATACCATTCTCCGGGTAATGGGTAGGATCGTCGGTACATAGGACAAAAGCTGCGTGTGTCTGAACGTATTTTGCTAATATGCGGCCGTTAATGTTAGTGTGATGACAGTTCCAGTCTGCGTGGAGGTTGGAAGATAGGTCTTGTGTTGTGAAATGGTTAGAAGGTTGGTTATAAGCTGCGGTAATGGTTGTGTTGTCTGGAAGTAGTATAGATACTACCTCAAGCGAGGATGGGGGCGGAGCTAAGAGGGAGTGGCTTACGTTGTTCCTCACTAACGCTGCAACTCCTCGAGACTTTTTATGAGTTTGATTTTGTCTGTTGGCCCGGTAGATAGTGTAGTGTGGGATTCTAAGTGTGTTAGTATTGTTCAAGTGTGTTTCATTTATTAACATTATGTGTATTTTGTGTTTGTGTAAGAAGTATTTAAGCTCCCCTAACTTACTCAGAATTCCACTTGCGTTCCAAGAGGACACATAAAGATTTTCGTTTGATGCCTTATTCGTCATTGAAGAAGCTGAAAAGGACCATCATACGTTGATTGGGTGGCGTCACCTTCAGCTTGGCTGCCAGCGCTTAAATTTTTGTCAAGGCTTCTTTCAGGTTTATATAGCTGTTAATTTCCTTAATTGCATCTGAAAATTCGTCTGTGTGAATGAATTCGTTTGTATTGTAGTTGTTAATTGTGGGCTGGGATTGGGGTTGGGGTTGGTTTTTAGGACGTTCTGTGGGTAATTTTTGGGAACGGAGGAGATCGGGATATTGCTCTTTGTTAAGTTGGGGTGGTTGTGTTGAGGTGGATGGGGTTGGTTGGGAAAGCGGTGTTTTTGTCCAGACGTTGGTAGTAGGAAGTGGAGTGGGGCGGTATGTTTTGTTATTATTATTTGTTTTGTTTTTATTTATGTTTTGTGTTTCTATGTTTTTTATCTTTTGTACATATACAGGACATCCAGCGTAACTCGCAGTATGGTCACCGTTACAGTTCGCGCATGTTGTGCTGGTCGTCGGTGGTTGGTTGCATGTAGTGGTCAAATGAGGCTGTGCGCATTTTAGGCAACGCGGTTGCAGCCTGCAGTTTGTGGTCGCGTGTCCCCATGCCTGGCAACTGTGGCACTGAATTATGCGTTTTTTATTTATATGCCTCTCCCAGCAGAATTTTGCATACATCAAATATTTGACATCATTGTTTAATTTAGTTACGGTCATGTCGCTGTCCATGGTTACTAGGTAAAGTAGTCTGTCTGTCGTCCGCATTTTATAAATTTGAATTGCTTTTATTTTGTATATGTTGATTAGTTCATTTTTAATCTCTTCCGTACTCGGGTTTGAGTCCAGGCCTCTGATCACAAAGGCGTGTGGTTTGTCTCTCTTGTTTGTGAATGTATAGAAGTGGGTGTTCATCGTGTCGATTGCTGCTATGAATGTCAATCTGTCTGTCTCTGTCTGTATGAATATATTTGTATTGTTAGCTGTATGTTTAATGTGAAAGTTGTTAGTTGTATATTTACTTTCTTATACGGAGTATAAGTAAGTATTGTAATCATGAAAAATTTCGATCTCGAGATTTTAACGGAAATATACGTTTTGACCTTCCCTGAATCGATTCCAACTATTTTTGGAATGACGTCCGTCTGAGTGTGTGTGTGTGTGTCTGTGTGTGTGTGTGTATGTTCTCTACAGCCTAAACGGTTGAAGCTAAAATTATGAAACTTTAAACTTAAGATTTGCATATGCCTGAGGTGTGCACCTCCTATTTTAAAAAAAATATATTCAAAGCGGAAGTGCCTGTTTACTCCAGTCAATTTTGGCATTTTCTGAAATAACTCAAAAATGGTTACAGTCACAGAAAAATTTCATGAACAAAAATTAAAGGTATTTATATTTAGCACAACTTTTGTTTGAATTATTTTTCCAAAAAGAGTAATGGCTTCAAATTAAATTTCTGCTTATTATATATATTTTAACATAAATCGTATCATCTGCGCCTGTCAATTGTTTAACAAAATAGACTTAAATAATTTGAAGTTTGACATTTGATATTGTTTCTAAGAAATTTATCTACTGTAAAAGCGAACTAAGTGTTAGAACGAATATTAAAAATTAGAAAAATTATGTAACTACGATATGGTTTAACCCATATGCGGATAAGAAAGTTCGGTGCATGACACTGCAGATATTTTTTATTATATTTATTAATGTGTTATATTTGTCAGGGTCATTGATTATGCCCGGAATGATTAGGGGTGGCGGGGTCCTTGGGCGCTGTGTCATCGCAACCTCCATTTTCTGCTCGTCACCGGCCTCAGTTCCGCTCTCGAAGTCCGAGAATGGATCGAATCTGTTTTTCGTTTTGGTTGGTGGTATAACGGGAGGGGCGCGGGGCATGTGCGCGACCGTCTGTTTCTGAAAATCCTCATATGCGGGAGGAGCCTTTTTCGCTGTATTGGAATTAGGGCGAGTACCTATAAGTACGTTTACCTGTTCCTTATTTAATTTTTTCTTCTCCCTCTGCATGAGCGGAGAGGGAAGTTTTGTTTGTAGTGGACAGGCGCTTTAACCAACTAAGCCACGGCGCCAGTTGTTAATAATATTAAAAAAAAGCTGTATTGTCATGAACTGAACTTTCTTATAGGCATATGGGATAAGCCACTTCGTAGTTTCATTATTTTTCTAATTAATAATATTTGTTCTAACCTATAGATCACTTTTACATTAATTATATTTCTAAGAATATATATTAAATGTCAAACTTCAAATTATTTACGTCTATTTTGTTAAGCAATTGACAAGCGCAGATGATACTATTTATGTAAAAATATATATAAAAAAGGCAGAAATTTATTTTGATACCAGTACACTTTTTGGAAAAAAAACAAGAGTTGTGCTAAATTTGAATACCGTTAATTTTTGTTCATAAAATTTTTTTGTTACTCTAACCATGTTTGAGTAATAGCAGAAACTGCCAAAAATGACGAGAGTAAACAGGCACTTCCGGTTTGAATATTTTTTTCAAAAATAAGAGCTGCACACCCCAGGCATATGCAAATCTTAAGTTTAAAGTTTCATAATTTTAGCTTCAACCGTTTAGGCTGTAGAGAACATACACACACACACACAAACAGACACACACACACACACACAGACGGACGTCATTCCAAAAATAGTTGGAATCGATTCAGGGAAGGTGAAAACGTATATTACCGTTGAAATCTCGAGATCGAAATTTTTCATGAGTACAATACTTTTACTGCGTATAAGAAAGTAAAAATTATTGGTCTGTGCCCTTCGGTATTTGGATATAATTTGTCTATGTATCCAGTTGGCCTTTGTTAGCCGCTTGTAAAAACACTTTTTATGGCGCAGAAAATAATTTACAATTGCAATTTAAAAATATATCTTTATTTGAAATGTTCACCATTAAATACATACAATATCATAAAGGTGATTCTATTGCCCCTAATAAATTGAGGTTTTTCATTAATTAAGGAGAGGTTCTCATGTAAAGTTTTCAAAAAATCGATTTTTTTTATATCACATTTTTCGAAAGGTATACATTGGGTTTAAAGCGTTTTTCGATCCGCGCATCACAAACGTTTCTGCAGCCCATTGTTCGAAGCTGTATCCCGGCCACCACGGGCCGCTCTCGGGTCGAGACGTGCGACTCAGTTAGAGACCTTTTCTCGGCTTTATGCACGTTCCCAGAATGCTTGGCATTGCACTGTACATGTGTACAGGCCTTCGGAACTTATTTGCAGACTAATCGTGAGTTATGAAAAAAACTAAAATACATTAAAAAACAAAAAAAAATTTTAAATCAGTCACATTTTCGGTCCACCAAATTGGATTTGCCATTTTTAGTTTTGCATTGTGGCACATATTACCCCAAATCCATATTTAGAAATCGGGAATTTGCATTGTTTTTTTTTTGTCAGCCATATTGGATCGGCCATTTTGAATTTTGAAAAACTGGCTTCAGATTCGGATTCAACGATGTCCAAAACTATTAATTCCATGTCATTGTTACGAAAAATTGACATTTTATCACGAATATTCCATCGATAATGTTCCCAAAACTTTAAACACGTTTATCTCGAAACACGATTTTTCAAAACTGCGTGCAGTCTCACTTGAGACCTGTTTGATGTAAAACCTTAGACTTTTAACCACTCGAAATAGACCCTTTTTCCGTGGAAGATAGACCTATAAAATGTACAAATTGTTTATATTAATGATATGTTATAAGGTCTTGAAGTGGAAAAAATACCCGAAAAATAAACTTCAAGATAGTCTAAAATGCTCAAATTTCAACTTTTTTCCCACTTTTTTAGGTCTATCTTCCAATAAATTTAATTTTCTTTTTGACGGTATTCCCACTTTTTTCTTCCAGACAAATACTGAGGCGCTAAACTGCACGCCAATTACGCGCTGACATCACTCGACACTATCACTAACCATGGGCGCCATTTTGATTGTAATTAAACAAAAAAATTTAAAATGTAGACAAAAAAATAACCTTTTAGAACTTTTAAACCGAAAACTTCTATTTCTTTTCATTGCCGAGATATAAAATTCAAAACTTTGTCTAGTTTTTGTTCATTTACATGAGAACCTCCCCTTAAGCTACAAATACAGGTGTTATGTCTCAAAATAAATGAGCCGCTGATTCTCGCCATAAGAATAACATGTCTCTCAGCGTTGAATGCGAGTCGTTTGTGACATGCCCGCTTTTTATTGCCTATTGGACTGTATTTGAATAATAGTAGCTAAATACGAGTAGAACAACAGAACATGTGTTACTTATGAATGTTTGATAAAACTATTCTTTTAAAAAAATTTTATTTGTTATTAAGCTACAGCTCATTACAATAATAGACTGATTAACTTCATAAATAGTGTTAGTATCTCTATATACTTATTATACTGTTGAGTTCGCATTCCTCATGCTACAGAAAAATGATAGCTATGAATGAATCACCAGTTTATATTTTATTTTTATAACTCCTCCGTCCTAAATAGGTTTTCGTTCAATCAAACAAATAGTAATTATTACGATAGTTAAAACAACATAGTGAAATAAAGTATGGACATTTATATCATTTTGAACAATTGAATTTTGCAACATAGGTATTTCTTTTATTAAAATATTTTGTTTATTTATTTGTTCTGGCTCAATGGGTCTGTTACCTAATTGTCTATTTTCGATTTTAAATTCAATATCTTCAAATATTATTTCTTTTGCATTAGTTATATAATTTTCTAATTTATAATTGTTGATTTTTATTTAATTTAAATTTATAAATTCCTTTAATTTGCTTATGTTTAACATACTCAGTAGATTTAGTATTTAAGTTTTTATCAGTTTTACTTGCAATTATGACAATATTAAAATTTTCAATTGTATTACAACGAATCTTTCGTATATCATATAATATTTACATTCTTTGATTTTTAATTTATTAACGATTACGTTTAAGCATTTATAGACTTCAATATAATTAGTTTTACAAAAAAATTTGTTCTATTTTATTGCAATTATTAGTTATCATTAATTGTTCCTTATTTTGAATTATAAAGTCTTATTTTCGTCTAACATAAACATTTTGTTCTCATTAATTATAGGAATAGGGGTTATTTCTAACAGTTTACCTTCGGCATTTTTTTCATATACACGAATCTCTAATAAATATTATACTTTATTGTTTGTCAGCTTATTGGTGCGTAGCACTGACAAGACACTAAGCCTGTATAAGCGTGCTATTTGTGTTTTTTTTTCGCTAATACAGGCTTAGTAGCTTGTCCGTGCTACGGCCCATTGTTTTTTTGTCAATTTATTTGGTCGGTTATGTGTTTTAATTCATCGTTAGCCATTGCGCGGCCATTGCTGTCAGCTCTTTCTGATACACAGGTTGGTGTTGGCAGAGCTTAAAATTGTTTATTTTATTTTATTTAAAATTATCATTACAGTATCAAAAAGTTAATAATGTGTGTGTGTATTTTTAATTAAGTATTGAAATAATTTGATAAATTTAGTACGATAATAGATACGTTATAAATTATATTACAACCAGCAAATAAGCCACGTGGTGCTACCGAAAAACAGAAGCGTGTGAAATTGAACAAAAATATCATAAGTGCAATGTGACCGAGTAACAGTAAAAAATTTGCGCAAAATAGTTCGCGAATATCGTAACCAAGTTAAAGATTGTGTTTCACTTACAAAGAACTTTAAATGAATAGTTGTAAACATTTGTGTTTGAATAATATGCTAAGGTAAGCCACCTTTGGTAAATAGTTTACCCGGACATTTGTGGCGCAAAAAAAATAACGAAATTAAGTTTTTATTAATACAATTAGTCTTTTTACTTTCTAATACGCAGTATAAGTAAGTATTGTAATCATGGAAAATTTTGATGTCGAGATTTTAACGGAAATATATCTTTTGACCCTCCTTGAATTAAGTCTGACTATTTTTGAGATGACGTCAGTCTGTGTGTGGGTGTATGAATGTGAGTCTGCCTGTGTATGTATGCGCTCTACAGCCTAAACGGTAAAAGATACAGTTACGAAACTTCAAACTTAAAATTTATATGTGATTGACAGGAAATCCTCCTATCTTGAAAAAAATATTCCAACAGGAAGTGCATGTTTACTCCATTCATTTTTTGCATTTTCTACTGTAACTCAAAAACGGTTGTTTTAACAGCAAAATTTTAGGTATAATAATAAAAGATATTGATATTTCGCATAACTTTTATCTAAAATTTTTTTTCTAAAAAGGTACTTGTTACAAAAAAAGTGTGTTTTTTCAATATTCTGCTTTAACTCAAGAACGGTAGTACTTCCAGCAAAATTAGTAGAAATAAAAATAAAAGATATTAATATTACGCATAACTTTTATTTGAAAAGTATTTTCAGATAAGGTAACGGTTACGATAAAAATAAGCTTATTTTCAATATTACATTCAATACTTCTCACGTCTAGTAGTGGAGTTTAAGTGTATATACTTGCCCTAGTAGTTAATCCACAGCATGTCTCTCGCTAATTCTACAAACAAGTATATACTGTCGTAAAACGTAAAGCAGCGCTTAATATTGTAGTGCTACCTCCGCACTAAAGGTGGCAACTATAATGATGTCATACGCAATGCTACAACTAACTAAAATTTCAGTTTCCGTTATATCTCGATTAGAAATCTGATCTTATATTGAATGGTTCGTGTATTGTTGCTGATTGTTTCATTTGTGTACAAGTCCGGATATATTTAGCGGACGATAATTTTGTTATGTTTATCAAAATTTCAAATTTCCTTAAAATTAATATAAGATATCTGAGGAGCATAAGTGTGTTAAAATACTTTTGTATACGCTAATATAATTTTGTACACTCAATTTGGATAGATCATTAGAATTTATATAACATTTAAATTTTTCATAATTTTTTTAATTCTACCGAATTAATTAAAATGCGTATAAGCATTTTATTTACGTATTACAATCAATCAAGTTTATTAATCGCACAAGTAATTACATACTAGGTAATAACAGAGAAAACAAGATAAACTATAAAATACTAAATAGATTGCAGTATCACATTAACAATCATATGAGCCCCCTATTTATGAAAATATAATATAAAACACTAAATATCAAATTATATTTTATTTACTGCGTTAAACGAATATATTTCGTTACTTCTTGCCGCTTCTAGTAGTTTTTTATTTGACATTATTATTTCGAAAAAAATTTTACATTCAATTGTTATGTTACTACAAATAACTAATTCGGCCTAAACATTTTCCGGTGACAATCGATTTATTTTATCCCACCATAAGTAATTCATTGAAAAGATACTTCTCTCAACATATGCATTAGAATTTGGAACAGTATATATAAATTCAATTCCTGGAACTTGTTTTTTTCAACTTTCAGATTATTATCCAATTTTTGTAGTATTTCTTTAACTGTCGAAAGTTTGTTAAATATATTGTTACATTTTACGTCATACTAGTCATTTTTATTTAAGTAATTTTAATTTGAAGACAGTCATCTATAGTCGAAAATCAATTTTTTTATTTTAAATTTTGGACCGCAATATAAAATGGGTTATCGTAATTATATAGGTATTTCAATGTTCGCGAGTAAACCTTGACAGCTTCTTTTTAAATAGTTTTCTTTTTGTATATTCTGGAAAATTCAACTGGTCCTGATTTACTACAAAACCATAATAGTACTGTTCTGCTCTTTGTACTATATCAATTCTAAAGTCTGTAAAAATACTATGTAATTCGGTAATATCAATAATTTTTTTCTCAAGAATTATTACCTATATATTTCTCAAAAATATGCAAAATGGAATGAACAAAATACAACAGTTCTGATAAGGATTTTTCATTATTCATACTCTTTTCATGATGTTTTACAAATGACCAAATCAGAAGATTACATTCTTCTTCTCCCTGATTTTTAAAATAAATAGTAATAGCAAGCCATTTTTTAATAACCTATCAATTGCTTTCTACAAACTTACCTACCGTGTTGAAATGTATTTTAATGCTTTATAATATGTAAGGTCCAGAAAATCAAAGGAATTTCTTAGTTCTTTGACATTTAAATATCAACTGTGTATTAAATAATATGAATTTTGACATTTGATATTTTCTCAAACAAATATAATTAGTGAAAAAGGGTGCCAAGTTTAGTAAAATATTATTATTTAAAAAAAAAAGATGTGTATTGATTTTACCCGTATGCGTAGAAGAAAATTCAGTGGATGACTCTGCAGATGTTTCTAATTTGATAATATTTTGCCAACCTTTGGACCTCCTTTTCACTAAATTATGTCTTAGAATAAATATTGAACGTCAAATTCCAAATTATTTAAATTTTATGTTTTTCAATTAAACAATTGACAGGCACTGTGGATACAATATATGTGAAAAAAATTATAATAAGACCAAATTTCAATAGTCACTTTATGGTTTCCGGTACCTTTTATGAAAAAGATTATCGAACAAAAGATATGCAAAATATTAATACTTTTAATTTTAATAAAAAACAATTTTTCTGTAACTTCAACCATTTTTGTGTAATTGCAGAAACCGCGAAAAATGACTAGAGTAAACAAACACTTCCGGTTTGAATATTTTAATCAAAAATAGGAAGTGCACATGCGAGGAATATACAAAATATAAGTTTAAATTTTCATAATTTTACCTTTTGCCGTTTAGGCTGTAGACCACATAAACACACATACACAGACAGACGTCATTCCAAAAACTGTTGTAATCGATTCGGGCAAGGTAAAAACGTATATTTTCATTGAAATCTCGAGATCGAAATATTTCATGATTACAATACTTACTTATAAAGCGTATAAAAAAGTAATAACGAATGGAAATTGGAACAAGTATCTTATTACCATTATTAGAAGCATCTGTGGAAACATTAAATATTAAATTTTTTCAAATAGATATTATTGATTCTGTAGCATATAGATAACACTTTTTGCACAATAGATTCAATTTTTGTACGGCCAAGTCATATATTTTTACAAATCATCGAATCTGGAAATACGGAACTGCAAACTTTATTTCCAAGCGCAATAGTAAAATATCTATGATGTGACTTTACGGCATGATAAACTTGTGTCAATTCAGCTGTTGTACCTTTATCATCAAATTTGTAACTGATCGGTTGAAAAAAAATATTAAGAATGAGTGCAGATATTTTCTGTTTATGATTAAATCCTTCCATATGAGATTTCATAGCTTTTATAACAAACCACTTTGCATTAAACGTAACATTACAAGTAGAACACCAAACCATTTTATTATTTTATTATATATGGGAGGTGGGTTAGGTTTTTTGGGCTTGTTGGCTTATATTTGGCTTAGTTTCAGGTTGGACATTCAATAAAATTTGCGTAGTGCGGGCCTGCAGAATTTGCACAAGTCGCTGGAGTGTCTCTTGATTTGACGCACGTATGGGTCAGGTGGCCCTGTGCACATTTCAAACATTTTGGGCGGAGTCTACAGTTAGCTGTAGCATGGCCCAACTGTTGGCAGCGATGGCATTGAATGCTTGTCTTATTATTTATGTGTCACTCCCACTCTACCTTGATGTGGAATATGTATTTTGTGTCAGAGTTGGTGTTTAGGTGTTTGAGTGTGTGGGAGTTGCTGGTTGTGATTAGGTAGAGGGGGCGTTAGGTATTGCGCATGCGCAAGGTCTAGACGGCTTCAACACCAAGTATGTGTAGCTCTTCCTGCAGCTCAGCTGGTTCTGGGACAGAATCTAGGCCTCTTAGCACGAATGCATCTGTTTTAGTCTGTGTGTTAGAGTATGTGTAGTACTGGAAGTCATTGTCCTGGTTCAATTCTTGTATTAGTTTTAGTCTGTCTGTCTCTTTGTGTATGTATATGTTAGTATTATTGTTGAAGTATTTGATATGGTAGTCATTGTTGGCGAATTTTTTAATAAATGTAGTGAGGTCGTTGCCGTTGATAGGGGCTGCCGGTATGATTATGGGTTTAGTAGTTTTTTGTCTGTTCCTTCTCGGGTTCATCATCTTCTGTTTCATCGTCGGTTAGTACGTGAAATTTGTTAGTCATCTGTGTGGGTAGGGTGGTTATTGTAAGGGGTCTTGCAGTTTTCTTTGGAATCTTGAAGGTGCTATCATCCGTTGCTGCTTCCTCCCTTGGGCGTACTTGTGCCTTAGAGGCAAATAATTTACTTACCCTGACGCTTTGGCTGTTCTTCACACTTGTGGTTGGCGTTGAATTTAGGGTGGCGCGGCCTTGTGGGGTAAGGTGATCGTCCTCCTCCATCGGTACGATGGTTTCCTCGCTCGAGTCGAGTTCTATTTGCGGGAATGGTTCCTATTTAGAAAAATCGAATGAGCCTGGGAGACACTCGAGCGATGACGATGAGGTATGTGAGTCCATTATGGTGAGGTCAGTAGGGTTGAAATAGAAGTTTTTCTTAATTCCTCTTGATTTAAGAGCCAAAATTGATTCGAAACACGAATTTTGTGTCGTTGAACTCTGTGATAGTTCGATTTGTTCGTTAAAAACAAACTAAAACCGCACTAAACTTGTTTATAATAATTATAATAAAAATAATTGTAAATAAGTCTTCTCTGCACACACTTCTGGTAAATAAATACGACTGCACTGTATGAAGTTAAGACTGCGACTTATTTCCAGTCAGACGCCATATCCGCTCGGCCACGAATGCTTTTACTTAAATTCTGTAATAATTTTTTAAAAAGCTCCATAAATATTCAACTAAGCTAGATTAGTTGAGTAATAATTTATTATTGTTTAAATTTTGGAATAGTTTTTAAATATTCAGATAAAGTTTAGTTAAATATTAAGATTAAGTATTCCTAATTAAAATATTATTTAAAAATACCCCTAAGCCTTAATGTATTTAAGAAAAAATCTATATACGTATTTCGAGAACTAAGTTCTCATCATCAGTAGAACTGAGAGGGAGCAATTCGAGACTAGTTATCCAAGCTTGGATAACTAGTCTCGAATTGCTCCCTCTCAGTTCTACTGATGATGAGAACTTAGTTCTCGAAATACGTATATAGATTTTTTCTTAAATACATTAAGGCTTAGGGGTATTTTTAAATAATATTTTAATTAGAGTAAGCCTTAGAAGATCAATTATTTTATTTTAATTAAGTATTCCATTGTGTAGTGGTTATCTCGTCTCCTTTACACGCTCTCAATGCTATTTCCAGGCAAAACAATTTTCACCGCAGCTTACACCCGCCCTACTTACCACTTCACAACGCAAAACTTCTCAGCCATCTTCCGTAAAGCCAAAACACTCCTTGTGGGCGACTTTAATGCAGCACACACAGACCGGAACTGTCATTACAATAATATAAATGGCCGTACATTAGCTAAATACGTTCAGAAATACGTAGCTATTAGCCTATATACCAACGACCCCACCCACTACCCCGAGAATGGTATGAGGCCTACCACGAACGATATAATCATTGATACAAATTTCAAATATATTACTCACCCTATTACACTCCCAGAACTTAGCTCGGATCACAACCCGATCACCCTCCAGCTGCACCATCAGCTCATAGAAAATCACACTCGTACGATAATTTCATATAAACATACGAGCTGGAAGGACTTTCGCGAAACATTAGATTCGTACATCAAAATTAACAACAACATTCTATCTCCGCCTGAGCTGGAGCAAGAGATCAAAACATTTACATGCGCAATCAATCGATCAAAAAAAGATCATACACAAAACCTAACAATTAAACCCCGTAAAGTCAACCTGCCCCCAAGTACAGCGGATATCATTTCACAACGGAATCATGCATGTAGACGGTGGCAGAGCACCAGAGTCCCAAGTTTCAGACTTGAATATAAATCACTAACAACACAAATTAAATCACTTATTTCTACACATTCAAACAACATCTGGACACAAAAAATTTCCACTCTGAACCCCAACGACAATTCCCCAAGGAAAGTTACCAAACTTCTAAAACGACCCTACCAACCAATCCCTACCTTAAACCATAACGGCTCGATGGCGGTCACAGATGCCCAGAAGGCAGAGAGCATCGCTGACACCTTCGAGCAAATGCACCGAACTGCACCAAATACACAAAAACAGAACCGTATTGTTGAAGAAATGCTTGCGCTTCTTCTTAGTGATCATACAGAACACAACATGCATAAATTCCTCACCAGTCCTGGAGAAATTCACCAAATTATCCGCTCCCTACCCAATCGCAAATCTCCTACAAAAAATAACATAACCTCATAAAAACGGACATGGGTTGGGTCACCTACAGTAATGTTGCCAACAATGCAAAACAAAAATAAAATATGAAAACATAATAAAAATAAAGTTATTTTACCTTTGTATATAATTGTATATAGCAGTTATAAGTTAGTTTTTAAGAGAAATTAAATTGGGTTTTACCGGTACCTCCTTTCCCATAAAATTAATCCCAACACATAAAAATTGTAAAAAAAACCATAGCATTTAGACACATACACAATTATTTGTAATTACACACAACACAATCACACCAAGATTTACACTCCCTGTGGGTAAAAGCTCTTATAAATACCCGTATATGTTCCAAATATGTTATTAGTTATATAAAATATATGGAAATTATATAAGGCCTTGAAGTTATTTTACATATATTGTAAGTTGCAACCTGCATCATCAGCTAAGTCTTAGTATATTTCCATAAAACAAGAAACAGCATAAATAGCACGAAACATTAGAAATATGAGTTGATTGTTCTCAGTTCGTTCGTTGTAAGTCTACAAAACGAATAATGTTGTATTTAATATTATACGTAATAAAAAAGATTTTTTTTATTTAAATTAAATATTGAGTATTTAATTGGCGCAGTGGGTAGGATAGCATCGAAACACAAGTTATTGTGTGGTGAATATAATTCTTCGCTTTGCTATTCTGCAAACCTACGTAAAAGGCTGCCCATCAGGGTCTACCCACGACCCATCTTTAAAAGAACACATCATCAGATTGGGAACTTGCTGTTCCACAACCGGTCCACGTCGCCTGAAAGATATCAACTGTCCTCTTGAAGAATCAGAAGACTAGAAGAACAGAAGAGCCCGGTGATGCTCGTAAAACATCCCTCCACAGTTATATTATTACTACCATTGTAAGTTAATCATAATTTACTTATAATAATATTACACAAAGAGATACTTCTAGCAAAGACTAGTAATAAAAGTATCAAGAGACCGACAAAGTCTCAACACACACATATTTATGAACAATAGCAGTTCATCGGAATCGGAACATATAACTTCAGATTCCGAAATCGAAAATAGTCAAACTACTAATATCTCGATATGGAGAATTTCTTTGAGACCAAGTCGATTAAATAATTTATATTTAACAATATCTACCACGACATTAGCAGAACTCAAAAATCTGTCAGAAATTATTCCTTCATATGACGGATATATTAAAATTCTTAACAACTTCAGATCCGCTGTAGATGAAGTACATTCCGCATTAACTAACATACAAATTAATGATACCCAACGAACATACTAGTTCGGATTATTAAAAAATAAACTAACTCACAAAGCCGCTGAATTATTATCAGAAAATAAATTCTCAACTTGGGACGAATGGAAAACGTATTTAACTACTAATTTTTGCGACAAAAGCACGGCATAGACTATATTACTAGAAATATCACAAATTAGAAATACAATCAGTCCCGATAAAACTTTAGAGTCCATTTCACAAAGATTTCCGCAATATAAATCAAAAATCCTCCTAACGGAATATAATCAACTTCACAAAAATGCAATAATTAGAGAAAATCAGAAATTGGTTGTTTCACACTTTATTTCACTACTACCAATTTCTATACGTGGTTCATTTATGGTAAAAGAACGACAATCCCTAGAACAATGCGAAATTCTCTTGCGAAATGAATTCAACTATTCGCATCAATCGCCTACATTAAAAGAAAAACCAAATCTCTCATTCAGCCTACCTCCTAAGAAATACCCTGCTCAACAATTTTCTTCCAAACCTATACCATTTAACACAGTTAATAAACAAGCAACACAATTTGCACCCAGACAAAATATGAAGAATTTCTATGAAACAAATCGTAATTTTCAACCAAGGCCCAGGCCACAATAGACTCGCTTGACACAACCCATGTCAACACAAACAATGAGACAGAATTATAACCTTGACGAAACTAACGATACAGAAAGCATAGGACAACTTGACCACGAATCTGAAAACGAAATAGAAGAAGATTCTTTTTTAGAGTTAGAAAACGGCGAGGACACATTAAACAAGTAATGTCAAGTATTACTTATCACCTACCATCGTTAAAAATTATATTATTCTCTTTGATACAGGCTCTAGTATAAATTTAATATCTCCGGAAATATTAAGAACAAAAAACATGAAAACTTAAAATGAAAAATGCACTTTTAAAACTGTAAACGGGAATACCACAACAAACGAATATGTCATATTTAATCTATACAAAATTCCAATAAAATCTTACATCCATAATTTTCATAAGGAATACAACCTACTTCTAGGTATAGAAGCATTTAAAGATATTAACATACAAATTGACTTATTAAAAAACATTATTAAATTACAAAGAAAAGAAAGAAAATTACAAAGTTATTCAGAAACATCAAAACAAAACAATAATATCCAAATTCAAATTAAACATTTAAGCAATTTAGAAAAACAAAAATTAGACTTAGTCATTAAAGAATATAAAAATGTATCCCCAAAAAAAGACGAAAATTATCCAACACTAACATTTGTACACATAAAATTATATTTAATGAAGAAACTCCCATACACACACAAAATTATAGACTTCCACAAATTTATGAAAAAGACATTGAGGAACACATTCAAAATTTACTAAAAGAGAATGTTATACAACCTTCACATTCTCCTTGGAATTCACCTATTTGGATAGTACAGAAAAAATTAGACGCATCTGGTAAACGTAAGACAAGATTAGTTATTGATTACCGTAAATTAAATACAAAAACAAAAGAGGGTCGTTTCCCAATTCCGAACATAGACACCCTATTAGACCATATGGGATGTTCAACATATTTCACTACCCTCGATCTGCATTATAGCTTCCATCAAATCCTATTGAATAAAGATGATATCGAAAAAACTGCATTTTCCACAACGTCCGGACGCATGCCATTCGGCTTAATAAATGCCCCAGCAACATTTCAGATAATGGAGAATATCGCATTAGGAGACATAGTTAACAAAGAATGCCTAGTCTACCTCGACGACATAATCATTTTCGAAAAAACATGAGACGAACATTTACAAAACATAAAATTAGTATTCGAAAAACTCAGAACGGCAAACCTTAAAATACAAATCGATAAATCCGAATTTTTACAAAATCAAACCAAATACCTCGGTTATATCATTACGCAAGACGGCATTAAAACCGATCCATCAAAAGTTGAGAAAATTAAGAAATTAAATATCCCTAAAACGAAAAAGGAAATAAAACAATTCCTTGGTACTATCGGCTGGTATCGAAAATTTATTACCGACTTTGCAAAATCAACGAAACCTTTCACTCGTTGTTTACGAAATGGTCAAATTATTAATATTTATAATGAGCAATATAGAAACTGTTTTAATAAATGTAAAGAAATTTTAACTACGTCACCAAAATTTCAATTCCCCAATTTTAATAAAGAATTTATCCTCACAACCGACGCCTCAGACTTCGCAATAGGTTCCGTATTACTCCAAAAGAATGAAAATGAAAATAACAAAGAGATGCCAGTAGCATATTTCTCTAAAACACTAAATAATGCTGAGCAAAACTACAGCACAAAAGAAAAAGAACTACTTGCAATAATCCAATCTATAAAAAATGTCCGACCTTACTTATACCGGAGAAATGTTCTTATTAAAACTGATCACCAATCACTTGTTTGGCTATTCAATATGAAGAACCCGAATCAGAAACTTATGCGATGGAAAATAGAACTAAATAAATACAATTTTGAAATAGAATATATACAAGGTAAAATGAACTTTATTGCTGATAATTTATCACGAAAAAAGATTGATACGCAAATTATTAAATACATTGGAGACGTGACAAATACAAAAATATTTGCACACTGCATATCAAAAGATCTCGAAATGTCACAAGGACTAGCCAAAGCCATAAACGACCAATTTCAGAGCAAAGAATATTGTAACAATCAAAAAAGCCAAAATAAAAATCTTATCATACAACACACTAATAATAAAACAATATTTCATCTAATTACAAAAGAAAAACATAACGAAAAACCGTCAATAAAAAATTTAGACAAACTTCTCAAAGAATGAAGGGACTATATGATACTAAATGAACTTCACGAAATCAATATACCGAAATTAGGTTGCGGATTAGATCAATTAAAATGGGAAGATGTTTCAAACAAAATACTTAAATTTTTCGAAGATACAAACATTCAAATTAATTTGTATACACTACCTGAAACAAATATTAACAATTCAATAAATAATAATGATAGCGATAATAACATAGTACACTCAGATCTTGAAAACCCAGTGAACGGACAAAAACTTTCAAACGATAGGCCTAATGTTGCAAATAACCAACTATTAATAGAAACACATAATGAAAACACAGATATTAAAATACAACGACTATTTGAGCATGCTAAGATGAGAATACACTTTAAATGCAGTAAAACCACACTAGAAGAAGATATAATGAATTTTTTAAAGGAATACATTATTCCAAAACTACGTTATTACGCAATAATCGAAAAGGGTCTAGAGTTAACACTCGAGAATATTATACAAAATACTTTCGAATATAACACTATAAACGTTATTTCATGTAGTAAAATTGTAATAGACATAAAAGATGAAGACTAACAAATTGAAATAATTCATGACTTCCACATAGGACTAACATACCACCGTGGAATAATAGCAACATTAAACGCTATAAAAGATCAATAATTCTGGCCTTATATGATAAAAAATATTACCTAATATATCAATAACTGCGGCCACTGTAAACTAAACAAATACAATAGAAAACCAATACAAGCAATTGACAATCTTACATCAACCCCCTGTAAACCTTTTGATATAATAAACATTGACTTACTATGCCTAGATAAAAATTATTTCCTAACTATTTACGATCAGTTTTCAAAACAAGGGCAAATATATTTTCTCGAAAATAAATCTTCAAGAAGCGTTGTAAACCAATAAATAAAATATTTTCAAACATTCACCATAACAAAAAAAAATCATTATGGACCTCGGCTCAGAATTTAAAGGTAGTCTCGTACAAAATTTACTCAGATCACACAATATAGAAAGCCACATTACTTGTGTAAACAACCCCAAAAGCAATGCAATTGAAAGATTTTATTCCACTCTCCTAGAACACTTGCGCTTAATTGAAAACAATAAAAAGTTCAATAATAAAACATTGCTAGAAAAATTGGAACTAGTTATATTAGCCTACAATAATACAAAACACTCTATTACAAAATTAACCCCCAACGAAAAACTATTTGTAAAAAACAACGAAATACCCTTCAGAACAATTCCACTTATAAATGAAGAACTAATGTAACAATATAAAGATGAACAAACCCAACTGTTTGAAATCATTTAAAGAAAAATTGAAACAACAACATTTCAAAGAAAATGATAATCCCTTACAGATACCAAAAGAAATGTTTGCTCAACAAAATCCTAGATTATTAAAGAAATTTAATAAACCATTGCTTAGAAAAATAAAAATAGAAGATTATGACCCAATATTAGAAAAAGTAAAAACCAGAGACCAACTAGGCCCGAAAAACATTCGGATAAATAGATTGAAACAATAAAATGTTTCAGATGCGTAGCCTAATTGATAGATATCTCACAAGAAAACGGATTTCACCTGGCCGATTTAGGACAATGTAAAATAAGATCTTCGGAACAAATTATTTACTTTAATTATAACAGTACCCCCATTTATCAAGAATTCATAAAAGTAACCAAATTAAAAACTAGTCTGTTGGAACAAATATCCAACGGAAAGACTATATTCCAAGAATACATAAACATAATAACCTATATTCATAACGATTTGGAAAATCAAATTCAAAAACTTATTAACAAAAGAAAAAAACGCGGTTTAATTAACGGATTAGGTAGTATCATAAAATCTATTTCCGGTAACCTAGACGCTTCGGACGGAGAACGACATGACAGAATTCTCAAACAAATAAATAAAAACGAACAGACACTACAAACACAAAATGACCAAAACCTAAAATTAAGCAAAGAAATGATTGACAAATTTAATGGACAAAGAAAGAACCTTGTAAGTAATGAAAATAAATTACAAACGCAAATAGGAGATATTTTATACTATAACTGGCAAGGCAGAATTGACACTGAAAATAAATTTCAAAAATTAATATTCTTTTTACAAAACATGAACGACTTATGCAAACAAATCGAAGTTAGCCTAACATTCTGTAGCCTAAGAAAATTACACACCAGCATCATAAGTCCTAATACCCTACAACAAATAACACAAAATAAAGATATTTGGCTTTTCAATGAAATTGTCAAACAAATATTTTGAATAAAAATATACAAGGAATATACAAATATAAATTAACAGAAGGATGTAAGATAATTAATTTTAAAGTCAATGTTATTCAAGAAACATATAAATAAATACAATTTGAAACTTTCAACCCCTCCAATAATTTGAAAACGCTAAGTCAGATTAAACTAAAAGAAATAAAACCAGTTGATATAAAAATTAAAAATGCTCCACGAATAGTAGAATCACAAATAAATAATAACCATCATTCTTACATATTATATTGCATCATTGTTATTATCATAATGATCATGTTAAGTTCTAAATATAAGAATAAATGTAAAAACTTATGGAAACGAAAACAATAGAATAACATCTTACAATTATTGTAAAATTTTAGAAGGGAGGAATTATATAAGGCCTTGAAATTATTTTATATTTATTGTAAGTTGCAACCTGCAGCATCAGCTAAATCTTAGTATATTTCCATAAAACTAGAAGCTGCATAAATGCACGTAACATTAGAAATATGAGTAGATTGTTCTCAGTTCGTTCGTTGTAAGTCTACAAAACGAATACTGTTGTAGTTAATATTACACGAAATAAAAAAGGTTTTTTTAATTTAAATTAAACATTGAGTATTTAATTTCGATGTATTTGTTTATAAATAAGGGATTTTGAAAATAAAATAAAATAATAATCTGCTTTACACGCTGAGGGTCTCCGGATGGATCCCGGATGGAACCACGTTGCATACTTTTGACGAGAGTTTCGGGTTATTTTATAAATGCATTTACAAGAGCAAAATCATGGTTTGTAAAATAATTCTAAGAAACAAATATGCTAGAAAGAAACTTATGAGATCCTTCAAAGGATGCTTTTTTTAAATTAAATCTCATTTAATTTGTTTAAGTTGTATTATATGCAAAAATTACTAATTTATCATTTAATGAAATCTAGCTAACAAAGCTTCGTTTGTGCCGTAAAATTATACCAATGTTATGTAGGTCTTCTGGAGCAACGGATAACGCGTCTGCCTGAAGTGCGCCGAGCCCCTCCTCACACACCTATGCTTAAAGAAACCTGATGTACCAGCAAAATGTTTCAATTGCACTGGCCCACAACCGGCATACTCCACAGTCTCCACAGTGTACACACAAAATATAAACGCACTTGACACACAACAAAATCAGCGAAGCAGCAACACCAACACACAAATAAACAAGCAAACACCTAAAGACATACCTGCTCCCGCCCCCAAATTCAACATATGGAAAAAACCCCACTTGCCAAACCCTCTTCCATTTACCAGTAACGTCAATATGAACTTCCCACCCCTATATAAGCAACATACTACCACCTTAACTACCACTACTACCAAAACACCCCCACATGAGGCCAATGCCCCTGAGCCCAATCCTCACGTTAATCAAAACAAAAACTCAAAAGAAACTTAATCAAAAAATTAAACTGCAAAATATAATACAAGCCATGAAGGACCTCAACCAACGCCTAGAGCCTTGCATCACACCGGAACAAATATTCACCACTTTCAATGAATTCGCATCCACCATCGACTCATACGACATCATCAACAACTGATAATGCAGACACACCAGCCAGCCAACACACAATCCATCACCATCTGCTCATGGAACGCGAATGGAATATTGAGTAAGACGGGGGAGCTTGCGCTCTTCATTCACAATCATAACATCGACATCATGCTACTCAACGAAACACACCTATCACCTCACCACACCCTCAAACTACGACAATTCACAGTACATAGACATGACCGACCGCAGCTATTGCGCAAACCATCTGGAGGAGTTGCAGTGCTAATAAAACACACAGTCAGCCACACACTCATGCACACACCCCACACCTCCCTCGAAACCATACACATAAAGGTCGCCAACAACACTTCCATCATCGCAGCATACAACAGACCCACAAACCACTTCACCGCCCAAGACATCTCCACACTCATGACACACAACAAAACCATACTAGTCGGCGACCTAAACGCTAACCACACCAACTTGGGCTGCCACCGAAACAACACCAACGGAAACATACTCTCCAGATACAACAACTCACACATCGCCATCATTCATCACACTGACATCAGACCACAATCCAATCATCTTTCAACTACATAACATACACACAAATAAATACACAAGACAAATAACATCCTTCAAACACACTGACAGGACCTCTTTCAGAAAAACACTTGACTCAACAATCACCATTAACAACAACAAAAATAACACTCAACAACTTGAACACGAAATACACTCATTTACACACACTATACTGAAAACAAAACAGAAACAAACACAACTAATCACTATCAAACCACACCTCGACCCCATTACTGATCACATAACCACCCTCATCACATACCGCAACCGCGTCCGTAGACAATGGCAGGGAACCCAACTCACTACACACAGACTCGAACTAAACACGTTAAACAACAAAATCAAAACAGAAATCAAAAGACATAGAAACGAGACATGGACCACCAAGCTCGCATCAATCAACCCTTTCGATAACTCATTATGTTAACTTACCCGAAACCTCGAGGAACCTTTTAAACCTATCCCTAACCGACAGACAAAAAGCACAAACACCCGCATACACATTCGAACAAATACATATATCCAACACCCCCGACACACCAGACCAGACAGACATCATACAATCTACACAATTATACCTAAACACTAAACACCCCTATAACAAACATCAGATGCACAAATTCCTTACCACTCCTACCGAACTATTAAAAATAATCAGAACCCTTCCCAATCGCAAGTCACCCGGTCCTGACTCCATCGAAAACATCATCCTTAAGAACCTCTCCCGAAAAGCTATCGTCCAACTGCACTACCTGGTTAACGCCATCCTTATCCTCCATCACTTACCCTCCTCATGGAAGACAGCCACGGTTCATACCATCCCTAAACCCAATAAAAATCACTCAAATCCTACCAGCTACCGCCCCATCAGCCTACTTAGTACCCTTTTCAAACTAGCTGAGAAAATCATCCTTTCCCGCCTCGAAGTCATAGACAAAAAGCAAAAAATCACACCTGACTTTCAGTCCGGCTTCAGAACCAAACACAATACAGTTCAGCAGGTGTGCAGAATTGCGACAGATATAGCCATTAATATCAACAAAGATAATGTGACTACTATGACCCTGTTAGACATAGAAAAAGCATTCAATAAAGTATGGATAACAGGGTTAATCCATAAACCAATCAAACATAACGTACCTCCACTCTTAATCAAACTCATACACTCCTACCTCACTAACAGATCCTTTAGAGTCAAAATCAATGACACCCTCACCGATCCCAGACCAATCGTTGCTGGAATACCGGAAGGGAGTGTACTTGGCCCCAACCTCTACAACCTTTACCTCTGCCATTTCCCAATTTTTCCTTAAACACGCACCGCATTATATGCTGAAGATACCGCCATGTATGCGCTCAGCCATAACGCACAGGTGGCTATCAAACAGCTACAGATCCACATCAATATCCTGCATCAATACCGGGACAAATGGAAAATAACTATAAACGCCGACAAAACCGAAGCCATTGTCTTCACAAGGAAATACACTAATCTCAAAATACACACGCACAAAATCACCACCATAAAACATGTTAAATACCTCGGTTTCCATCTCACACCTCGACTCAATCATGAACACCACATTCAACATTTTATCCTAAAAACTCAACTATCCCTCCGCAATATATACTGCCTTATAACCAAAAACAGACCATAATCCCTTAAAACCAAACTTCTCCTTTAAAAATCCCTCCTACGACCAATCCTTACAAACGCAGCTCCAGCCTGGTGTGGCGCTCCATACACTACTACCCTGCCACTCCAGAGGTTTCAAAATAAATGTTTACGTCTTGCCGCACAGACTTCAAGAAACAATCGCATCACAGACCTTCACCTACTGACCAACACGCCTTACATCAATGACTACATCACTCAACACGCACAAAAATGTTACACACAAACTACAACTCTACCCAATCCACTCATTCAAAACATCACCCTCATCAAAGCACACAACGTTCCCTTCAGGACAAAGCACAAGCTCCTCTACGAATTACTTCCAGTATACCACGAGCGCCCCTCAGAGCAAACCACCTAACAAAGGCACACCAATCATACCTCATCTCATACCACACACTAAACACACAAACCCTATATAAACACAACCAGCTAAATAAAAAATATCCCACATGGAGGCCCCTCATGCATATAAAACCATCACCACACATAGAGCATCAGCCAACCAAACCAAACTACACTCAACAAACAAAAACAACTACACAAAATTCTAAACATATAATGCACAACTAACATTATTATACCATCCATCACCACAACCTAATTGTTTTTAACTATTTAAGAGTAGATTTAAGTTTTACAAAAAATGTTTTTTCATTAGTAAATAAATGGATTTTTATTTCCTCCTTTTCCCATATGTAATCCAAAACTCACAAAACAAAATCACAATTATTATAAAATTTACACTTTTCATACTATTGTTATTTCATACACATCTCATTGTTAAACTCCTTTGTGAGTAGGATCTCTGACAAAACCCGCCATGCGTTCCAAATAGATTAATTAATAAACTGTTATAAAAAATTAAAATAATAAAGAAATTATGAAATGAAAAAAAAAGACTACGGATAAGAAGATTCCAGGTTCGAATCCTGGCAAGATCGACATTTGCATAAAACAACTTCTAAAGTGAGTTTAATAAAATACAATTTATTTTTACATTTGAGACGAGGGAATTATCGTCAAGTTCTTACACCTTATAACACCCGGGTACCTCAGTTGATTGAGCAATGGACTTTAAATTTAAGAACCTAGCTTCTAGGGCTCTGTTCGGACGGATATTTTTAAATAATTAGATAATAGATTTTTCACCGGTACATTTACAAACGCAATTAACAGATCCCACAAAAATTATTCGCCCAACGTGTTGCTCGAACCCACGACCCTGAGATTAAGAGTCTCATGCTCTACCGACTGAGCTAGCCGGGCGACAATTACGTTAATTTTGACTTAATTTGAAAAATATTATTACAAGGCTAAATATATTTTTGTAGAAACTATTTGGTTAATCATCATTTGCAGTCTATCCTTTAGAGTTCACAAAAAATGATTGCTTCAAAAAATTCCGGTACCGGGAATCGAACGCTAGCCAGTCTGGTGTAACGCACCATTCACCACCACTCTACCCTAGCAAATCCCGAATAACACAACTACGCGAAGACACTAACATACAATACATTTCATATTACATACAATAAACATCACAAAAGTTTTACAGTAAACAAACAATATAATTCAAACACACTTATAAAAAATATAACACTAACCCGCGACAACAACACTACATGTTAACTAATATACAAGTTACCCTACAAAAACTTACCCATATTTCTAGAAAATTATCACGAGCAGAACATTTAACATTATCACGCACAACCACACTACACACTATTGACACACACGCACACCGCACAACACAAAAATAAACATACTCTTATACACAAAATTGTACATCCATCACAAATGTGTATTTATTTTTAATTTAGTCTGTAAGTTTTAGCAAAAATATTTATGTCAATTAATTAAAATGAGTTTTCTGGTACCTCCTTTCAACTAAATACAAACCCAACACGCAATTTAAAACAAAAATTTATAACAATTATATTAACTCAATGTGCAAGCGCATGACGCAATAACACACAAACACAGATAAAACTCCCCATGTGAGTAGGAACTCTGACGAAACCAACCATGTTTTCCAAACTTTTGTATATTTTATTATTGTTTAAAAAAATTAATTAAAAAACAAAAAAATAGAATTCAAAATGAAAATGAAAAATGGGAGCCGGGATTCGATTCCCCGTCGGGGAGGTATCTTTTGCTGGTATATTTACAAACGCAGTTAACAGATCCCACAAAAGATATTCGCCCAACATGGGGCTTGAACCCACGACCCTGAGTTTAAGAGTCTCATGCTCTACCGACTGAGCTAAAAAAATTTTAACAAGGAAAAATATATTTTTGTAGAAACTATTTGGGTAATCATCCTTTGCAGTCTATCCTTTAGAGTTCATATAAAATAATTGCTTCAAAGAATTCCGGTACCGGGAATTGAACCCGAGCCTGCTGGGTGAAAGCCAGCTATCCTAGCCACTAGACCATACCGGAGAAGGAATGCCGTACCCAGGGATCGAACCAGGGACCTTAAGATCTTCAGTCTAACGCTGTCCCAACTTAGCTATTTCGGCTTGTAAAATTTAGGGTGTCAGCAAGCGCAGACGTATCAGTTTTCCTGTTTCGTGCATATAAAATGTTTCTGGCCGCGATCGTACCGGGGACCTTCCACGTGTTAGGCATTCATTTTGAAAGTTTTTTATTGTAAAATAATTTTATTACAATATATGCTAATATCTAATGTGGGAACAACATGGTTGGTTTTGCAGAAATCCTACTCGGCCAGCTGTCGTAAGTTTTGCATATCTGTGAATTAGTCATTTTTCTTGTTAGTTTATTTAGTTCTTGGAGCGTTAGGGGGAGGGAGGATAGGTGCTGCTTGTTTGTGAAAGGAGAGGAAGTTTGTGTGATTGTTGGCTAGGGTTGCTGGGATGGTTTCTTTCAGTTTTTTGTTTTGGTTATGCTTCCAGGCGTTTGAATAAGCAAGGGAGCGGCGATGCAGGATTATGTAGGTGCTATGTGTTAATTTTTTTTATTTGATTGTTCGTCACTTATTTTAATTTTGTTGTCTTACGTAGGGCAGTCCGTGGAATTGGCAGGGTGGGGTCCGTTGCTGTTGACGCATTTAGCTGGTTCCGTTTTGGGCTTTGTGCAAGTAGTAGTTAGGTGGTACGTGGCGCATTTCAGGCATCTTGGGGTTAGTCTGCAGTTTAATGTTGCATGCTCCCTCTGTTGGCGGCGGTGTATAATCATCTTCTTGTTTCGGTGACCTTCCCAGGTGATCCTCGTGTGAAAAAGGTATTTGCAGGTGTTGTTGAGGTTTGCTAGTGTGTTGTCGGTGGTTGTATTTAGGAGGTATAAACGACGGAATGTTGTTCTTATCCTATACAGCTGGAGTAGTTCTATATATGGGGTGCCTGGCGGGTTTCTTTGGAATTTTAAATAGTTCGTCTTCTTTCTTCCTTTTGTTATTATGTGTGTTTTCATTTAATATTGTTTTTTTATTGAGGAATATTTCTCTTACCATGAGGTTTTGGCCAGAGCTGGTGTAAGGTTCGATTGGAGGATCGTCCACCTCCATGTTGAGTTGCGTGTTACACGGTGTGTCAAGATCAGAGTAAGGCTTTTGTTGAGTAAAATCGCATGTGGCGGGAATGCTTTCTACTGAGGATGTAGGCAGCGAGAAGTCCGACTGTGGCGATACCTTTTTCGCACAACAACAACAACAACAACAACAACAACAACAACAACAACAACAACAACAACAACAACAACAACAACAACAACAACAACAACAACAACAACAACAACAACAACAACAACAACAACAACAACAACAACAACAACAACAACAACAACAACAACAACAACAACAACAACAACAACAACAACAACAACAACGACAACAACAACAACAACAACAACAACAACAACAACAACAACAACAACAACAACAACAACAACAACAACAACAACAACAACAACAACAACAACAACAACAACAACAACAACAACAACAACAACAACAACAACAACAACAACAACAACAACAACAACAACAACAACAACAACAACAACAACAACAACAACAACAACAACAACAACAACAACAACAACAACAACAACAACAACAACAACAACAACAACAACAACAACAACAACAACAACAACAACAACAACAACAACAACAACAACAACAACAACAACAACAACAACAACAACAACAACAACAACAACAACAACAACAACAACAACAACAACAACAACAACAACAACAACAACAACAACAACAACAACAACAACAACAACAACAACAACAACAACAACAACAACAACAACAACAACAACAACAACAACAACAACAACAACAACAACAACAACAACAACAACAACAACAACAACAACAACAACAACAACAACAACAACAACAACAACAACAACAACAACAACAACAACAACAACAACAACAACAACAACAACAACAACAACAACAACAACAACAACAACAACAACAACAACAACAACAACAACAACAACAACAACAACAACAACAACAACAACAACAACAACAACAACAACAACAACAACAACAACAACAACAACAACAACAACAACAACAACAACAACAACAACAACAACAACAACAACAACAACAACAACAACAACAACAACAACAACAACAACAACAACAACAACAACAACAACAACAACAACAACAACAACAACAACAACAACAACAACAACAACAACAACAACAACAACAACAACAACAACAACAACAACAACAACAACAACAACAACAACAACAACAACAACAACAACAACAACAACAACAACAACAACAACAACAACAACAACAACAACAACAACAACAACAACAACAACAACAACAACAACAACAACAACAACAACAACAACAACAACAACAACAACAACAACAACAACAACAACAACAACAACAACAACAACAACAACAACAACAACAACAACAACAACAACAACAACAACAACAACAACAACAACAACAACAACAACAACAACAACAACAACAACAACAACAACAACAACAACAACAACAACAACAACAACAACAACAACAACAACAACAACAACAACAACAACAACAACAACAACAACAACAACAACAACAACAACAACAACAACAACAACAACAACAACAACAACAACAACAACAACAACAACAACAACAACAACAACAACAACAACAACAACAACAACAACAACAACAACAACAACAACAACAACAACAACAACAACAACAACAACAACAACAACAACAACAACAACAACAACAACAACAACAACAACAACAACAACAACAACAACAACAACAACAACAACAACAACAACAACAACAACAACAACAACAACAACAACAACAACAACAACAACAACAACAACAACAACAACAACAACAACAACAACAACAACAACAACAACAACAACAACAACAACAACAACAACAACAACAACAACAACAACAACAACAACAACAACAACAACAACAACAACAACAACAACAACAACAACAACAACAACAACAACAACAACAACAACAACAACAACAACAACAACAACAACAACAACAACAACAACAACAACAACAACAACAACAACAACAACAACAACAACAACAACAACAACAACAACAACAACAACAACAACAACAACAACAACAACAACAACAACAACAACAACAACAACAACAACAACAACAACAACAACAACAACAACAACAACAACAACAACAACAACAACAACAACAACAACAACAACAACAACAACAACAACAACAACAACAACAACAACAACAACAACAACAACAACAACAACAACAACAACAACAACAACAACAACAACAACAACAACAACAACAACAACAACAACAACAACAACAACAACAACAACAACAACAACAACAACAACAACAACAACAACAACAACAACAACAACAACAACAACAACAACGACAACAACAACAACAACAACAACAACAACAACAACAACAACAACAACAACAACAACAACAACAACAACAACAACAACAACAACAACAACAACAACAACAACAACAACAACAACAACAACAACAACAACAACAACAACAACAACAACAACAACAACAACAACAACAACAACAACAACAACAACAACAACAACAACAACAACAACAACAACAACAACAACAACAACAACAACAACAACAACAACAACAACAACAACAACAACAACAACAACAACAACAACAACAACAACAACAACAACAACAACAACAACAACAACAACAACAACAACAACAACAACAACAACAACAACAACAACAACAACAACAACAACAACAACAACAACAACAACAACAACAACAACAACAACAACAACAACAACAACAACAACAACAACAACAACAACAACAACAACAACAACAACAACAACAACAACAACAACAACAACAACAACAACAACAACAACAACAACAACAACAACAACAACAACAACAACAACAACAACAACAACAACAACAACAACAACAACAACAACAACAACAACAACAACAACAACAACAACAACAACAACAACAACAACAACAACAACAACAACAACAACAACAACAACAACAACAACAACAACAACAACAACAACAACAACAACAACAACAACAACAACAACAACAACAACAACAACAACAACAACAACAACAACAACAACAACAACAACAACAACAACAACAACAACAACAACAACAACAACAACAACAACAACAACAACAACAACAACAACAACAACAACAACAACAACAACAACAACAACAACAACAACAACAACAACAACAACAACAACAACAACAACAACAACAACAACAACAACAACAACAACAACAACAACAACAACAACAACAACAACAACAACAACAACAACAACAACAACAACAACAACAACAACAACAACAACAACAACATTTAGACGACATTACAGAATTGTTTGCTGAGATGGCCAAACTGAACGCTACCATAAACATAGCAAATATGCTGGCAGCCATAAGAGACCTAAAAAAAGCACTGGCAAAAGCAAAAACAAGTAATGAACACTTCACTATATTCCTAAGTCTCGCCCAAAATGTACACACCTACAACATTTAAACACAAAACAACACTAAACATCTGTTCATGGAACGCCAATGGAGTTATGGGTAAGTTATGTGAACTTACACACTGCCTACAAACACACAACATACACATTTGCCTACTCAACGAAAAAAAACTCAAAGACTAACACAAATTTAAAATACACAAATACACAATCTACAGAGCTGACCGACCACAGCAGGGTCCAGTAGCCGCTGGGGGCGTTGCGGTGCTAGTCAAAAACAACATACCACACACATTCACACCAAACCCACACACTACACTAGAAACACTAAATATAACACTTACAGACAACACAGTTATGTACGCTGCTTACAACAGACCAATAAACAACTTCACACGCACAGATCTCACTACACTATTACAAAAAAACAAAACACTGGTGATCGGCGATCTCAATCATACATAAACTCACACGTCGCCATTATACTACACCCAAACACTCCCACACACTACCCCGAAAACGTAAATACGCCCTCCACCATAAACGTAATCATAAGCAAAAATGTTCATAACATCACTCGCCCCATATCATTACCCGAGCTTAACTCAGATCACAATCCAATCATATTCCAACTAACCAACCATCACATAGAAAACACCACTAAAACAATCACATCATACAAACACACAAATCGGGCGCACTTCCGCAAAACACTTGACACGATCATCCCCATCAACAATCAAATACACACAACACAAGACATCGATGCACAAATAGAACACTTCACAAACGCTATACAAATAGCAAAACGGAAACACACAAGCAACATTAAAGTGAACCCACACAATCTTAACTTGCCACCACACATAACACAAATAATTAAACAACGAAATCACACCAGAAGACTATGGCAGAGGACTCACACTCCCCTACACAGAATACACCTCAGCACACTAAACTCACAAATTAAAACCCAAATAAAAACACACAAATATAACACATGGTCCCTTTAACTTTCCGCCCTCAACCCCTATGACAACTCCCTCTGGCGGCTGACAAAAACACTCAAAAAACCTTACACCAGAATACCCACTCTCACACATAATAACATAACAGCTATCACCGACGAGGACAAGTCAGAGTTGATAGCTAACACTTTTGAACAAATACACGTAACACACACGCCAAACACCCCCACATAAGATAAAATCACACAAGACACACTACAATATTTAAACACTCCACATCACACTGACACCAAAACGCTGGCCAGACTCCTTACTACCCCATCCGAGTTAACAAAAATAATTAAAATCCTACCCAACCGCAAAGCTCCTGGCCCCGACCAAATAGAAAACCGTATCCTGAAAAACCTCTCAAGGAACTTCATCATCCAACTCCACTACATAATAAATTCCATAATCAAATTGCACCACTTCCCTGCTGCATGGAAAACTGCTACTGTCCACCCAATCCTTAAACCAAATAAAGTCTCATCCGCACCAACATGTTATCGCCCTTTAAGCATTTCAAACACCCTATCCAAGCTCACCGAAAAGATCATCCTCTCCCGGATCGACGATATCGACACAGGACAAAAACTCACACCTGATCACCAGTTTGGCTTCAGAGCCAGGCATTGCACGGTGCAGCAGGTGTGCAGGATTGCAACCAATATCGCGACCCAATTCAATAAAAATAAGGTCACGGTCATGACCCTACTGGACATCGAAAAAGCCTTCGATACGGTCTGGACCGTAGGACTCGTGGCCAAACTTATATCCTTCCAATTCCCTCCCACTTTAACCAAACTGATCTACTCGTACCTCACAAACCGATCCTCCACAATCATAATTAATAATTCCCTCTCAAACCGTAAATCCATTGTAGCAGGAATTCCACAAGGAAGCATCCTTGGTCCTAAGCTCTTTAACCTGTATATTAGTGAAATCCCTACATTCCCGAATACACACGCAGCCCAATACCCAGACGACACAGCAATATACTCACACTCTTTCAGCACCCAAGTAGCTACAAAACAAACACAAATTCACATAGATATATAAGAACACTACTGGGACACGTGGAAAATAAAAAATAAACACAAACAAAACCGAAACCATAGACTTTACACGTAAATTCACACACACCAGATTATTCACACCACTCGAAATACACAAAAAAATCACACCTATAAACAAATTAAAATACCTGGGAATACACTTATACAAAACACTAAGACACAACCAACATATTAAACACGCAATATACAAAGCATCAGCCGTAATTCGCAAACTTTATCCTCTCCTAAAAATAGCTCCCTAACTGTAAAAAACAAACTCCTCATTTATACATCAATCATTCGCCCCATCATCATGTATGCGGCCCCGGTCTGGTGTAACGCACCGGTCACCACCACCCTACCACTGCAACGCCTGCAAAATAAATGTCTTCGCCTGGCGAACAGCTCTGGAAGATACACACGCATAACACAATTACACGAAGACACAAACATATCTTAAATCCGTGATTACATCCAAGACACATCACAAAAATTTTACAAAAACACACAATTTAATTCAAATCCACTTATAAGAAACATGACACAAATTCGCGACAACAACACCACATGTAGACTCAAACACAAGCTTCCCTACCAAGACTTGCCCATATTTCATGAGGAGTTGCATGACCAGAACACCTAACACTAACACATACAACGATACCTTACACAACAGAACACAAACAAAACATCTCACACACACACAAATATGTACCATCAATCATCCATAATGTTTTGATATATAAATTATAAGTGTTTTTAAATTAGTTAAGTTAGTTTGTAAGTTTTAACAAAAATTATTTTCATTATGTAAAATATTTAAATGGGTTTTTGGTACCTCCTTTCCCACAAATTACAATCCCAATACACAAATAAAAATAAAAATTATAACAAAGACAATCACACAATGTTTAAGCGCACAACGCAATTACACACATACACAGATATACACTCCCCATGTGAGTAGGAGCTCTGACAAAACCAACCATGTTGTCCAAACATTAGTTTATAAGAAAATTAATGTACTAAAACAAAAACAATAAAGAACATTGAAAATGAAAAAAAAAAATGAAATGCCTGTCTAGTAAACAGGAAATCGGGAGTTTGAATCTCTCCGGGGCCTGATTGAAATAGCAATTTAATCAATTTTTATTAATGTTATGCTGGAACTAGTGTTTATCGGATACTAATTAAATATAAACGCCCGCATGCACCCTATACATTCTTAATATTATACTCAAGGATAAATAATTTTTTTAAATTCAAGGTTTGCTTAAGGGGTAAGGCCACTCTAGAGATTCGAAAGATTCAAAAAAAAAATATCTTAAATGAAACTTGAAGTTGTATGGAATGAGGACTCATTCAAATTATTCTCGTGAGAATGTTCTCTACGTTGGATTTTGGGGCAGATATTGGTGGTCCTATATGCTAGCATTCAACCAGAAACTAGAACTTTATCTTTAAATGCGTTTTTTTCGAAGCTGTGTTTTTTAAACTGGGCGAATATAGTAAGCCTATACAAGTCAATCAATAGACATGAATCATTTACCGGCTTATTTAGTATACAGTTTTCTATCGAATACCGTAGGATTTTTTTTTAATGTTGATAGCTTCTTTTTAATTAACAAATTCATATGAAATATTTAGCTAGAATTATAATTCTTTCTGGAATCGCGTGTCATTTCTACAAAAGTCAATATTTTGAAATCTTCTACGTAGTCCGAAAGCTTATTGTTGTAAGTAAATAAGCAGATGTGAATCTAAAGTGTTCTAGAGCTCTTACAAGCACCGGTGGTTGAATGTTCTCCTGTCTAAGCCCAACAAAAACCCCACATTTTCTTCCGGCTACCGTCCAATTAGCGTTCTCAAGAATCTATCAAAAATAACTGAAAAAACATAAATGCGCGCTGGCAGTCATAGGTAAAAAGCAAAAAATTACACCTGTTTTTCAGTTTGGTTTCCGAACCAAACACAATACAGTCAGCTAGGTGTGTAGAATTGCTACAAACACAGCCAATTTCCAAAAAAATATTTTTCAACAATTTGAAATTTTTTATTTTCATCAGTTGAACATCAAACGGTGAAAGTGAATTAATTTCAAACTTCCAAGGGTGTTTTAACTAATTTTTCTTGCATTTCTCACTTAACCTAAGTAAAGTAAAGACAAAGTTACTGCGTTAACCATTTTAGACTTCGAAAAAGCTTTCGACAAAGTTTTTATGAAAGGGTTAATCCACCAATTAATTACCAATAACCTACCCTCAATCCTAATAGAACCTTAACATTCAAATCTCGCAAACCAACCCTCGTCCTTTCGTGGCTATTATTCCTCAAGGTAGCGTCCTATGACCGTTATCCTTCAACCTGTGCCTTTGCGATTTCCCGATCTTTCCTAAATCTAACACCGCACTATACGCTGACATTAAAGACATCAATGCGCGCAGCTTAAACGCGCAGTTAGCAATCAAACAGCTACAAATTCACAAAAACATACTACAAAAATACTAGGACAATAGGAAAATTTACATCAAACCAGACAAAACAGAAGGCATAGTCTTTACTCGTAAATGCACGAACCACAAAATACATACTGCACTAATCGTACATAACCACAAACTCATCGCTCAAAATTCCATTAAATATCGCGGTCTCCATCTCACTAATCTCCTCACATATAGACATCACTTACAAAATACAATATACAAATCATTATAATCCCTACGCTTTAGCAGCCCTCTTCTTACCATCAACAGCACACTTTATTTTAAAAGGAAATACCTTCTGTACAAATAACTCATATGGAAAACTCTAGCATTTGCCGCCCCAGCCTGATGCGGTCTAAAATGGTTAACGCAGTAACTTTGTCTTTATTAAAGAAAGTTGCTTGTTTGTAGCAATTCTACACACCTGACTGACTGTATTATGTTTGGTTCGGAAGCCAAACTGAAAATCAGGTGAAATTTTTTGCTTTTTATCTATGACTGCCAGCGAGCATGTATGTTTTTTCAGTTATTTTTGATAGATTGTTGAGTACGCTAATTGGACGGTAGCCGGAAGAAAATGTGGGGTTTTTGTTGGGCTGAGGCAAGAGAACATTCAACCACTGAACCATCTGTGCTTGTAAGAGCTCTAGAACACTTTAGATTCACAGCTGCTTATTTACTTACAACAATACAAATAAATGAGATAAATATGTAAATTTTATATATTCAAATTAGTTTTAAGGGGTTAGGCCACTTTAGAGTTCGAAAATAAAAGTCATTTTTCAGATTTATCTTTGACATACATACATACTTTTATTAAACATGTATTTGACTATACAGAGTATTCTTACTTTCTTATCCGCAGTATAAGTAAGTATTGTAATCATGAAAAATTTCGAACTCGAGATTTTATCGGAAATATACGTTTTGACCTTCCTTGAATCGATTCCGACTATTTTTGGAATGAAGTCCGTCTGTGTGTGTGTGTGTGATGTCTGTGTGACTGTGTATTTGAGCGCTCTACAGCCCAAACTGCTAAAGGTAAAACTATGAAATTTTAAACATAAGATTTGTATGTGCCTGGCACGAAAACCTATTATTTTTGAAAACCATATTCCGACCGGAAATGCATGTTTACCCTAGTCATTTTTTGCAGTTTCTGCAATTACTCAAAAATGGTTAAAGTTACAGAAAATTTTTGTGAACAAAGATTAATAATATTTATATTTAGCACAACTTTTGTTTGAATCTTTTTTCCAAAAAAAGTACTGGTTTCAAAATAAATTTGTGCTTATTATATATATTGTAACATAAATCGTATCATCTGCGCCTGTCAATTGTTTAACAAAATAGACTTAAATAATTTGAAGTTGGACATTTCATATTTATTCTAAGAAACAAATTAAGTGTAAAAGCGATCTTAAGGTTAGAACAAATATTATAAATTAAAAGAATTATGTAACTACGATATGGTTTAACCCATATGTGGATAAGAAACTTCGGTGCATGACACTGCAGATATTTTTATTTCATAAATATGTGAAATTGGTGGTGTTAGTGTTCAATAACCCATGAAGCTTTTTAGATGTCGCACTAATCGGGCGAAAGGGTTTAGCAACCTCTAATAGACCAGGAACTAAAACAACAACAGATTATAAATATGCAATATATAAGCTTTCGGACTATGTAGCCGATTTTAAAATATTGACTTTTGTAGAAATGACACGCGATTCAAAAAAGAATTATAATTCTAGCTAAAAATTTCATATGAATTTGTTTATTAAAAAGAAGCTATCAACATTAAAAAAAATCCTACGGTGTTCGATAGAACACTGTATACTAAATAAGCCGGTAAATGATTCATGTCTATTGATTGACTTGTATATGCTTACTATTTTCGCCCAGTTTGAAAAACACAGTTTCGAAAAAAACGCGTTTAAAGCTAAAGATCTAGTTTCTGGTTGAATGCTAGCGTATAGGACAACCAATATCTGCCCCAAAATCCAACGTAGAGAATATTCTCACGAGAATAATTTGAATGAGTCCTCATTCCATACAACTTCAAGTTTCATTTAAGACAATTTTTTTTTTAATCTTTCGAATCTCTTGAGTGGCCGTACCACATAAGTAAACCTTGAATTTAAAAAAATTATTTATCCTTGAGTATAATATTAAGAATGTATAGGGTCCATGCGGGCGTTTATATTTAATTAGTATCCGATAAACACTAGTTCCAGCATAACATTAATAAAAATTGATTAAATTGCTATTTCAATCAGGCCCCGGGGAGATTCGAACTCTCGATCTCCTGTTTACTAGACAGGCGCTTTAACCAACTAAGCCACGGCGCCAGTTGTTAATAATATTAAAAAATTAGCAATTCTTGTATCTGCCGAAAATATTATAATATATATTGCCGACGCCTGCGTCAAGAAGATCATAAAACCATGACCAGGATTCAAACCTGGGTTACTATGGTTACAATGTAGGGTCCTAGCCATCATTCAGTTTCATTTAAAATTTCTCTATATTATTTAGTTTGTATTACAGTTTATTTATCAATCTATTTGGAGCGCATAGCGGGGATATCAGAGTTCATATTAACGAAGGAGTTTAACAATGAGATATGTATGAAATAAAAAATGTATAAAAAGTATTATAATTGTACATTTGTTTTGTGCATTTTGGATTACATATGGGAAAAGGAGGAAAATAAAAACCCATTAATTTGCAAATGAAAAATAATTTTTATAAAACTTAAATCTACTATTAATTAATTAAAAATAATTAGGTTGTGGTGATGGATGTTATAAGGTGTATTAGTTGTGAATGATATGTCTAAAGTTTTGTGAAGTTGTTTTGATTGTTGAGTGAAGCTGGCTGTTGCTCTTAGTATGGTAGCTTGTTCTATAAGCATGAGGGACCTGCATGAAGTAAATGGGTAGTAATACTTAAGGATGCTTGTGCTTTGTTCTGCATGGAATGTTATGTGCTTTGATGAATGTGATGTTATTTATGAGTGGGTTGGGGTTGGTAGTAGGTTGTGTATAATATTTTTGTGTTTGTTGGGTGATGTAGCCGTTGATGAATGACATGCTGGTCAGTAGATGAAGTTCTGTGATGCGAATGTATGAATTTTTCGAATCTCTAGCGTGGCCTTACCCCTTAAGCTAACCTTGAATTTTAAATAAATATTTATCCTTTAGTATAATATGAAGAATGTATAGGGTGCATGCGGGCGTATTTATTTAATTAGTATCCGATAAACACTAGTTCCAGCAAAACATTAATAAAAATTGATTAAATTAATATTTCAATCAGGGCATGGGAAGATTTGAACTCCCGATCTCCTGTTTACTAGACAGGCTTTTGTTTTTCATTTTCAATATACTTCATTTGTTTTTATTTTTGTTACAATAATACTTATATGCTAAAGTGTAGACAACATGGTTGGTTTTGTCAGAGCTCCTACTCACAAGGGGAGTGTATATCTGCGTATGAGCGTTATTGCGTTGTGCGCTTGAACATTGTGTTATTGTTTTTTTTTCATAAATTTATGTTGCACATAGTGTGTTGGGATTGTTTTTTGTGGGAAAGGAGGTGCCAGAAAACCCATTTAATTTATTGAAAACAAAATTTTTGTTAAAACTTACAAACTAACTTAACTAATTCAAAATATATACAAGTTTGTTGGTGATGGATGAACAGTTTTGTGTATGAGAGTATGTTTTGTTTTGTGTTGTGTAGAATGCGTGTGTGTTAGTAGTATACAGTGTTGTTGTGCATGTTGGTGTTATGTGTTCTGCTCATGAAACCCCTCTAGAAATATGGGTAAGTTTTGATAGGGTAGCTTGTGTTTGAGATAACATGTAGTGTTATTGTCGCGGGTAAGTGTTATGTTTTTTATAAGTGTGTTTGAATTTTATTGTGGTTTTTTGTAAAATGTTTGTCATGTTTCTTGTATGAAATCTGTAATGTATGGCATGTTAGTAGTGTCTTCGTATAGTTGTGTTATTCGGGTGTATCTATCAGAGCTGGTGGCCAACCGAAGATACTTTTTTTGTAGGCGTTGCAAGGGTAGTGTGGCAGAGATCGGTGCGTACACCAGACTGTACCTGCGTAAGTGATGATTGGGCGAATGATTGCGGTGTAAATGAGAAGTTTGTTTTTTATGGACAGTGTGCTGATTTTGATAAGAAGGGGATACAGATTGGACAAGACGATGTGGGCTTTCGGTAATGCGTGTTCAATTTGTTGGCCGTGTTTAAGTGTTCTGTGTAGATGTATTTCTAAATATTTGACTGTGTTTGTAGGTGTGATTTTTTGTGAGTGTATTTTTAGTGGGGTGAGGAGGGAAAGGAGGTACCAAAAAACCAATTTTAATTAATTGAAAACAATATTTTGTTAAAACTTACAGACTAGCTTAATTAAAAATAAATACACATTTGTGATGGATGTACAGTTTTGTGTGTGAGAGTATGTTTTGTTTTGTGTTGTGTAGTGTGCGTGTGTGTTAGTAGTGTAAAGTGTAGCTGTGCATGTTAGTGTTATGTGTTCTGCCCATGAAACCCCTCTAGAAATATGGGTAAGTTTTGATAGGGTAACTTGTGTTTGAGTTTACTTGTAGTGTTGTTGTCGCGGGTTAGTGTTTTGTTTTTTATAAGTGTGTTTGAATTATATTGTGTGTTTTTGTAAAATTTTTGTGATGTTTCTTGTATGTAATCTGTAATGTATGGTATGTTAGTGTCTTCGTGTAGTTGTTTTATTCGGGTGTATCTATCAGAGCTGGTGGCCAGCCGAAGGCACTTATTTTGGAGGCGTTGCAAGGGTTCTGTGGTGGTGATCGGTGCGTTACACCAGACATGGGCTGCGTAGGTGATGATTGGGCGAATGATTGCGGTGCAGATGAGTAGTTTGTTTTTTATGGAAAGTGAGCTGTTTTTGATGAGTAGAGGACAAAGTTTGGACAGGACGACGTGGGCTTTCATTAATGCATGTTTGATGTGTTGGCCGTGTTTTAGCATTCTGTGTTGATGTATTCCTAAGTATTTGACGCGTGTAAAGCAGACGTGATAACCGCTACACTATGGAACCCTTGCATAAAACACTTAAACTTAATTTTTAAAAAATATTCTAAAATTTAAACAATAATAAATTATTATTCAACTAATCTGCTTAGTTGAATATAGCAAATAGCTTAGATAATTATAGAATGAACTTTAATTTATGGAGCTTTTTAAAAAATTATTAAAACATTTAAGTAAAAGCAGTCGTGGCCGAGCGGTGAAGGCGTCTGACTAGAAATCAGTCGAAGTCTTAACTTTATACCGAGCAGTTGTTTTTACTAAGCGGAGTGTGCAGTTATAAACTGAAAATTTAATTTGTTTTAAACAAGTTCTTTATTGTTCTACATTGTTTTAAACAATAATTTCTTTTTTACTTTCAAAATTCCAAGTGAAATTTACGAAAAACTGGCCTCTACGCCAAGGCGCAATAATACCATACGTTCTAACAACCCTAGGAGGGAAATAGTCGACTCCCCATCCCCATCAACATCCCTGGAGAGTCTTCCGGGGTCATTCGACTTTTCAAACCAGGAACCGTTCCCACATTTGGAACTCGACTCGAGTGGGGAAACAACCATAGGGATGGAGGAAGACGATCCCCCCAACCAACCCCATCTTGGCGCAGACCCCGTACCTACAACAAGTGGGAAAAACAAAAATAAAATTCGGGTAAGCACATTGTTTGCTCCCAAAGCGAGTGTACGTCCCAGGGAAGACACACCTCCAGAGGATAGGAATTTTAAAAATCCCAAAAGAACCGCCAAACCCCCTGTCAAACCCAAATCCTACACCAAAACCCAAAACAAGTTCCACTCCCTAACGGACAACGAGACTAACGAGGACACGGACACAGACGAAGAACCCGAACCAAAAAAATCGAAACCCCGCCCGCCCCCTCCCATAATCTTCCCTTCAATACCCAACAATGCAACAAAATTGACAAACTACATACAGACCTACGCAACAAAAGGGTATCATATCAAATACACTAACAACAACACAAACATATATATCCACAACGAACAACAGAGAAACGAAAACACACGCATTTGTGTTCAGAGGCCTCGACAGTGCGCCGGAGACGGAAGAACTGCGTGTGGAGCTGACCACCCAAGGCATCGACATCCAAAAGGTCTTTAGAATGCGCAACACGAGGCGACCACTCTACCTTATTACAACAACAAACAATCACACAGTGAAATCACTCAACTCCAACTCTAAATTCATTTTTCACGTCAAGGTAGAGTGGGAACGCCATATTAACAAGAAGCAGATGATCCAGTGCCATCGCTGCCAGCAGTGGGGCCACGCCACCGCAAACTGCAGGCTTCCCCCACGTTTCCTGAAGTGCGCACAGGGCCACCTGACACAAACTTGCGTCAAGACCCCTGACACACCTGCCACATGCGCAAACTGCGCTGGCTCTCATCCTGCCAATTATATTGAATGTCCGGTGTACATTACAAAAATTAAAAATTTAGAAATAAACAAAACTCGGACTACTAGGACTACTAAAACATACGTTGACGCTCCCATCTCTTCCAAAAACTCCTGGAAACATTCCAACATCTACATCCAACCCCCAAACCAAAACTTCCTTCACAACAAACAAGATTTCCCAACGCTCCCAACCCCGAAACAAATTACGCACCGCCCCTCAAACAACACACAAAAACAACAACAACAACAACAACAACAACAACATCAAAAACAACAACAACAACAACAACAACAACCACAACAACAACATCATCAACAACATCAACAACAACAACACCGTCAACATCAACCACAACAACAACCCATGGACGACATAACAGAATTGTTCGCAGAGATGGCTAAACTAAACGCGACGATAAACATTTCAAACATGCTGACAGCCATAACAGACCTCAACAAAGCACTAGCAAAAGCAAAATCAACTAACGAACACTTCACAATATTTTTATCATTCGCGCAAAATGTTCACACGTACAACATTTAAACACAAAACAACAATAAACATCTGTTCATGGAACGCCAACGGAGTTATAGGTAAGATAGGTGAACTTACACACTTTCTAAAAACTCACAACATACATATTTGCTAACTCAATGAAACTAAACTCAACAACACACACAAATTTAAGATACACAATTACAAAATCTAGAGAGTTGATCGACCACACCAGGGTACGACCCCCGCGGGAGGTGTTGCAATACTAGTCAAACACAATACATCAAACACACTAACACCAAACCCTCAAACCACCCTGGAAACTCTCAACATAACACTCGAAGACAACACAATAATCGACGTTGCCTACAACAAGCCACTAAACAACATCACACGCGCAGACCTCTCAACACTACTACACAAAAACAAAACTCTAGTGATCGGTGAATTTAACGCGAGACTCACGGACTGGGGTTGTCACAGAAACAACACTAACGGCCTCACACTCAGAACATACATAAACACACACGTCGCTATCATACTCAGCCCTAACACACCCACACACTACCCTGCAAATGGAAGTACACCTTCCATAATCGACATTATCATTAACAAAAACGTCCAAAACATCACTCACCCCATTTCACTTCCCGAGCTTAACTCAGATCATAATCCTGTCATATTTCACTTATTCAACCGCAACACTGAATACACCTCCAAAACCATCACATCATACAAACACACAATCTGGGTCCTCTTCCGAAAAACACTCGACACGATCATCCCCATAAACAATCAAATACACACAACACAAGACAAAGACACGCAAATAGAGCGATTTACAAACGCTTTAAATGTTGCAAAACAAAAACACACGCAACAAATCAAAATCAACCCGCACAAACTTATTCTTCCACCACATATAACACAATTAATTCAACAACGCAACCACACCAGAAGACTATGGCAGAGGATACACATACACACATACAAAACACAGTTAACTTCATTAAACACACAAATTAAACATCAAATAAAAACACACAAAAACACTACTTGGTCCCTTAAACTTGCCGCCCTCAATCCCAACGATAGCTCCTTCTGGAAGCTAACTAAAACACTTAAAAAAGCGTACACCACAATACCAACACTCACACACAACAATAACACAGCCATCACAGACGAGCAAAAATCGGAAATGATAGCTAACACCTTTGAACAAATACACGTAACACACACCCCAAACACACCCACACAAAATAAAATCACACAAGACACACTACAATACCTAAGCACCCCGCACCACACTGACGCTAAAACGCTTGCCAGACTCCTTACCACCCCATCCGAACTAATCAAACTAATCAGAACCCTACCCAACCGAAAAACTCCTGGCCTAGACCTAATAGAAAACCTTATCCTTAAAAACCTATCCAGGAAATCCGTTATCCAACTCCATTATATAATTAACGCCATAATAAAACTGCACCACTTCCCAGCTGCCTCGAAAACTGCTACAGTCCATCCAATCCTAAAACCGAGCAAAGATCCCCACCTACCCACGAGCTACCGCCCCATCAGCCTTTTAAATACCCTCTCAAAGCTCGCCGAAAAAATCATCCTTTCCCGAGTCGACGATATCGACACAGGACTACATCTCACACCTGACCACTAGTTTGGCTTTCGAGCCATACATTGCACGGTGCACCAGGTGTGCAGAATAGCAACTGATATCGCGACTCAATTCAACAAACATAAAGTCACGGTCATGACTCTACTGGACATAAAAAAAGCCTTCGATACGGTCTGGACAGTAGGACTCATGGCCAAACTCATATCCGTCCAATTCCCTCCCACATTAACCAAACTAATATTCTCATACCTCTCAAACCGATCCTTCTCAACCAAAATTAACTCCACACATTCAACCCCTAAACCCATAGTAGCAGGAATCCCACAAGGCAGCGTCCTTGGCCCCAAACTCTTCAACCTTTACATCAGTGACATCCCCACCTTCCCGAACACACGCATAGCACAATACGCAGACGACACCGCTATCTACACTCACTCTTTCAACGCACAAATAGCTACTAAACAAACACAAATACACATAAACATATTAGAACAATACTGGCAAAAGTGGAAAATTAACATTAACACAGCCAAAACCGAAACCATAGTCTTCACACGTAAATTCACAAACAACACAATTCACACCCCACTAAAAATACACTCACAAAAAATCACACCCATGAACACAGTCAAATACTTAGGAATACATCTACACAGAACGCTAAAACACGGCCAACACATCAAACATGCATTAATGAAAGCCCACGCCGTCCTGTCCAAACTTTATCCTCTACTCATCAAAAACAGCTCACTTTCCATAAAAAACAAACTTCTCATTTACACCGCAATCATTCGCCCAATCATCACCTACGCAGCCCCAGTCTGGTGTAACGCACCGGACACCACCACACTACCCTTGCAACGCCTCCAAAATAAGTGCCTTCGGCTGGCCACCAGCTCTGATAGATACACCCGAATAAAACAACTACACGAAGACACTAACATACCATACATTACTGATTACATACAAGAAACATCACACAAATTTTACAAAAACACTCAATATAATTCAAACACACTTATAAAAAACATAACACTTACCCGCGACATCAACACTACATGTAAACTCAAACACAAGCTACCCTATCAAAACTTACCTATATTTCTAGAGGGGTTTCATGAGCAGAACACATAACACTAACACGCACAACAACACTGTACTCCACTAACACACACGCACAATACACAACACAAAACAAAACATACTCTCATACACAAATCTGTTCATCCATCACCAACAAACATGTATATATTTTAAATTAGTTAAGTTAGTTTGTAAGTTTTAACAAAAATATTGTTTTCAATATATTAAATGGGTTTTCTGGCACCTCCTTTCCCACTAAACACAATCCCAACAAACAATGTACAACAAAAATTTATAACAAATACAATCACACAATGTTCAAGCGCACAACGCAATAACACTCATACACAGATATACACTCCCTTTGTGAGTAGGAGCTCTGACAAAAACCAACCATGTTGTCCACACATTAGTATATAAGTATTTTTGTATCAAAATAAAAACAAATAAAGTACATTGAAAATGAAAAAATGAATGACTAGAAATCAGATTCCCTCTGGGAGCGTAGGTTCGAATCCTACTGACTGCTAAGTGTCCTTTAAGCTTTAAACTTGTTTATAAATATACTTATTATGAGTCTTCCTAGAAGTTGACACATACATATCAAGATGCTGTCACTCGAACTCTTTGTTGACATGTTAAATATAAAGAGTTTCTTACTTTTGCAAAGTTCAGTTATGTATGTGGTTTAGGTATCTGTGCACCCAGAAACCACTTAAATCGTGAATAATTTAAACTCTACCTAATAACTTTGTCAAAGAAGTAAACATTTTATTGGATTTATAAAGAACATTTTCCATAAATTTGCTGATGTTATCCTTCCAGTCAAAATAAGTACTCGATAGTATAGTGGTCAGTATCCCCGCCTATCACGCGGGAGACCGGGGTTCGTTTCCCTGTCGGGGAGGATATTTTTAATTGCAACAATTTGATGAGGCTTGTTGGAATTCTTGGGTAATGTAAAAATGGGTTTCTAAAAATGATGAACAATTCAATTCAAAACTGATTATTCGTAAAAAACATAGCCCGGGTAGCTCAGTCGGTAGAGCATTGGACTTTTAATCCAAGGGTCCAGGGTTCAAAACTCTGCTCGGGCGATCCTTTTAATAATTCTTTATGGAGAAAATGACTTTTATTTGTGGTCAGGAAACTTCAATAATTTATATTTGCTTAGAATAAAGAGGTCATAATCCAGTACCACCGATATCAACAATGGGGACACGCCACTGCAAACTGTCGCATACGACCGCGGTGCCTTAAGTTCGCACAGAGTCCCCTGACTCAAGCATGTACATAGACGCCAAACACACCACTACGTGCGCCAACTGTACAGGGCCGCATCCAGCTAACTACGTAGAGTGCCCAACGTATGTACAGACACTACGACAAATCTCGTAAAATATCAATACCATCCAACCCTTACCCAAATACACAGATGCCCCCCTCCCATCCAAGAACCACTGGCAATCCCGTCCTTCCACCCTCAATCCACCCCAACCACAACAACAACCCACGCAACTCCCTAGACACAAAACTCTCCCCATTCCTAATACACAATATTTCCTTTTCCTATCCACCCAAAAACGTTGCCAACCCCAACCCAAACCAACTCAAACCCATCCCCAACAACCCTCCAATGACTTAGACGACATTACTGAGCTATTTGCTGAAATGGAGAAATTAAAAGCCACCATCAACATCTCCAACATGCTGCGAGCTGTAAATGCTTTAAACATCGCCACAAACAAAAATAAACATTTTACAATATTTTTGTCATGCACCAAAAATGTACACACATACAACATTTAAACACAAAACAACACTAAACATCTGTACATGGAACGCCAACGGTATTATGGGTAAGGTAGGTGAACTTACACATTTTCTCCAAACACATAACAATTACATTTGGTTACTGAACTAAACCAAACTTAACCAAAAACACAAGTTTAACACACCCACATACAAAACGTACAGAGCTGATCGACCACAGCAGGGCCCGGTTTCCTGCGGGGGCGTTGCAATATTTGTTAAAAACCACATACCACACAATCTCACACTATCCACACACTACACTAGAAACACTTAATATAACATTTGCAGACAACACAGTAATTTAAACTGCTAACAACAGACCATTAAGAAACTTCACACAAACAGAACTTTCCACACTTTAACATAAAAGCAAAACATTAGTCGTGGGAGACTTTAACGCGAGACATATAAACTGGGACTGCAACACCACAAACGGCCGCACATCCAACACATACATTAATTCACACGTCGCAATCATATCGCACCCAAACACACCCACAAACTACCCCGAAAACGGAAGTTCGCCGCACAGTGGGACAAAACCCTCGAAAAGTGGCCAAAACTCTGCCATTCGGTAAATAATAAAGATTTTAAAAAAATTTTTTTGGTTAATATTAAGCATAAACTTTGCAATTAAACCAGGGTTTAACTTTGAAAAAAATTTAAGTGTTTTTGTTTGATAATGCTTAATGTATGAAATCCATAGCTCTTATAGCGTATAAAACTGATAATTTTATTTCTATTTTGGCTGGTTATGTTTTAATTATCAAAATAATCGCTCTAATTGCGTATTTAGTACTATAAGTAAATGGAAAAAATATTATTAGTGGTTATCAAAAAATAAAATATTCAGTTTCATGGCTTATTTTTGATTGATATATGAAATATAACAAAATATTTAATAAATTAAGAACATCTGCACATAAAGTATCTTTATTAATTATGCTTTTATGCGTTATTCTCGTAATATACGGATTTGAGGTTATTAGAAAATTATGAAGCTAATCTTCATTTTTGGTATGACACCTTAGAGTAATTTTTTAGATTATTTGTCTGTAAATTCCGCTAAAACCATCACTTTAAATGTTATTTTAAGGAACACGATATGTAGCTACATAACTTCACTAAACCCTTTCAAATTTCTTAATTGAAAATGTACGTTTTTGGTTTAATATAAACGCAAGAATGAATGTATTACACTATTACTGCCCATTTATATTGGTTTCCTACTAAAATTGGAGGGTGGAAATATTTAATGCAATTGGTTACAATATAAGTAATTCAGAATAATTAGACATTCATGCAAAATAATGAATCATTTTATTGGCAAGTATTCCTGCAATTCAACAGAAAAGATAATTTACAAATCCTGAAATATATAAGAATAAAGCTACTTGCATCAAAATCCAGCCCACTTTATTTATATATATTATTTGCATAGATAAAGAGATTAATGAAATGCATAAGCTTCTAAATATTTGCAGGTACTGATAATAGAAATATGTCTAAAATACAGATTTTTGTTAAATTATTTATATAAAATAGAACTCCTCGTAGCCTAGTACATATTTGTTTACTGGTCGGCCGCCACTTAAAATATAAAAAAGGAAATCCGGGACGAGGCGGGTAATTTTTTATTTTTTATCTTGTTTCTCAAAAGTAATATGTATATAAATATGTAAATATTAAAGCGGCGCTAAGAATTTCTTTTACAATGAAAATGTAAATCTCAGCAAAAATTATCTGCAGTGCCATGCACCGAACTTTCTTATCCGCATATGGGTTAAACCATATCGCAGTTACATTATTTTTCTAATTTATAATATTTGTTCCAAACGTTAGATTGCTTTTACACTAAATATGATTCTTAGAATAAATATTAAATGTCAAACTTCAATTATTTAAGTCTATTTTGTTAAACAATTGACAAGCGCAGATGATACGATTTATGTAACAATATATATAATAAGCAAAATTTTATTTTGAAACCTGTACTTTTTTTGGAAAAAAGATTTAAACAAAAGTTGTGCTAAATATAAATATCATAAATTTTGTTTACAAACATTTTCTGTAACTGTAACCATTTTTGAGTAATTGCAGAAACTGCCAAAAATGACTAGGGTAAACATGCACTGCCGGTCGGAATATTGTTTTCAAAAAATAAAGGTCTCCGTGCCAGGTACATACAAATCTTATGTTTAAAATTTCGTAATTTTCCCTTTAGCCGTTTGGGCTGTAGAGCGTTCACATACACACAGACACACACACACACACACACATACAGAGATGGACGTCCTTCCAATAATAGTTGGATTCGATTCAGGGAAGGTCAAAACGTATATTTCCGTCAATAATCTCCAGTTCGAAATTTTTCATGATTACAATACCTACTTATATTGTGTATAAGAAAGTAAAAACTGATTGTGAACGGTACTAAAGAAGCAAGGCATCCGTCTTTGTAGCTGGTGAAATGGCGGATTTATTAGTCCTGCTTTCGTTGATGCTGTTGATTTCCTCGTTTTTGGTGAATCAGGAAAGCAATTGTGCTACTGTTATATAAATAATTATTTTGTTCTACTAGTTCGTATTTGTTTGTATCCTTTGACAAGGTTAGGAGCGTTGCGCATTTAACACAAACGGTACAGTTTGCTTCGTTAACCACAAATTAAAAATAAATATGTCTAGATTTGATCTTTTGCATAAAAGTAACTACGATACGCGGAGGTTGCAAATGAAGCAAGTTTGATAATAAATGATTTGTAAGAAAGTAAAAAACGGACCGACATGTTGGATGCTACTTTATGAAATTCGCTTCGAATTTTTATATTTTAAAAGAATTACCATGGAACTAAATGTAATAGCATTTTAAAACATTATGAATTTTGAAATTTGTTTACAAAATAAAACGATTTAGCGAATTGCATTTTACATTTAAAAAGTAAATTTTTTAAGTTTTGTGTTTAGATGTCGTTTTTATATAATTCTGTAATGTAATAATAAAAAAAATTATTGCTGCCTATATTTCAAAGTATTCTTAATAAGATGGTATAAAAAATTATTCAAAAATCGAATCTTTGAAAATTTCCTATTTGGTCACGTTTCAAGCGTTTCGTCTCACCATCGATCACAACATCAATAAAAATGTTCATAACATCACACAGCCCGTAGCACTACCAGATCTCTGCTCCGATCACAACCCAGTAATATTCAAACTAACCAATCACCACATAGAAAACACCACTAAAACAATCACATCATACAAACACACAAATTGGGCGCACTTCCGCAAAACACTTGACACGATCATACCCACTAACAACCAAATACACACAACTCAACATATTGATGCACAAATAGAACACTTTACAAACGCTATACAAACAGCGACACAAAAACACATACATAAAATGCCACAAAAAAACAACTTACCACCACTTATAACACAGCTAATTTAACAACGCAACCACACTAGAAGACTATGGCAGAAGACACACCTACACACACACAGAACACAGCTTTAACACTTAAATACACAAATCAAAACACAAATAAAAGAGCACAAAAACAAGTCATGGTCCCTAAAACTCTCCGCCCTCAACCCTAATGACAGCTCCCTCAGGCGGCTGGCCAAAACACTTAAAAACCACTCACAAGAATGCCAATTCATACACAAAATAATTTAGCGGCTATAAGTGACGAAGAAAAAGCAGAAATGATTGCTCACACGTTTGAACAAATACACGTAACGCCCACCCCAAACTCACACTCACAAAATAAAATCATACAAGATACACTACACGAATTAAACACGCCGCACTGACACCAAAACGCTGGTCAGATTCCTTAGAACCCCAATAGAATTAGCCAAAATAACTAAAACATTACCCAGTCGCAAAGCTCCCGGCCCAGACCTAATTGATAACCTCCTAGTTAAAAATCTATCCAAAAAATCCATCGTCGAACAGCATTACATCATAAACTCAATAATCAAACTTCACCATTTTCCAGCTGCCTGCAAAGCTGCTACAGCCCATCCAATCGTGAAACCAAGAAAAAGCCCCCATCTTCCTACCAGCTATTGTACCATTGGCTACTAAATACCCTATCCAAACTAACAGAACAAATCAGCCTCTCCCAGGTCGACATTATCGACACAGGACGAAAACTCACCCCTGATCACCAGTTTGGCTTCCGAGCCAGACATTGCACGGTGCATCAGGTGTGAAGGATTGCAACCGAAATCGCGATACAATACAACCAAAACAAAGTAACGGTCAATGCCCTACTGGACATAGAAAAAATCTACGCCATGGTCTGGACAGTAGGGCTCATAGCCAAACTTATATCCTTCCGATTACCTTCCACTGTAACCAAATTTCTTTATTCATACATCTCAAATCGATCCTTTTGCACCAAAATCAACAACTCCCTATCTAAGCCCGAAGCTATTGTAGCAGGAATCCCACAAGGCAGCGTCCTTGGCCCCAAATTGATCAACCTTTTCATTGGCGACATCTCCACGTTCCCAAATATCCACACAGCAAAATACGCCGACAACACCGCAATATACGCACACGCATTCAACGCCCAAGTAGCCACTAAACAAATACAAATACACATAAACATTCTAGAAAAATACTGGGAGAAATGAAAAATAAACATAAACGCCAACAAAACCGAAACCATAGTCTTCACACGTAAAGTCACAAACAACTGAATAGTCACACCACTTGTAATACAAAGCCAAAAAATCACACCCACAAACACAGTCAAATACCTAGGAATACAGCAACACAGAACACTAAGACACGGCCCACACATCACACATGCATCAAACAAAGCACGCGCCGTCATTAGCAACCTATACCCTCTCCTAGTTAACAACAGTTCCCTATCCGCAAAAAACAAAAGCCTCATTTACACAGCCATCATCCGTCCCATCATCATGTAAGCAGCCCCAGTTTGGTGTAACGCAGCGATCACCACCATACTACAATTGCAACACCTGCAAAATAAATGCTTAAGAATGGCCACCAGCTCTGGAAGGTACAACCGTACTACACAACTTCACGAAGACACTAACATATCGGGTGCTTTCCAGCTAGGTACAAAGTTAACACTGTGTAACACAGTGTATGATACTTGCGTTCCAACTACGCCAGAGTACGACTCTACTCGACTCTGCCATACTCTGCTAAAAAGCAAAGTCTGGTGCAGTTTTGGTAATTCGCATACCAACTTTTAAAAAATTTACATGTATGGTATCACTGCGTGCCGCGTAAATTACAACAAAACCATATTGCACTTGTGCATTTTCGGCTTGGATTGATATGTTAAATATTTAATTAAATTGCACACTTCGAATTTGATTAATATAATTCATTATTAATAGGTTCTTATTGAATTTGTCAGGATCTAGGGATAAATGACTTTCGCGCACTCTATTGGGTAGAGTACGTAACTCCTAAAGTGTTCCAACTAGCAATCGACACAGTGTTTGAGAATGTCTGACGTTGTTTGACAAAGTTCCCTTGCTGGAAAGCACCCATCATACATGATAGAATACATTCAAGACATAACACAGAAATTTTATAAAAACACCCTACTCAACTCAAATACACATATAAAAAACATCACACATATCCGCGACAACAACCCTACACGTAAACTCATACACAAGTTACCCTACCAAAACCTACTCATATTTCTAGAGGTGTTCCATGAGCAGAACACAACGCGACACAACACTACACAAAACAAAACATACACAACAAATGTACATCTATCACCAATGTTAATGTTAATTTTTAATTTAGTAGGGCTAGTTTTAGGTTTTAACAAAAAACTTCATGTGAAGTTAAATGGGTTTTTGTCCTCCCTTTCCCATAAATACAAGCCTAACACATTCGTAAAAGAAATCATAACTTGTAACAGAAAACAATAACACAACGTATTAAAGCACACAAAGCAATAACACTCAACCACAGATATACACTCCCCCTGAGGATAGGAGCTCTGACAAAACCAACCATGTTGCCCAAACATTATTATTTTAAATATAATGTAAGAATAATTAAAATAATAAAGATTATTGAAAATGGAAATGAAGTGACTACGGCCCTGTGGGTCGATCATTCCAGCCCGGGCGATGCATTTTTGTTTTTTAGAATTGTTAAAGTCAGGTCATCGACCAAAAATACTAGTCTCTGCCGATATTTTCTGTCCGTTATCTAGTCAAAACCAAAAATCGGTTTGGATAATATTTTTATCTTTGTTTTACTCATGTATTCACCTTTACCCCGATTAAAATAATCTTATCAAGACACAGCCGATCACCGATAGCTCTGGCTAAAGGACCGCACCGTTTATCACACCGTATCTCCGCTTATATATTTCCGTCGATATTTATATCATACTGATTCCGCACAACACTAGGTGAGACAAACTAACTTCCGTATTTATTTGCATTGTTGGGTTTAACTGTTCTTAAGGTATCTCGCCGGCGTGTCCGCCAAGAGATCAACAAGTAGGCTTCCTGTAGTACCTGCAGGTGTGTCCACCGAGGGTAAAACTCTGCCTAACTATTCTACAGGTATCTCGCCGGCGTGTCCGCCAAGAGATTACCTAGTAGTTTCTATTAGAGTACCTGCAGGTGTGTCCACCGAGGGTAAAACTCTGTCTAACTCTATTTATGGTATCTCGCCGGCGTGTCCGCCAAGAGATTACCTAGTAGTATCTTATTATAGTACCTGCAGGTGAGTCCACCGAGGGTAAATCTCTGTCTAACTGTTGTCCAGGTATCCTGCCAGCGTGTCCGCCAAGGGATTACATCGTAGTTTCTTGTTATAATGCCACAGGTGTTACCACCGCAGGTAGACCTTATGTTACCTCCCTCTAGGTGTCTCACCAACACTTTACCTGCCGTAACACCGTCTCCGATAGGTTATATTAAGTTGAACCCTGTGTTTTTACCGAAAATAAATATCGTTTAAAAACTGAAGTTATTCACTGATTACACGGAACCTGGACATAACCGCCACCGAGCTATCCCGGACAGGCACGCATCGTCACCGCCCCTTCCCTTAATCCTCCCCCTATTCCGTATCAAAGTTTCCCCCCTCCTTCTGATTGGCGCCTAAGCAAAAATTACCGCAGCGTGCGGAAAGCCAGTAACGCGTACGAAACGATGTTGCAACTTGGCGCCCGAGGAGGGACTAACATTTTCAAGAAAGCAACATGTCTGACTCCGAAGTATCTGACACCGAACCCGAGATCGATCCACCGAAGGATACTGCTACCTCTTGCATCTACAATCTACGTAAAACCGCGCTCATCCACGAACTTGCCAACCGTGGCATGTATACAACAGGCCGAACGAACGGGCTTAGGCAACGGATGGTACAGCACCTGCGTATCAAACTTCTGCTATTGGCAACCAGCCCTGAGATCCGGGGTGGTCCATCAAATGAAGACTAAGCCACCAGTTATGCAACTTTTTTTTTTTTTTTGGGAGAGGAAATTTTCATAGAGACCCACAGCACTTGCGTGGGTACTGTGAGATTTCTACTCACTCAAACCTCTCCTCTCTCAAACTGGTACCCTGGGACCGCTGGCAGCATTACCTCCTCCTGCGACTACTGCTTGGCCCGCCGATGTTTGGCATCATTCTGCTGAGGGCTGCAGCCACCAACGTTGCCCATGATGCGACTTCTTGTACGTGGTAGGTGAATGACAGATTCTTGTTAATTGTCACCCCCAAATATTTGACTAGTGCTTTCGGCATGATTTCCACGTCGCTGACATCAAAAACGGAGGGTGGGACATTCCATCTACCTGCCAGTATGACAGCTTACGTTTTCTCCGGAGCAATCTGCAGGCCTATCCCTTCTATCCACTTGCAGATCCTCCCTGCTGCCCTTTCCACCGTCTTCTTTAGGTCTGCCACCGTTCTCAGCGAGGATGAACCGCTCGCTGAAATAGCTCTTTATCATCCAGACCAGGTAAGGGGCTACTCCCTTCACTCTGAGCACACCCACGATCAGCCTCCATCGTGCTGTGTTGAACGCATTTCTTATGTCCGGGGTTATGAGGGCGCACAGCTCTTTCATCCTGTGCGTTCCTCCCCTGCCCTCGTCAGCTATGAGCACAACCCGCTGGACCGCGTCTGTCGTGCTCCGTCTCTCCCTGTATCCTAACTGGTTCTGTGTTAACCCTCCCGTCCTGTTTATTTCAGCCCGCAGTCTTCCCCACATTAGGTGTTCTAGTAGCTTGCCCATGCAGTCCAAGAGACACAGCGGTATGAATCCCTTGGGGTACCCAACTGGCTTATCGCCCTTTCTGATGAGGGCCAGCTTGGCAATCTTCCAACCCCTCGGGAAGTCTTCTTCTCCCAGCGCTTGTTTCAGTTCCTCCAGGACTGCTTTAGGTTGCTCACTCACTGCCACTCTGACAACTTCTGGTGGAACACCATCTGGACCAGGTGCTCACCCTAACTTTATTCTTCCTGCCGCCCCATGCATTTCCTCCTCCGTAATTAGGGGCACCTCCATCTCCTGCTGTGCTGGGATCCAGTTTGTTACTGGCTGGCGTAGGAAGAGGGTAATTACCACCTCAATTATCTGGGAATTGGCCAGCTTTACTGGCGCTGTTCTGCCTTTTAATCTTCTCATGGCTATCTTGTAACCCTCTCCCCACACGTCTGCGTCTACATCGTCGCACAACCTTCTCCAGCAATCTCTCTGCGAGCGGCCAATTGCGAGCCGAAGTTGCTTCTTAGCATCGGTTTCGGCCTCCCGCTCCAGCCTACAATCTTCCATTCTCGCCCTGGCTCTCAGGAACCGTCTTCTGGCCCTCACCGACGCCCTCCTCATTCCACCAGTATGTAGGCTTTCTTCTGCCCGGTTTTCCTCTTTTGGGCAACGCTGTCTCGCAGGCCTGTTCTATTGCTCTCTGGATCCCAGCCGGGTTTGCGACCCACGTTTCTGCATTTAGTTGCCCCACTAAGCTCGTCCTGAACTTCTCGGGGTCCTACTTCCTGCTGTCCCACCCTCGAGTGGGCTGCTGTACTACCATGTATCGATGGAGACTGAGTGTCTCCTCCTCGTTTACTCGCCACCCTCTCTGCCGCCATATGTTCGTCCCCATCTCCTCAAGGAACTCATCATACTCGCTCATGGGCCTGTTTGGGGAAAAATAGCAGCTATATACAGTCCACTGAATATAGCTTGCCCAAACAAATCCATCACCCCTTCCAGTTTCCTGGATAGCTAGTGCACCACCCAGCGTCCGGATTGCAGCGGCTCCTCTGGTGTCCATCTGCCATCCATATGTGCAAACTGCTTTATTGGGCTCCGTAACAAAAAGAAGCTCCGCTCCCCTGGCTGCCACTGTGGCAAACAGGAGGTCGTTTGCCGCCCTACTCTTTCCTACGTTGATTTGTATTGCCTGAGACATGTTTTAGAGTCTCCTTCTCGCTGCCTCTAGTGCTGCCCTGTGTCTAGGGCAGGATGCCGTGCCACTTCTATGACCTTTGTCATTGCACACTAGGCAATTTGGGCTTCTGTCGCGATCTTTGGCCTTGTGCCCTTCCTGACCGCACCCATGGCACTTGTGCCCTACCTCCTTACCTCGGCCCCCTTTCACTGTGCAGCTTTGTGGGCATAGCCGTGGCAGCGCTGGCCCTGCACCACCATAGCCCAGGTTCTGACACGGCAGCTAACCCATTCTATTCGGAGTACCTTGGCATCCAGGAGCTTTCGTGCTGCTCCAGGAAAGAGGTCCATTATGGCCGTCTGGGTCTCCCAATACGCAGGACGCATAGACCTCACTTCCGCTTCTTCCCCTGTGGCCACCTTTGTTGCCGCAATCTCCTCCTCAGCAGTTGCGTTAACCTCCAGGTCTCTAATCATTACCGGGACTTTGGCACCTTTGCCGTACAGCCTGCTATCTTTCCTGCTATGGCTGCCTGCAGCTTCTTTGACTGGCCACCCTCTTTTCCAACTTTCAAAAGCAGGGCCTCCGTCCGGGTTCTTCTCATGGACGTAATCTGTACCCTCGTTTCTGCAAGGTAAACGCTAGCCTTTACCGGCCGTGCAGTGTCAACGTATGAGGCGCCCACAACCTTAACTAGCACAGCCTCTGGTAGATGTGTCGTTCTAGTCTTTCGCTTCTGCTCCGTCTCTACTCTGCCTGTGGCCACCTTCCCTTCTTTCGCAGCCCTTCTCCCCACCACGGTTGCGCAAGGGGCCTCTCGTGGGCAATGCTCTCCAGACTCAATCCTTTGATCTTCTCTTTCATTGCTGCGGCTATTGGTTTGTGTCTCACCTACGAGCGTGTTTACCTTTATGCAGCTGCCTGCTTAGGCCGTCTCCAATAGTTTCTACGCCAGGCCCCACTTCAGCATCCCTTTCTCATAAACAATGCGGGGCTTGGCAATTTGTTCTAGTTGCAGTTCCTCCAACTGCTCTCTCAGGTTCACCAGGCCGCTGTATAGCAGTTCAGCTTCCGGAGTCTCCCCTGGTGATCTCTTGGCAAAAAAGCAGAAGATGTGCCTCGTCACCTCCTCTATGCCCGCCATCTTCACCTTTTTCTCGCAGTGCGCCGCGCTTCCCTTAATCTGGGCCACCGTCTCTTGCGAGATGCTTCCTGCTGTTGCCGCCCACAGCTCAGCTGTATCAGCTGAGTGGCTGTATGCTACCACCGCATCGTTGAGGGTGTCCTCGGACTTGGCCTTTACTTCTCTATCATTTGTGTAGGACTTTTGGCAGCAGGAGTGCTGCCAAAAGTCCTCACAGTTCTTTTGAGCATCCGCAAATGGCCTTTTCGGGTTCCTGGCTGCCCTTATCTCATTTACATTCCGCACTATGTCCTTCGCCTCCTCTGCCTGAGTGCTCTGCTCCGTTACCTCTTTCTCCTCTTCTTTCGGGTTTCCCAGCTCTGCCAGTTCCAACAACTGAAGAGCTATCGCTGTGGCCCCTTTAGCGATGTCTCTCCTAACATTTTAGCCTCCGCCCGTTTTGCACTGGCCCATTCCTCTTCAGGCTTGCGGTCCTGTTGTTGCAGGACTAGTTTCAATTGTTGAAGCTCTTCCTGCACCAGGTCTGTTGTGTACTGCCTTGCCTTCTCAATGGCAATATTGGCCGCTAGCGCACTGTTATACTTTGTTTCATTTCTTGCAGTCTCTCTCCGATACTCCTTTGACTTGGCTGCCCCATTTAGCTTCAGAGTCCTAAAAGCCGCATGAACCTCTGCAAGATTTCTCTTGATCCCGTTTTCCTTGCAAATATCAACCTTCTTATCCAGGTCCATGAGCAGGTCGCCCAGTGCCTGGATCTCTCTCGTTTCGCACTCTTCTGCCCTCGTTCTATTGTTAACCCTTTTGGGCGAGGAGGTAGTTGACTCAAAGCTGTCCGCCCTGCTTCTCTTGCCAGACCATCTTCCTGCCAGTAGCCTTCCATGCTGGTTTCCAGCAAGTGGCTGCTTAGGTAGTCCCTTGCACTCTTAGGCGTAGACTGGGCTGCTGCCCCAACATCCAGCTTTCTGGGCGTCAGCATGATATCGTTCAATAGTGTGCTATTGGGCGACACTTCGTTGAATTCGTTGTAATAGCAGTGGTCGACATTGTTGTGTTTCCGTCCGGTTTTTGTTTCGTATTAGTTTCTAGCATAATTGTTCCCACGAGTTGGGTCGTTGAAAACGTCACCCTTCGGCAGTGCGCCCTTACCGAGGGGAAGCCTAGATACTTGAGAGATCTGCAGGTATCCCAAGAATTCCGTTCGCAACCAGACACGCTCTGGCCTTTCATCCTTTCAGCACGGTCTAACACCTTAGGATTGGGATTTTTTTAATGAGGTTTATTCCCCCAAACGGCCCTGGAGGTCCTGCACCCGCCCGATCCAGGACAGACACTGCTGCCCCACACACCACATACCTTTTTGGTCCGCGGCAGGTATTTTATTTCCCTCCTACCACCCTATTTCTGGGAAGGCATTCCTCTATCCAGCACATCCGGACGCGCTCGATGGGGGAAGCTTAAACCCCTCACGAGACCAGTTATGCACCTGGGGCACACGGAATGGCACCACCTACTGAGGCAGCTCTAGGCCGACCTCGCAACATCTACGAGATGGTCCGCAAATGGAACACTTTCTTCGCCGGCAAAACCTATGGCGTCACCTTCCTCGAAAGGCTGGCAGAGCTGAAAGACAGCTACGTGGTGGACGCCACACAAGTGATCGCAGCTCTACCCGAATTAATGCGGGGATCAGCATTTCTTTGGTTCCGAAACAACCAGGACCTCTGGACAAATTGGGGAGAATTTCTTATTGACTTCCGGGCCTACTATTTTCCCGCGGACTACATACTTCGTTGTAACGCTGTTTTTTTTTTGTGAGCCTAGTTGGCACAATTTCGAAGCAATCGTGTCATCTAGCGGTTTTACCGCAAAACTCTTGTTGTCCCTCGCCGCTCGGCATTGCGCGCTCCTTGAGCGGGATTAATTACTCCGACAAATGCGGGAACATTTTGTCGTTTCGCAAAAAGATAAGGAATATCGCCCTCTTGTCGGCTGACCAGCTAGTAAGGCGGATGTGTTACCGTTCTCGTATCGTTTTATATCAGTTTTTGGGCGCGAATATCTGATCAACATACAGACGCAGATTCGCTGACATGGGGGCATGTCTGACAAAAAGATACTTTTCCGCGTATACAACAACTTACTACCCGAATACCGGCAATATATCAAACGGCGTGATTTCAACACAATGCGCCAGTTGATTTTGGAAATCGGCAACTTCAAGCGTCTCCAGCGGGACATGAAGAGTAACAGAGCTCCACAAATTGCCACGGTGGAACCCGTTGCCCCAGTGACACCCACCCTACGAACCAGCGAGGGAAGCCCACCAACTTGTTGGAGATGTGGAGAGGCAGGACACTTTCGGTCCGGATGCCGAAAGCCGCAGAGAAAGTTCTGTTCCAAATGTGGTCGCCGCGACGTCCTTAAACGGGACTGCTGTGGGTTTACCTCGGCGGGAAACGACAACCGGACTGTCCCACATCAGGGATGGGTTAGTTCCGCAGAGTAAACCTTGATGTCGTTCATACGCATCCCTTACCCCCCATCAAGTGTCATGAGACAGAAAACAACCGCCTGTACATCGACGTCCGTATCAAAGACCAGCCCATAATAGCGCTGCTAGACACCGGGGCCACATACCCCTACATTAATTTAAGAATCGCGGACCAGTACCGCGATATAGCCAATCCGCTGGAAAAGACTCCACTAGCTCAAGCACAAATGGCTGATGGTACCATTGTACCGATTACCGGAGCAATAACAGTAGGATGCGTTATCGCCGGCATATGGAGACGGGTCAGGCTCTTGAGCCTACCGTCCCTGACCTCGAACATGATCTTGGGGATGGACATGATGAGGTCCTTCAAAATGACAATCCAACCGTGGAAACAACAAATCACGTTCGACCGGCTGGCTGCATCGATCGTGGCGTTACATTCCCCCGCCTTCCAGAAATCGAGTACACTGGTAAAAACTCGCCCAGAGCCCGAACTCGCCAAAATCACAACCGAGGCAAAGCGCCCTGACGAAGATAAATTGGCCGACCTCCTCAAACCGGAACTTCCAAAGTTTGAAGAACTGAGAGGGGTTACCCCTTTTTTAGATCACCAGATCCGCCTGAAACCCAACCAAACTATCAAGCAACGATACAAAATGCAGCTTGTTATCAACGAGGAAGTGGATAAAATGTTGTCCGAGGGAATAATCGAACCTTCCCGAAGTACATGGAGTTCACCGACCGTAATCGTGCGAAAGAAAGACGGAAAACCACGATTCTGTATCGACTTCCGTAAGGTAAACGAGGTCAACGAGAAGGACGCGTATCCACTCCCATACATCAACGCAATACTCGACAAACTACGGGCCGCCAAATACTTTTCAACAATCGACATGAAATACGGATAATGACAGGTAGCGCTCACACCCGACAGCCGGCCCCTCACGGCCTTCACAGTGGTGGGACGCGGCCTCTTCCAATTACGGATTATGCCGTTTGGGCTACACGCTGCCCCCGCAACCTACCAGCGGCTGCTAGACCGGATCATCGGACCAGAGTTGGAACCGCATGCGTTAGCTTACCTGGACGCCATGCAATGTCAGACAATTTCTCGGCGCTGCTTAATGGTATCGAGGGTTTATCATCGTTTTCTCGCGACAAGCGGCCCCACTTGCCCAGCTGTTGCAAAAACGGAGACCCTGGAATTGGGGCACCAAACATTCGACCAGCTAAAAAGCTGTCTTTCCACAGCACCAGTACTCGCCTGTCCCGATTGCAACCAGCGATTCTATTAACAAACCGACGCATCTCATCACGGGGTAGGGCCTGCTTTGATTCAGGGTATGAATGAGAACCAGCACGTGATCGCCTACGCTAGCCGATCCCTCTCCCCCGCTGAGAAAGATTATTCCGTCATCAAAAAGTGTGTCTAGCCATTGTATGGGGCATACAAAAGATGCGGATGTATCTGGAGGGGTACCAGCTTACGGTGGTCACCGACCTCAAAGCGTTACGTTGGCTGAACACCATACGAAACCCGACCAGCCGCCACCCCCGCTGGCAATTATTGTTGCAACAGTATGAGTATCGGAAAGGGGCAATGAAACATCTGGCCGACACTCTCAGCAGAATGCCACTCCCTACTACCAAACCACTGGCCAACCTTGCCACCATCACCACCGGCTGCCCATGGTATGACCACAAAATAGCCGACGTAACGGAAAAACCCCAAGATCATCCCGAATACCAATTCATCCAGGGCCACCTGCAACGGATATTTTGGGAACCGACTGATCTGTCTGACACCGATCCCTGGAACGGCCTGGAAGCGATGCGTCCCGCCTGAAGACCAGCTCCAGGTCCTCACTGAATATCATGACCGACCAGAGGCGGGCACATGGGCATCGCCAAAACACTGGCAAGATTAGCCCTACGATACTACTGGCCTGGCATGTTCTGCGACGGCACCAAATACATACGGCGGTGCCAAAGTTGACAGACCTACAAGGCTACACAGAACAAGATGGGTGGAACCAAGGGACCGCCGCGTATCACCAAACCCTGGGAGGTGGTGAGTACCGATATTGTGGGACCACTACCCCGTACCGCAAGAGTCCACTAATATTTCATCGCCTTCCAAGACCGCATGACCAAGTTGGTCGAGTGCAAAGCTACAGCGACTACGATAACCAAAGCCCTACGGGAGCCAGTTATCTGCCGGTACGGTTGTCCGAAAGTCCTCATCTCGGATAATGGGCCGGAATTCAACAACAACTTGTTCAGGCAGACACTAGACAACTACCGAATCCGCCACCAGTTAACGCCGCCCTACACGCCTCAGGCCATTACCGTCGAGCAGGTCAATCGCGTACTGAAGCTGACACTCGCGCAATATGGCGGGGACAACCATAAAACATGGGACGCTCACCTGCCAGAATTCACGCTAGCCATTAATTCCTGCCGACACACCAGCGCTGGCTATTCGCTTGCATACCTGAATATTGGGAGTGAACTCCTACTTCCAAACACCTACTAGCAAGTCGCCTCCGCAGATGTACAAGACGAAGGTGTGATAAAACACCACCTCGAGAAGATGAAGGCTCTGCAAGCAGCCCAGGAGCTGGCGCGCATCAACATCGCCCGATCTGCCACCGGGCTAGCGCATCACTACAATCAGCGCAGACGAGCCGGTCAGTTCCAACCTGGAGAACTCGTCCCGCGAAGGGAACACCCGCTATCCATCGCAACCCGCGGCATTGCCGCCAAACTAGCACCGAGATATTCCAGTCCTTGGGCAGTGAAGAACCGAGTTTCCCCTCAGGCCTACGACCTAGAGAACGGAGCAGGGAAAACACTACGGCGCATCCATATTAAGGACCTTAAAAAGTACCACCACTAAACTTTTTTTATCCCGCCTGATGGGACGACAGCCCCCACCAGGGACACCCAGGAGATGTCCCCCATTACCTCCAGGATCCGCACCCTTCGGCGATGCCCTTTGTTTTTCGGGATAAGGGCGTTGTAGGTCTTCGGGGCCGCGGCCTCCGGGGCTGCCTGACTGGTGGCGTTCTGCGGCCGGTTGAACAGGGGGATAAGGAAGTGGAGGCCCGGTCCTCCGGGGACACTATGGGTGACGTAGTTAGGTCCAAAACGTCCTGGTGAACCCACGCCGGTCTCGCCCTCAGCAGTGGAGGGGCGCGGTGGGGCCGCTTTAGTTTTGGCCGGGAATCTGGCGCGACAGTCTTGTTTGGGGCTTGTCGCGTCGGTGGGCGCTTCTTCAACGCCGCCGATGGCGCTGCTGGAAGTGGCAACGGCCTCTGGAGGTCGGCCTTCCAGGCCCGGCTGCCGGGTGGTCGGTGGCCCAGTTCGAACACCTATACTGGTGGCGCCTTGAATGGTGCCACCAGTCGGGGTGGTTCCCGGGGTGCCGGCTTTGGCAGGGGCTGGGGCAGCCACCATAGGTGACTCACCAACCTCATCGTTATCATTTGAGAGTCTTCCGGTCTCATTTGACTTCTCCAGCCAGGAATCATTCCCACAAATAGATCACGACTCGAGCGAGGAGACTATTGTCCCGATGGGGGAAGAAGATCCCCCTTACCCACAAGGCCTCGCTAACCAAACCATCAGGGTAAGCAAATTACTTGCTCCCAAAGCACAGGTACGTCCAAGGGAGGAAGCATCGACGGATGAACGCAACTACAAGATCCCACGGAAAACCACCAACCCCCGTACAAAAACAACCCCACCCACACGTATAACAAATAAATTTCATGTGCTAACTGACAACGACGACTCGGAGAGTAAAGATGAACCAGAAGAAGAGCAAATAAATAAACAACGCCCCCCGCCATACATAATCATACCAGCAGACCCTATCAACGGAAACTACCTCTCTGCATTTATTAAAAAAATTGCCAACAACGACTACCACATTAAATATACAAACAACAACTCTAACATATACATACATAAAGAGACTGACAGAAAAAACTTAATTAAGGAAATGAACCAAGACAATGACTTCCAATACTACACATACACAAACAGACAAACAGAAACACATGTTTTCGTGCTAAGAGGCCTTCACTCTGCCCCAGAACCAGCTGAGCTGCTGGAAGAGCTACGTAGACTCGGAGTCGAAGCATACAAGACCTTTCACATGCGCAACACCAAACGCCCCCTCTACCTAATCACTACAAGCAATACGCATACACTTAAAAATATAAACACCAACACTGACAATAAATACATATACCACATCAAGGTAGAGTGGAAGCGACTCATCAACAAGAAAGCAATCATACAATGCCATCGCCGCCAGCAGTGGGGCCACATTACAGCCAACTGTAGGCTCCGCCCGATGTGTTTGAAGTGTGCACAGGGCCACATGACTCAGACGTGCAACAAATCCAAAAACACATCAGCGACATGTGCAAATTGTGCAGACCCGCACCCAGCCAACTTTACTGAATGTCCCACCTACCTCCTCAAACTAAAACAAATGGAAACTAACACCCTACAAACCCTGCCGTCAAAAAGTGATTTCCCTCTCCTTCCTGCCCCAAAACAAACTATAACCAAACCTCAACCACCACAACATTAAAAACAACAACCACAACAACAAGAATCACAACAACAACGACAACAATACAACAACACCAACAACAACAACAACAAACACCACAACATTTAGACGACTTTACATAATTGTTTGCTGAGATGGCAAAGTTAAACGCCACAATAATAATAGCAAACATTCTGGCAGCCATAAGAGATCTAAACAGCGCACTGGCAAAAGCAAAAACAAGCAATGAACAATTCACTATATTCCTAAGTTTCGCCCAAACTGTACACACATACAACATTTAAACACAAAACAACACTAAACATCTGTTCATGGAACACCAATGGACTCATGGGTAAGGTAGGTGAACTAACACACTTCCTAAAAACACACAACATACACATTTGCCTACTCAACGAAACTAAACTCAAAGACTCACACAAATTTAAAATACACAAATACACAACCTACAGAGCTGACCGACCACATCTGGGTCCAGTACCCGCTGGGAGCGTTGCGGAGCTAGTCAAAAACAACACACCACACACACTCACACCAAACCCACACACAACACTAGAAACTCTAAATATAACACTTACGGACAACACAGTAATCTACGCTGCCTATACCAATAAACAATTTAACTCGCACAGATCTCACTACATTATTACACAAAAACGAAACCTTGGTGATCGGCGATCTCAACGCGACACACGCGGACTGGAACTGCATTACAAACAACACAAACGACAACACACTCAAATCATACATAAACTCACACGTCGCCATCATACTACACCCAAACACTCCCACAAACTACGCCGAAAACGGAAATGCGCCTGCCACCATAGACGTAATCATAAACAAAAATGTTCATAACATCACTCGCCCCATATCATTACCCGAGCCTAACTCAGATCACAATCAAATCATATACCAACTAACCAACCATCACATAGAAAACACCACTAAAACAATCACATCATACAAACACACAAATTGGGTGCACTTCCGCAAAACACTTGACCCGATCATCCCCATCAACAATCAAATACACACAACACAAGACATCGATGTACAAATAGAACACTTCACAAACGCTATACGCATAGCAAAACGGAAACACACAACCAATATTAAAGTGAACCCACACAATCTTAACTTGCCACCACACATAACACAATTAATTAAACAACGAAATCACACCAGAAGACTATGGCAGAGGACACACACTCCCCTACACAGAATACACCTCAACACACTAAACTCACAAATTAAAACCCACTTTAAAACACTCAAAAATAACACATGGTCCCTTAAACTTTCCGCCCTCAACCCCAATGACAACTCCCTCTGGCAGCTGACAAAATCACTCAAAAAACCTTACACCAGATTACCCACTCCAACACACAACAACATAACAGCTTTCACCGACGAGGACAAGTCAGAGTTGATAGCTAACACTTTTGAACAAATACACGTAACACACACGCCAAACACCCCCACACAAGATAAAATCACACAAGACACACTACAATATTTAAACACTCCACATCACACTGACACCAAAACGCTGGCCAGACTCCTTACTACCCCATCCGAGTTAACCAAAATAATTAAAATCCTACCCAACCGCAAAGCTCCTGGCCCCGACCAAATAGAAAACCGTATCCTGAAAAACCTCTCAAGGAACTTCATCATCCAACTCCACTACATAATAAATTCCATAATCAAACTGCATCACTTCCCTGCCGCTTGGAAAACTGCTACTGTCCACCCAATCCTTAAACCAAATAAAGACTCAGCCGCACCCACAAGTGATCGCCCCATAAGCCTTTTAAACACCCTATCCAAGCTCACCGAAAAGATCATCCTCTCCCGGGTCGACGATATCGAAACAGGTCAAAAACTCCCACCTGATCACCAGTTTGGCTTCCGAACCAGGCATTGCACGGTGCAGCAGGAGTGCAGGATTGCAACCGATATCGCAATTCAATAAAAATAAGGTAACGGTCATAACCCTAATGGACATCGAAAAAGCCTTCTATACGGTCTAGACAGTAGGACTCGTGGCCAAACTTATCTCCTTCCAATTCCCTCCTACTTTAACCAAAGTGATCTACTCTTACCTCTCAAACCGATCCTTCACAATCAAAATTAATAATTCCCTCTCTAACCGTAGATCCATTGTAGCAGGAATTCCACAAGGCAGCGTCCTTGCTCCTAAACTCGAGTACAAATGTTAATTGTTACAATTTCTGATTCTTGTATGGTAGGTAACGGATAAAGGTAGTAGAGTTCGAATTCTTTTTCGTAATTGATAGGGACAGCTATAAAGTAAGTAATTCGTAAGGAATCAATTTTGCAATTTACTTTTAACAGTGATTCGTATTCTAATATGTTTTCGCGATTTGGTTCGTATGGTAACTGATTTTTATAGTGTAATGATATTCTCTGTAGTTCTTCTAATAGTTCGTCATTGTTTATGATACAAGGGTGCAAAATTCTTAACTTGCAAAATGTTATAGAATTTTCGATATCCTGTAAAATATTCAGGATAGTGTTATAGAATATTATTAATTGATTATATAAGTCTTTTGCAAATAAAATATCTACTTGTTCTAGATTTCTTTTGGCAATTTCATTGAGTTGTTAGATTCGTGATTTTAAAACTATTTCGTTATGCTGTATATCTCGTACTGTATCGTTAAAATTATTTATAATTTGGTGGTTTACTGAGTAGGCTAGTTTTAATTGGTTTTTTAAATGATGTTCGTTATCTTGTAAGTGTCCAAGAATTTTATTATATCGTTCACCATCTTCTGCGTCTAAATTACCAGTTACAAATTTTAATATTTTTCCTAATCCGTCGATAAGGCCTCTTTTGGATTTAGTGTTACTTGAGTGATATATAATATTATTAAATTTTTGTTCTATGGTTAGTTGCAGGAATAGAATTATTTTATTATGGTTGTTTAGTTCGGTGGCGTATATCGTATTATTAGATGTACTTTATTTTAAATTTTCGTACTGAATATTTAAGTCGTTGTATTCGTCAAGAAGTTGTGTCAGGTTATAGTAATGAATGATTGTATGTTTTACTATTTCTAATTTAGCAATACCCAAATTTATAGGCAAGATGCCTTGGTTTTCCGTTATGTTTTTGATTTCTTGTCTTTGTCCGAGTCCGAACGCGAACAACCTGGAAGAATTTCAAATTGGTAGGTTCCTTCTAGGTCTTTTTATGTAAGATAGGTGTATTTTTTCTGTAGTGTTACCGTGTCTCGTATTTATGTTGGTGGTTTTTAAATTTTTATTTACTCTTCTAAATTTTTCTGCTTTGTATTTATTGCACGTTTTTTGTTGTTTTTGTCTGTTTTTTACGTGTATAAGTTTGGGGATATATGGCTATTCTTCTTTAGTTTCGATTAATTTGCTTGTAATCTTTTCTTTATTTTGTTGAATTTTGTCATTTTAATTTTGATAAAGTAGCTTTACTTTATTTCTATGAATAAGTATATAATTATTTATTAATTGTTTGTCAATTTCTATGTTGAATGGGGATTTTAAGTCTAAGTGTCCTGTTATTATTTCGCATGGTATAGTTTAGTTACTGATTGTATTGTTTTGTTATAGGCTAATAAGGCGTAGCTAATATTAATTTCTATTGGTTCATTTCTGTATTCTGCTTGATTATTAAATAATCGAATGTGTTCGATAAGGGTAGAATGGAATCGTTCTACTATTCCATTAGATTCGGGGTGTTGGGAAATAATGAAGTGCGTTGATACTTTATGTAGTTCTAGTAATTCTTTAACCAGTGAAATTTTAAATTCTAGCCCGTTATCTGATATTATTTTCTCGGGGATGCCATGATGAGTGAAGTATTTTATTAAATTGTTAGCGATTTCTATGCTTTGAGCCGAATTAAGTACATATGCTTGTGCATATTTTGAGAATGAATCTACTATAGTGAGAAATTTAGCTTTTTCTAAAGTAATACGGTCAATGTGTAATATTTCGAATGGCTTAGTTGCTAGGTGTGACATTCAATTTTAAATTGATGGGTCTTCGGTCATATTTAGTAATTTGGCAAATTTCGCAATTATTAATATAATTTTGGATTGATTTACATTATATTGGCCAGTAATAATGTTGCTTTATACGTGTTTCGGTATCATCAATACTTCTGTGGTTTGTTTTACTTTCATGGAAAATTTTTATTATTTGTGTTATTTCGTCTTCATCAGAGTTATCCTCTAAATATTTTGTACATTTAATCATTTTTATTTCTGTATTATTTTTAAAATATTTTTGTAGAATAGTGCTGAATTTTTCGTATAATTGGCTTACTATGAATTCTTTGATAAAGTTGATTATTTCTTGTTCGTAATTATTTTTAGAAAATTGTATTGCTACTCGTTGTTGGTTTTTATATAGTCTAGTGAGAATTGGGTAAGCAGGGTTAAATTCAACTTCAGATATAATAACTTGATTTTTACCATGGTTTACAGGGCAATTTATTATAGGGATGCCTATTATAGGATTTTCTTGGTTTGAATGTATTGTATTGTCACTGTCAGTTGATGCGTCGACGTCTAGGTTTCTAGTAGTTTTATCTTCTTCGACTATTAGTGATTGATTATCTTCCGGATTATTAATTTTTGGGTCAAGTTGTTTGTTAAAGTCTTCCATGTATTTGAAAAATGCATTTTTGTTCTCTGTTTCATTTATATTGAGTTCTATTTTGTTACTTGGTGTTTTAAAGACAGTAATTTGTATTGCATTATTTTCAAAAATGTATTGTAACATTGATATAACATCTGACCAATTTAGCATAACTTTTCCACAGGCTAATTTTGGGATACTCAAGTTATTGATGTTATTTTTTATACAAAAATGTTTTAAATTTAATAAGCAATAGAATATGTCTTGGTTGCTTGGCTTATCAAAATACCGGTTTTTTGTTATTAGGTATATTAAAAATCTATCATTAATTTTTTGAAATATTACATTATGAAGTTCCGGATTTTGAGATTTTAGTTTATATAAATTGTTGAATTTGTTTGAGAATTGTTTAGCGATACCTGTTGACATTTTCAAATCTTTGCTGACACAATGTGCTATGCTATTATTAGATGGAGTGCCGAATAAGTTTCCCTCTATTTCTAAAATGTTATTGTTGTTAATATTGTTTACTTCTTTATTAGTTAAATAATTTTGATATTGTGTTAACGGGGATAATTTATCTTGAGTGTCTTTTAATTTGTTATTTTGAGTGTTATGGTCATACCGGATGCGGCTTAAAGCGTCGGCATTTGTATTTAATTTTCCTTTTTTGTAAATTATTTCATAATCATATTCTTCAAGTTTTAACCGCCATCTGATTAGTTTTTGACTACATTGCTTTAGTGAAAATAGCCATTGAAGTGGTCTATGATCAGTATAAATTTTAAATTTGCGTCCGAAAAGATAGTGTCTGAAATATTGTGTTGCCCAGATTTTGGCTAGAAGTTCTTTCTCAATAGTAGAGTAGTTATCTCAGAACTGTTCAAGGTTCTGCTAGCGTAAGCAACTGGAGGGTCATTGCCAATGTGGCCTTGTGACAACACGGCACCGATTGCTAAATTGCTGGCATCGCACGTTAGATTATATTCTTTTGTAAAGTCAGGGTACTGTAAAAGTGGTTCGTTAATTAGTAGATTTTTACATGTCTCAAAACATTTTATATAATCATGATCTTCGATATTTATTATTGCGTATTTCTTGAAGCATTTGGTTAACGGTTTCGTTATTTTAGCGAAATCTTGAATTTTCTATAATATCCTAAGAGTCCGAGAAATCCTTTTATTCGTTTAGTGGTTTTTTGGAATGGGGTAATTTTTAATAGCTATAGTTTTATCTGGGTTTGGATTAAAACCATCAGGGGTAATAATATGGCCTAAGTACGCTACTTCTTTCTTTAGGAATTCTGATTTGTCTAGTTGAATCTTAAAATTTGAATTTCTGAGTCGGTCAAACACTAATTTTAAATTGTTAATATGTTCTTGCAGGCTTGTTCTGAATATAATGATATCGTCTAAATATACTAAACATTTTCGGTTGGTTAGTCCTCTTAAAATATTGTCCATGACTCGTTGAAATGTTGCCGGAACATTTTTTAAACCAAACGGCATGCGTAAAAATTCGTAATGTCCGTTGTTGGTGTTAAAAGTGGTCTTTAAAATTTCGTCTGTGTTCATTTCTATCTGGTGGAATCCAGAAGCTAGATCTAGGGTGGTAAAATATTGACCACGTCCGAGTTTATCAAGCAAGTCAGTTATATTAGGTAAGGGATATTTATCGCCAATAGTTTTGTTGTTTAGTTTCCTGTAATCCACAACAATTCGCGATTTACGCTTTCCGGTAGCGTCTAATTTTTTCGGAACTATCCAAATAGGTGAAGACCATGATGAGTACGATGGCCTAATTATATTTTGATTTAACATTTTCTTAATTTGTTGGCTAACTTCTTGTTTGTGAATTTGAGGATACCTATAAGTTTTAGTGTAAATTGGAATTTCGTCTTTGGTTTTTATTATTTGTTTGATTTGGTTTGTAAATGATAGCTTGTTATCTGCTAAATAAAATATGGCTGAATATTCTTTTATTAATTTTACTATTGCAAATTTTTCAACTGTGTTCATGTGGTCTGTTCGTATTTTGGAGATGTCAAATTTTATTTTGTTTGATTGTAAGTAATTGTAATTTGGGCTTGAGTATGTTACATAATTATCAAATTTATCTACTATAATAGGGTTTGCTATGTTTGATTTTTCTTTCGTGTCTGTAGGACTTATTACTGTGCATAAGGCTAGATAAACGGTCACACATTCTGGGATTATTAAATTGTCTATTCTATGCTGAGGTATGATTACAGTTCCATTATTTAAATTAACTTTGATTTGAATAATTTTTTCTGATGTCGGTTCTATTGTAATTGTATCTGTACTTGATATAATATTTGTATATATTTTGCTTTTAAGATCGTGATATTGAATTTTTATTTTGCAATTTGGTGTAATGATCAAGTCATTATGCATGCAAATTAATATTTTTATGTTATCGACTCCTAATAGTATATCAAATTGATCGTGAAAATTAAAAATATGGTATTTTAATGCAGGATAATTTTGTTATTTAAATATTTTAGAAATGGGCATGAGAGTTCTAAATTGTTCCGTCGAGGTTCCGTGTGCGGTTGATATTTGAAAGGGATCTTTTTTTATAGCATTTTTAAAATATTTATTTGCTACTTCTGGTTTGACAAAGGATTTAGTGCTGCCTGTATCTATTAAAACTTTTAAGTTATATTCGGGGAATATAATATATGGCAGTTTACTTTGGTGGTTTGTTAAATTCATTACTTCGATTATTGGTTTATATTTTGATTCGAGGCTGGGTCTTCTAAAAAATTATTCTCGTTTGAATTTTGTGTGTCGTTATGATGCTCTGTTTCAACTGGGAATTCTACTAATGGTTCGGTATAGTAGAAATCGTGTTCATTACCAAAATGTGTTTCTTCGCAATATGTATTTGGTGTCAGTTCGTCTATGTTAAAAAGTTCTTCCGATATAAAGTTTGGCCTATTTGGTCGGGAATAAGTATGATTTTGTGTTGAAGGTCCAGGTCTAGGTTGGAATGGTTGAGCGTATCTAGTCGAAATACTCATTGGAATAGGTTAGGGTAAATTTTGATTATGAGTTGGATTTTTGTTATAAGGGCCAGAAGAGTTGTTTTTATTTGCAAAAGGTGTTTGATTAGTGTATTGTTGTCTAATTGGTTTGTTAAGTGGGAAACGAGTGTTATGCGCGAAGTTTGTCAATGGTAACGGTTTATATTGAGCGGGCTTGTAGTTATGTATATTGGGTTTATTATTGGTTTTCGAAAAGTTGTTTACAGGATATTTTGTCATTTTAATATTTTCAAATTGAAATTGGTTAGCAAGCATGCTTAGAGCAGAGTTTAAATCTACTGGGTTTTTGGAACGCATAAGTTGGCCAATATGCTCTCTTAAGCCACGTAACAAGATCCTAAGTGCATAGTTACTAAAGTATGCATTTAATACCGATGCTTCATTAGGAGGTGCATTTGTGGTGAAATATGAAGTTTGTAAGTTAAGTATATGTTGTATTTTATTAAAAAATTCAAATACGGTTTCATTAGAATTTTGTTTTAGTTCGGTCATTTCCGCATTATAGGTGTAGCAGTCTCTTTTATCTGCATACGTGTTTATTAACGCGGTATTTAAACTTAACCAGTTATTAATACAACAACTAGATATATTAATGACTGCTTCGCCTTTAATTTTAGAACGGGTACTTGACATTAAATACTCATTTTGGAAGTTATTTACATCTAACGTATCATAAAATTTATTTACAAGTTTTTTACAGACTTCTATGATTCGTGGGAGAAGTTCTCGTTCTCAATAAAAATCAGGTACCATTTCGGGGTATTCCTTTTTTAATGCCATATTTAGGCTTTGGGGTAGAATTAAAGTGGGATTTCTTAAAATTGGGTTAAGCACTAGTGGTGTAGAGCTATTTTGATTTTGGGGACGGTTTTCAGGACCGGAGTCTGAATCAGAATTTGAATTACTTGTGGCATTTATTTCCCTAATTTGACCTCTGTTAGACGTAAATACTACTCACGGCAATATCAATGTCCACTTCATTTGCATTGAAGCTGTAGATTCACCGATGTGGTAGTTGTCCAAGGAATGGCTGCAGTCGGAGACGCTGATATTCTCTCAGCTTGGCTAGGAGATGCAGGAGGTCCACTTCGAATTATGTTGGGTTGATTTTGTTTTCACAAAGTTAAAGTTCTTTAATTGCAACTTAAATCACCGCGAAGTATTTTAAAAAAGATTTATTAAAAATACAAGATAGCACAATGCCACAGTTACAAGACTTAATTCTGACTAACTAAGTTATACAATGCTAAAACTATTTATGTTACATTATGTTATATGATCACTTTGGAATCTCTCTGCATCTGCAAGTTAATTGATGTATGTGACAGTATAACTCCTCCCTTCTCAGAATGAAGTTCCTCCTGGTAGCTCGATGGCTTCTTCGTTTTCCAATATAGTTTTTTGTTTTAATTTTTGTTTTTTATTAATTATATATTTGATTAGCAGATATATACTAACAATTAAAATTGTAATATATAATATTATTGTCCATATTCTTGGCACGTGAATGTTTACTTGTTCTTTAATTACCGTTGGTGAATTAGTTATGATGTCTTTTAATATCAATGTTTTTAGATCTATAGTAAAGTTGGAAATTTTATTGACTTTTAATTTGAATCGTAGTTCTGGTAGCAATATATGTTTGCCATATGTTTTAGTTTGATACGTTAGTTTTTGTTGTTTGATGTAAATGTCACAATTATTTTCTTTAATTAAATATATTCCGGTCAATGATATAATATCGCTTCCTTGGGGACATTTAATGGTAATTTTCTCATCTGTGGGAAATACTCCTAAATATTGGTTGATTTCTGTTATCACTTCTACGTGGTTTTTTATGATATTTAAATTTGTATATTGGCATTGTCTTGAATTTTCATCTAGTAAGATTTGCTCTTCACAAGTTTCTTTTTGGTGAGTGTAGAATTGATTCGGATATTGATATACTTTGCCTCGAGTACAAATGTCGCTCAGAGGTTTAATTTCAATATCTTTTGATTTAAGGAAGTATCTGACATCGGGAATTATTGTTACAATTTCTGATTCTTGTGTGGTAGGTAATGGATAAAGGAAGTCGAGTTCGAATTCTTTTTCGTAATTGATAGGGACAGCCAGAAAGTAAGTAATTATATATATAATATATATATATATATATATATATATATATATATATATATATATATATATATATATATATATATATATATATATATATATATATATATATATATATATATATATATATATATATATATATATATATATATATATATATATATATATACATATATATATATATATATTTATATATATATATATATATATATATATATATATATATATATATATATATATATATATTTATATATATATATATATATATATATATATATATATATTTATATATATATATATATATATATATATATATATATATATATATATATATATGTATATATATATATATATATATATATATATATATATATATATATATATATATAAATATATATATATATATATATATATATATATATATATATATATATATATATATATTTATTTATATATATATATATATATATATATTTATATATATATATATATATATATATATATATATATAAATATATATATATATATATATATATATATATATATATATATATTATATTTATATATATATATATATATATATATATAAATATATATATATATATATATATATATATATATATATATATATATATTGTAACGCGCCGTCGACGTATTACGTAAGCTGTAGACATTTAAATAACTAAAAGGTACTCAAATATTAATTTAACAAAATAAATTCACAAAATTTACTAAGCAATATCAAAGTTATCGATTTTATATTGATTTATTCTTCAAAAATAATTTCTCTAATTGAAATTTAGATTTTAATATAAATAATTGACTTTAATTATTTATTAACTACATTTATTTGGCATGATCGTCTAGTTTTGGACCTACGTTGTGTGTGTGTGTGTGGTAACTAAATAATTCGTTGATCTAAAGTCGCACAGAAAAGGAGTTGTACGGAATATCGAAATAAAAGAGTTTGAATCCTTCTTATAACAATCAGTTTTTTGAACATAGATTTTATGGAATGCAATGCAAAATGATCTATGACTCCGTGAGGCTAACTGATGGCTAGTAATGCACTCGCACTGAGTGTCGCCAAAGCTCACGTACTGATGTAGAATAAAAACTACTCATTACCAGAATTTACTGTTTTAGTACTGTGTATGAAATCTGACGGTCACAAAGGTGTTTTATATGCAGAGCTTTTGTCCGCGGAACAGTTTGCGTTCCGTGCACGCCACTGGACTTACGTTTGTTGGCCAGCCCGTGCACCGTAGAAATAGTAAGAGTCGTCGACACCTTGTTATGTGAGGTAGATTTGAATACAGCTTTATTCAGTCTAGGCTAGTAATCGTTATTTAATTTTAATTTAGTAGTATGCAATGAGGACTCATCAGAACGACCAGTCAATCAATTCATCTAATATGCTAGTGCTCACAAAATCATAGATATCTCGTTGACAATAATATATGAAAGTTACTTGTATTAAATTTGGGATAGAAGATCTTCATTATGTTGCTTAGTAACCCTCTGATAGACGCTCGGTTTGTTGGTAGTTAGATCGCCTGGTCGGATTGATACGCAGATCGATCGACTGGTCGGATTAGTTGGTAGTTGCTTTAGATCGGTTCGTCACTACTCGTACGTAATCCACGGAACTCACGAAACCCACAAACTCTCACCTCGAATCTCGATCGCGATTAAAACGTTCGTAAACTCGTAAGTGACTTAATATTCGTCAATCTATAGCTTGAAAGAATTTACTGGAATATTAAACTATCAACTCAAAGTACGTTTGTAATTTTAAACAGACTATTGCCGTAGTAATAATTAAAATACAAAGTTCAAAGAATTTAGTGCCGTAACTTTTACAGTCGATTAAAATACAGAACAAACAGACTCAGTAAAGACTTTAAACTGTTTTATCTGATTTTAATATAAAAGATTCTAAGTTTTATTATTTCTCACGAAATTTAAAACGTTCGAACGGTTTGACAGAGAAAATCTGACTCTCTTCCTATATATCTCAGTGAGTTCCTCATCAGCTCGCAATTGTTGTTCCCGCCCCCAAAAGTCACCCCCTCAACGAATATTCTTTTCTATAACACAGAAACCCAAATATAAATCCAAAACTATGTGCAATTATACTTCCTTATTCGTTCAAATATTAATAGGCCTGCCCCATCAGTACGGTCCTGATTACTGGTTGGATGGCTAAGCGTCTTCGGGGTTGAGGCACTTGCGAAATCCATTGGTAAGAGAGAGCGAACTCTATCCCTACCCCCACACACCAACGCATCCGTGCGGCTCACTTGACACTGTTACACATTTCTTCCTTCAATGTTTAAATAATTCTACGAAATTGTTTAAACACCCCGATATAAATAAATGGTCATTATTGCTGTACTCAAAATTCCATCATACTCAAGATGTGGAGAAGTCACGGCAATATTTCGTTTTAATTAAAAGATGGTTTTCTAAGAAGTGCAACCAATCGTTTGGTTTAAATAATTATACCAAATTCTTTGTATCTTCCCCGATTCTGTGTAATTTAATCTTTATTACGACCAAAATTATCCTCTGGTCGCGTTTGATCAAAGAACTTGTTAGTTCTTGCGAACTGACAATACGTTTTGAATTTATGGTAAAAAGGCGTTTACTTAATGCAGTCGAGACGAGTAACAATGGTTTTAAGTTAAAGTTATTTATTGTATTATTTAACGCTAATATTCAAAAAAAATGCTGTCACTAACATTTTTCAACATCTGGTTAGTTTCAAGAAAAAACCTAAGTTGGCCGCCCGAGGGTCAAATATCCCTTAAATATTTGTTATATAATTTATGGTACTTGAAGTAAATAGAGACATGGGGTTTGAGTATTACCAGATGATTTTAAGGGTTGCACGTGTGCGAGTAATAATTCTTATTTTGGCATTTAGTTTGTGTGACCAATTTTTGTAACAACATTAAAAACTCTTGACTTTCGAAAGTACAGTCTGCGTAAAAATTCTCTATATTATTTAAAAATATGTTATTATTTGCTTTGATAACCGCGATAAATATTTCTTAATATGTGACGCGTTTCAATATATATATATATATATATATATATATATATATATATATATATATATATTTATATGAATATATATATGTATATAAATGTATATATATATATATATATATATATATATATATATATATATATATATATGTATTAAAGTACATTTATTTAAATAGAATTTCTGTATATCTTGTGCGATTACATAAAAATATCTGCATTTACCCAACTTCCGATGAACCATCCTTTTATATATATATATATATATATATATATATATATATATATATATATATATATATATATATATATTTAATATATATATATATAATATATATATATATATATATATATTTATATATACATATATATATATATATATATATATATATATATATATATATATATATATATATATGTATATATATATATAAATATATATGTATATATATATATATATATATATATATATATATATCTATATATTTATATATATATATATATATATATATATATATATATAAATATATATATATATATATATATATATATATATATATATATAAATATATATATATATATATATATATATATATATATATATATATATATATATATATATATATATATATATATATAATAGGATGGTTCATCGGAAGTTGGGTAAATGCAGATATTTTTATGTAATCGCACAAGATATACAGAAATTCTATTCAAATAAATGTACTTTAATAATATATTTATATTTATATTTTTATATATATATATATATATATATATATATATATATTTATATATATATATAAATATATATAAATATATATATATATATATATATATATATATATATATATATATATATATATATTTAAGCATGTATTTGAAATAATGAAAGACAATCGAAAAGGAGATTGTGATTACTCATATGGGAACGTATTATTGTTTCTCTTAAATTTTTACCAATAAAATTTAACATCCTCCTAATCTACAAACGATTTTAATATATATTTCGGCAAGTGTTTAGAGATATTGAAAGACAACCGGAAAAGGAGATTGTGATTATGCATATGCGAACGTATTATGTTGAGATAGTGGATGTCATCCGCTTTAAAAGTTGAACTCATAATCTAACTTATTTCAAAATTACGCGCGCATAACGTTATCACGTATTGTTAATATCTGTTTTATACAACCGGAAATAAACCAATTAAATTTTATAGTTTTAAACAAACCTGAAATACATCGTTGTCAAGTTGGTCACATAATCTAGCTCATTTTAAATTTACCGCGCGCATGACGTCGTCACGTATTGTTAGTTTCAATTTTATGCAACCTTAACCACACCATTGTCAATCTGGTCACATCACGTAAGCGTGACGTACACATTTCAAATTTACCGTTATCACGTATTGTTAATTTAAGTTTAATGCAACCTGAACTACACCATTGTCAAACTGGTCACATCACGTAAACATGACGTAACCCCATATTAATTTCAAATTTACCACGCGCATGATGTCATCACGTTTGGTTAATTTCTGTTTTATGCAACCTGAACTACACCATTTTCAAGCTGCTTACATAACATAGGTGTGGCGTCATCCCATCTAAATTGCAAATTTAACACTATTGACGTCATCGCATGGTCACGTGACGTCAATCGACCAATCAGAGACGCGACCTTCAACTGTTCTAGAAACCGTCCTTCACAACTACTTAAGATGTCTCCAAAGTTGCGACGAACCAATACTCCACTCTTCTGTCAAATAGAGCATGCCCTACCGAGCAATATACTCTGATCAAGTTTAGGGCTCCAGACCTTTTGTCCCTCCAAAGTAGCACTGTCAGATCATCTCTTCCCACCAAATTTTCTTTTGAGGTACCGATGGACTGCAGCTCTTCCTCCGGCCCTGTCTGTTTTTGTTAGCTCGCAGACTTGTTCTCAATCTTTATCGTCGCTAGCCGGAATCTGTGCAAATCTGGAGTTCTATGCCTCTAGTTTCTTTCTTTTTGTTCCTGAGTTGGCCTTGGCTAGTTTCTCAGTTAGTTCTTGTATTTTCTCTGTATCCGCCTTCTTGTCTTCCTCTCTCTTATGTTTGTAGTCCCTTAATAGCTCATCAAGACGCTGTTCTTTGGTCTCTAGCTCAGCTCTACAGTCGGGTAGCGTAGTTACTTTATTTTCTAATTAAGATCTATAAAACGTTAGCATCTAATGTGCTTCAGACTACTGCAGACTTTATTTATTGACCCCACCTCAATCTTGATATGCATTTTTCTATAGCAAGTATATCTTCGTCTGAAATTAGATCAGCCAGTTTCTCGAACTGCTTTGCCTCCTTCTCTTCCGACCTTCAGTCGTTTTCCCAGCCAATCCTTGTTTTTTCAGGTTCCGCTCTGCTGTAGTCTTCTTTGGACTCTCCTCCTTTTCCCTCTTCTCCAGCGGCAGTTGGCTGGATGTTAGCGTACCTAAATCTATCCTAGAGATAATAACAAAATCCGGCCTCTTTGCAGTGTGCGTATCCTAGCCTATCGGGTTCTACACCATTGGGTTGAATTCCATGGCCATGTTCCCTGGGGTTCTAGTTGCTACTACTCTATCTGTGGCTGTAGTAAGTTCAGTTTCATCCAGGTGTGCATCGCTATTATCAGTTCTCTGCATAGTAAGACCTATCTTCGGCGTCCCCCACATCTTTTCACTTGGTAGTTCTGTTTCCTTTGCTACCTTTTTTTTCTGGTTCTGCTTATTTGTTCTTTATTTTTTGTTTGTTCTTTGTTTATTTGATCCATAATTCCCACAATAGTGGGTCGAGTTAGATGTCACCACTCGGCTGCGCGCCCTTACCGAAGGGAAGCCTACATACGCGGGGGACCGGCCGGTACCCCGAGGTGGCCGTTAGTAACCAGTCTCCGACTGGCCATGCATCCCTTCAGCATGAGTTAACTTCTAACACCTTGGGATTGGGCATTTGTCCACAAGGTTTATTCCCCCAAACGATCCTTTTTGTCTTGTAGCCACCCGTTTTGGTACAGAAGCTACAGCCCCGCACACCCCTGCCTTTTTGGTCTGCGGGAGCAATTTTCTTCACTCCTACCACCACATATCTGGAAGGCATTCCTCTATCCACCACCTGAGGACGCGCTCGATGGGGTAAGCTTAAACTCGTCACGAGAACCTAACCTAGCCTTAACTTAACTTATACTTAACTTAACTTGATTGTAACTCTGACTTTAACATAAATTATAATAATTGCAAAATAGATGAGAATATTTCAAATAAACGATGATAATTATAATGTAATTTATATCTTTCATGTAGATACCATTTAATCTCTCAGAGTCCTTCATCTATAAATTTATGTGACTATTCTACTCACCTGTCATCTGTCAAAAGTAGACCAATAAGAATGCAGGATTCTGTATTTTACAGCCAATCAAAATGAATTGTAGTTCATATTTAGCATATGGGTTAAACCATTATTTTTCTAATTTATAATATTTGTTCTAACCTTTAGATCGCTTTTACACTACATATATGTTTTAGAATATATATTAAATGTCAAACTTCAAATTATTTACGTCTATTTTGTTAAACAATTGACAGGCGCAGATGATACGATTTATGTAAAAATATATTTAATAAAAAGAAATTTATTTTGAAGCCAGTACTCTTTTTAGAAAAATATTTCAAATAAAAGTTGTGCTAAATATAAATACCTTAAATTTTTGTTAAAAAAAATTTCTTTAACTGTAACCATTTTTGCGTAATTGCAGAAACTGCAAAAAATGACTAGAGTAAACAGGCACTTCCGCTTTGAATATTTTTTTCAAAAATAAAAGGTGCACACCTCTGGCATATGCAAATCTTAAGTTTAAAGGTTCATAATATTAGCTTCAACCGTTTAGGCTGTAGAGAACAGACACATACACACACACAGACACACAAACACACACAGACGGACGTCATTCCAAAAATAGTCGAAATCGATTTAGGGAAGGTCAAAACGTATATTTCCGTTAAAATCTCGAGTTCGAAATCTTTCATGATTACAATACTTACTTATACTGCGTATAAGAAAGTAAAAGTAGATTTGGTTCATTGAATAATTTCTCGAATACGATTCGTAGTAATAGTTAAGCAGATTATTTTTGATGGTGTATTACTCATGTATCTTGTGCTTTCGAATATCATTCGTGCTGTGCACTGGTAATTTTCATACGAAAGCACAAGAGACATTCGTAATACACCATGAAAAATAATCGACATAACTTTGACAACTTATGGTATTACATGTGATTATTAACCAAAAAGCAATAACCTACTGACAAACGTAAGTGCCAATAAAAATAATGAAAATATATAATGAAAAGACCGAATGTTCAAGGGTCATAATAACTTCAACTTTATGTCCGATTCAATGTGTCATGTCTTGATTTTGAACCATGAGCAAAAGATATATAATGTAATATGAATTTCAGCAAAACATTTTTATTAGTTTTGTATAAAAATTTAATGGACAACTGTTACTTTGACAAAAGTCATACCAGTGCTACCGGTATTAATATATAATTTGACAACTTCAATTATATAATTTTTTTCATAATAAAGAATAAATACCATTTATTTCAAAATATTAGGGTCAATATAAGAATGTGTATTGATATGTTTTAAAGAATACCCCTATAAATGCAAACGATAGTCGATTAAATGGTTAAATTTTTTCGAATGCGTGTAAAAATTCAACCGATATTGTCGTTATGTGATCACGTTACCTGTTACATTGCTTGGTTTTGCAATTACATTACTTTCTCGTATTCTCCATTGGTTTGTTATTACTAGCAATTTCAGCAAGTTATCATTCAGAGTACAACGAAATAATTTTTAGTCTTACCTGTTTGATTGGGTGGAAAGTGATTTTTTTACATAACTTATGAATATTGGAAATTATTTTATAAACATTAAGTTGTCTAACACTCACGGTTGTAATCATTAATATTCACATGTAAGTACGCTTTTAAAGTTAAGTGCACACATAAAATAGATGATGTTATACATTTTGTAACAGGTTGCATTAGTAACATTAAACTTTGTTACAAGCAATTTTAGTATATAACAAGATAACTATGGAACCAAGCACATTTGTTATTTTTCTGTCGCTCTATTTTAAACATATATCTGCATTTCGTTTTACAGAAGAAATATGTCCAAATGTAACTGGATTCGATTACTCATTCAAGAAATTAAGACATATTAAGTCCTGGGTGTTAATGGCTTCGTACTTAATGGAACCGGCAGAAGGCAGCTATGAGATGAATGAAATGTGTGTCGAGTTTAATTTAATACACAGGTATATGTTTTAGAAAGTAAAACGTTTTATAATAGTTCAGAATGTGAAAATCCCAAAAAAAAATTTATTAAAAATTATATATAATTGCAGCTACTGTAATCAAGTTAAAGTAAATTTTTCATTTACGTCATGAATAAATTTTAACTAACTCTAACGCATAATTTTTATGTAAAATTTCTAGTATATCATGTGTTGAATTTGAATAAAACCTCTCGTAAAACCATTTCCAATATCTGAAGGCAGAAACTTTTCTGATTTTTATTCAATTACGCTGTAGGTAAATAATAATGCAAACGTAGAGATGTACAGAACCTCTTATATTCTGGTAAACAGAGACAAATCTACAAAATTAGCACCTCTCCGTTCAATGTTAACTTACAAAGAGGCTTTTCATTATAATCTTAAATTCGATTATAATGACCAATCAAAGATTACAGAAAACATCGATATACAGTTTTCGAGGAGTGACTTTCAATCATTCTTGATAATGTGGGGTTGTCAGTAATTTACAAATCCATATTATAAAGAAACATTGTGGAGACTTGTTGCACGATACATGCAAAATAATGTCACGTTTACGGATCTTAGTTCTGCGTTACCAAATGAAATAGATCAACATGATTTAATAGTATACGATACTGAATTTTGTGAACAAGTTCGAAAAAATTAACGTCCCGTATTACGCGACGACAGGGAGGCTCAAACATGCAGTTTAAGTTTAGTTTTCAAAGTCTTTTGTGTTATAGAAATATGTATGTTGTATATTGTCTGCAAATTATTTCAATTTTAAATAAATTTATGAATTATATTGTTCTACAAAAGGTTATAATAAATTGTAATCTATTCCCTAAATTAACCGTTGGAGGTGTAACTGTTCCTACTTTAAGTTAAGCAGATATAACATCTGTCGTAGTTTTAAGATTAATCAAAAGACAAACTGAGTAAAATGATTCAAAGTATAAAAGCATTGGGAAAGGATATGAATCTTTAAATATATGTAAATAAATCGAAAATGGTGGTACTCGAAGAGAAAGAATGTGGGACAGTATGTAATATTGTGGTAAATGGTGAACGTCTAGAACAAGCTAAAGTATTTGTTTATTTGGGTTGTTTATTCTCTAGCGTTGAAAAGTATGATAACGAGTTTGGTTAGATTCTCTGCTTGATGTAAAATTTGGGGAGCGTTAGAGATTTAAATATTTCTAAGGATGCAAGATTAGGCGTAAACAATTTTGTACTGTTCCCATCGTTGATGCATGGATATGAATGTTGGGTTTGGTTAACAAAGCATAAAATGCGTGTGTCTGCTGTCAAAGTGCAAATATTGTGGGGTATTTGGGGTATATCTCGGTTAGACACGTGGGAGTACGAGATACGTAGATAAGGTGCGTGTCAACTGATATAGTATGGCCATATCTAAAGAATGTCGCATTAAAGAGTAACAAACAATTAAATGTGGGAGAGATGAATGGCGGGAGAATGCGAGGCCGTCCTCGGAGTAAATGTTATAACTTGATTGAGTATGAGTAGTAGAAAGATATGTTGCGAGGAAACGGAATACAAGAGCATGTATGAATAATATATTGAGTTAAAATGTTGCAAAATAAGAGGTTATTATTAAAAGATTGTAAAATTGCGAAATATTGAAAAGAACTTTCTGCCACCCCATTTGGCGCGGTTAGGCATGATAGTCTATATGTAATTAAATTAATGTTAGGCCGCGGGCAGACTGGTCGATTGCTACCAAGCGTTTGCTGTCGAGCAAATTTCAAACAGATGTACTGCAAATGAGATTGGCACACTGAACCACCGTTTATTGTCGAGTACCTTCGTGTGTTTTGATTTTCAGTTTGGTTTGTATTTTACTCGACGCTCGATGCAATCGCACATGCGCATTTGCCCGTAAACAAATAACATTTGTGTTTTCGTTCTAAAATAATGTATTTGGGTGAAAATATATCAATCTTTGTAACTTCAAATTTGTTACATATTTATTTACTAAATTTTAATGTATGTTGTGAATAATTATTTTCTAATTATGGTAAAAACATCTTTATAATAAGATAAAATTTGTTTTAGTAGGCATAATAATTGTCATGTGATAACATACAGATAACAACACAGTTTATGTGCTCTCTGTTTTTTTAAATTATTCGATAGTAAATATAGTCAAATAATTTATAAATTTAATACCAATCAGTAGCGTATTTAATTCTTTATCTGTGAATAAAAATAGTTATTGTTTAAAATTATTGAATGTACTGTTTTTTTCGGTTTAAATGATTTTTTTTTCGTGCTAAATTTAGTAATAGTAAGGTCGTTGACAAAACAAACTTAAACGTGCACAGTTAGTGTGCGCATACAGGTGTTTTATTCAAGTGGTCGCCAACCAGTGGAATATTATGAATAAAACTATAGAAGACGATGATATTAAAAAATGCGCTAAGTTCGAAAAAGACTTTGATGGAGATCAAGTTATTGGCTGCGATGGTAAATGCAAGCTATGGTTTCATTTAAAATGTGCTGGCATGAAAGATAAAGATTATAATGTTATTAGTACATGTAAGGGAGTTAAATGGTTTTGCGAAGAATGTACTAAATGTTCCTATGCAAATATTAGAGATGTACACAATATTGTTGATAAAGCTGTAAAATGTTATAAACGTGAAGTTGAAGATTTAAAACTATTAATTAAAAACATTTTAGTTAATTCGGGAACTACTGAATCGAAACGTTCATATTCGGAAGTAGCTAACCATTTTACAATTATTATAAAACCAAAAACAGCCCAGAAGTGTTTACAAACAAGAAAAGATGTAACAGATAATGTTAAACCGGCAGAATTAGCTGTTAGTGTCTAATCAGTTAGAAATGCGAAAAATGGATCAGTTGTAATTAATTGTGAGAAAGAACAAGATGTAAAGAAAATAGAAAGTAAAATAAATGAGAAATTAAGTAATAACTATGAAATAAAAAGAGGTAACACACGAAATCCATTTATTAAAATTATAGGAATGACTGAAAAATTAACTGAAAAGGAACTATCTGAAACTGTAGCTTCACAAAACTCAATAAAGATTAGTGCTACATCAACATTTAATATTAAAAGAATGTGGGAAAATGAAAAGAAAAAAATTTATAATGCGGTGGTTGAAGTTGATGGAGATACGTTTTCTAAAATTATGAATGATGGTAAATTGAACATTGGCTGGAATAGTGCGTGGTTTATGAGGATGTAAATATAAGACGTTGTTACAAATGCTGTGGTTTTAACCACAAAGCTGACATATGCGAAAACAAACAGGTATGTAGCAAATGTGCAGGTGAACATTAATTTAACAATTGTGGCAGCGATGTTGTTAAATGCATTAATTGTATAAGGACGTATGAGAAACTAAAACTAAAACTTAATGTAAATCATTCAGTTTTTGATAATATATGTCCAGTTCTAAATAGAAAAATTACCATGCGAAGAGAACAAGTAAAGTACATGAATATATAGCAATCCCAGAGTACAATAGAGTCACCATCACTTGTATATCTAAATGCACAAAGTTTTGCTGCACACATTGATGAAATTCGACAATTTGCTAAAACTAATAAGCCGATAGCAATATTATTATCAGAAATCAGAACAACATCAGACATTGAAGATAGTGAGTTAACCATAAATAATTACAAATTAATTCGTTGTGACTCATCAAACAGATTTACTGGGGGTGTGATAATCTTTGTTAAAGTCAATATAAAATACAATATCATAAAAATAATAAGTCATGTATTCAATTATTGGATGATTTCTATAAAAATAAATTATAAAAATTTAAACTATATAGTGACAGATTTATACCATTCACCAAACAGTAACCACAATGATTTCCTGAACTTTATTGAGGATTACATAGAGAATAATATTAGCAATAACGATACTAATATTTTATTAGGTGATTTCAATTTAGACTGGACATCTTACAATTTTTATGCTCTTAAACTTAAACAAATTGTGGAAATTAGTGGCTATAATCAAATGATTAAAGATTTCACCCGCGTCACCCATCAGTAAAAAACACTAATTGATTTAGTTTTATCAAACAATTGTGACATAAAATGTTTAGTGAAACCTACTCCAAGGATAACTGACCATCAAATTATAGAAGTTCGCCTTCCCCACAAAGTTGAAATTATTAATGACAAACATGTGTTTTTATAACATTTACTTTGAAGAACTTGAAGATAAACTTTTAATGTGTGATTGGAACTACCATGTAAGTAACGTTAACGATGTTTATAACAATTTTTATTACAGTATGATTATGAGTATTAAATCTAGTAGTATGAGTTTTATGCGATATACCAAATCTAAACCAAATGCTGATAAAAAATGGTTCAATAAAAATGTACTAAGTAGTATAAAAAGACGCGATGATTCATATAAAAATTTTGCTATTACTGGAAATATACTAGATTGGAATATTTATTAAAAAAAATAGAAATAATGTTGTTAGTACAATAAGAGAAGAAGAAGAGAAAAACAAATATTTTATAATAATTTAATTGATAACTCTAGGAATAACCCTGTTTTAATGTGGAAAACTTTAAAGAACTTAATATGTGTTAAGAGCAAAAATTCTATTAATGAAATAATGTTTGAAAATCGTTTATATTGTGATACTAAAATACTCGTTGATATTTTTAATAGATTTTATGTTGAGAGTATAATTGACATAATCAATACTATAGAATATCCAAGTACTGATATGGTAATAACTGAATGTATTCTTAGCAATAGATGAACGTTTATGTGTTTCAATATTATTACAATAAGTGGGTTGAAAAGCATTATCTTTTCTCAGGAAAAGAAACATAGTGTTGATGAATTAGGAATAAATATATTACAGAAATACTTTTATTTAGTTGGTTATCCACTAATTGACGTTATCAATAAGTCTTTAAAATCGGGTATTTTTCCCGAAAAGTTAAAGCTTTCAACAGTAACCCCTTTCCCAAAAATCAGTGGAACTAATAAAATTGAAGAATTCCGTCCCATTAATGTTTTGCCTACATGTGAAAAAATATTAGAACTTGTAGTCTCTAAACAGTTGTGTTCATATTTTAATAGCAATAAGATTTTAGTTAGTGAACAATCAGGGTTTCGTAATAATCACTCATGTGAATCTGCCCTGAACTTTGTAATCAATGATTGGAAACTCAAGCTAGATGAAAACAAGATGATATGCGCAATATTCCTAGACCTCAAAAGAGCTTTTGAGACTGTTGATAGAAATATTCTGTTATTAAAACTTGAGAAATATGGTGTGTGTTGTTCGGCTTACAATTGGCTACAAAGTTACTTATCCAATAGAACACAATGTGTAAAAATCGGTGATATTAAATCAGAGCCAATTACAATTGATATGGGCGTGCCACAGGGCAGTGTACTGGGCCCTCTACTGTTCCTGATATACATTAACGACTTTCCCAATATATTAATTAATTGTAAAATACAATTGTTCGCTGATGACACCGTATTATATTATGCTAGTAATAATATTCAAGATACTTTTTCTATTGTTAATAATGGACTGGGTCTTGTAAAAAATTGGATGTGCCTTAATAAATTAAAGTTAAATGTAAGTAAATCGAAATACATGCTACTATGCCCTGATAGTTCGTATATAGAAGTGAAAAATAATTCCAAATTTCTCCTTCATATAGGTACGAATAACTTAGAATTAGTTGAAGAAATAAAATACCTAGGCTTAATTATAGATAGAAAATTAAAATTTCATAATCATGTACAATATATATGTAAAAATATCTGCAGTGTCATGCACCGAACTTTCTCATCCGCATATGGGTTAAACCATATCGTAGTTACATTATTTTTCTAATTTATAATATTTGTTGTAACCCTTAGAACGCTTTTACACTAAATACATTTCTTAGAATATTTATTAAATGTCAAACTACAAATTATGTACGTCTATTTCGTTAAACAATTGACAGGCGCAGATGATACGATTTTTGTAAAAATATATATAAGAGGCAGAAATTTATTTTGAAACCAGTACACTTTTTGGAAATAACATTCAAACAATAGTTGTGCTAAATAAGAATACCTTTAATTTTTGTTCATAAAATTTTTCTGTAACTGTAACCATTTTTGAGTAATTGCAGAAATTGCTAAAAATGACTGGAGTAAACAGGCACTTCCGGTTTGAATTTTGTTTTCAAAAATAGAAGGTGCACACCTCAGCCATATGCAAATCTTAAGTTTAAAGTTTCATAATTTTAGCCTCAACCGTTTAGGCTGTAGAGAACATAAACACACACACACACAAACGGACGTCATTCCAAAAATAGTTGGAATCGATTCAGGGAAGGTCAAAACGTATATTTCCGTTAAAATCTCGAGTTCGAAATTTTTCATGATTACAATACTTACTTATATTGCATATATGAAAGTAAAAATAGCAAAGAAATTTAAATTTTTTGAATAGAATTGGTCAAAACTTATCTATATGGTGTAGACAGATAATTTACAATACAATTGTTCTACCTCATTTTACCTATTGCAGTACTATATTATTCATGTGTAACCAGGGTGATTTATATAAGTTACAGAAAATGCAAAATAGAGGTATGCGAATCATTTTAATATATAATAACTATGCTAAAATAGCAAATATGCTTTCAATGTTGAATGGGTTGAATATAGAACAATTTTGTAAATGCAATAGTATGATATTTATATTTAAAATGCTTAATGGTATGCAACCGGAATATTTAGTAACTAATTAGCAATGCATAAAAGATGTACATAACCACGTAACTAGACAAGTTGACCAGTTCTACATTGCAAAAAAGAATAAAACGAGTTCGGCTCTATTTCTTTTTGATATAGGGCTTGTACAATATAATAAACTACCAGTTGAAATAAAACATTCATGAACTATCAAAACATTTAAATATAAGCTTAGAGAAATGTATCTTGCGTTATAAACCATTTCTTTTTTGATTGTATGTATGAATATTTTTCTAATTTATTATTTGGTAATTATGTATTTTTATTAATCTGGAAATATGGTGTATATATAAGTTAATGTGCTAAATAAATAAACTTTATTATTATAATAATAAGTTTATGTACTAATTATTTTCTATTTCTTAATGTTATATAAAATTCAACACGCGACGGATCCCGGGTTGAAGTGAAATTGTTTTAACAAATCATTACGTAAGAGCGAATAGACAGATTTATAAAAATTCTTAAAGGTTTTACATATCAGCTAGAAATTTACTCGACAGTAAACGATAGGACCAATGTGACCAATGTCACAAATTATCAAACGAAACGACACGACTCAACGCTACACGACACGATACCACTCGATTAGTCTGCCTGCGGCCTTATGTCCTAAAAAATAAAGTCTGCGAATTAGGAAGTAAGCTGTCTAATCCATTAAAATACGTTTTACTTATTTATACTAAATTATAATAACATAGCTAATAAACCGAGTTATGCAGCAATGTTGGGTGAAACTAATTGTCATTTCCGGGTTAACTATATAAAAATATATTGAAATATAACTTCCTTTATTTCTTTATGATTTTTATTTTTAATTTTGAGAGCCGTTACCTTGTGAAACTCCATATTATACGGAAATAAACTATTACAGTTTTATGTTTCAATAAATTTAAAATGTATAACAATGAAATAGGACAACTAGTTTCGCCAACACTATATAACATAAAATTTTTATAAGTTTTACAGTATATATATGTAATGATTTATAACAGTTTTTCGACTGCTGTTCGTAGTTAAATAATAAAATATTTCAGGAATGCAGTCCTTTGATATTATATTAAAATGCACAACGTTTCGACAAACACTGTTGTCTTCCTCAGGAGGTTACACGAATTATACAATATTATATAAGGCATATTCAAAAACCGAAATAAAATTTCATGTCTAAATTACATTACAATTAGTACTTACATTTTATGTTAAAAATATTTTTTCAATGAATATATCTTATATAAGACGGTAATTTATAATATTGTATAATTCGTGCAGCCTCCTGAGAGAGACAACTGTTTGTCGAAACGTTGAGCATTTTAATATAATATCAATTGACTGCATTTCTGAAATATTTTAATATTTAATATATATGTAATATTCAGTATTATGAATGAGAACTTTTATTATTATTAAAGTTTATGACAGCATTTAATTTTACCTCATATCGCTGTACAATCTTTTTAACTCAAGGTCTAGCCGTGTCACCTTGGTTCACACAGTGTTACTATGTAACATCTCGCCGTATAAGCTATATTAAATAATTTAATTATTATTTTAGTTTACATTTAATTATTATTATTAGTTTAAATTTATAATGAAGAAGTAAATATATAATGACGATGCATAACTAATAGGAGGTTTTACTGTTCTTCCACTAAGAGTAGTGTAATGTGATGACGGATTTGCATTTTTTATATCGTTCTAAATGTCATTTAAAACAGTATCTTTTGCTCTGGAATTGTCATATTTGGTGATGTCAGGATCTGGTGTTGACTCAAATTTATATATATTTACTGATTTTCTTATGTGTGTTGAGTTCCTGCGTCACACTAGACTCTTTTGATCTTGTATGATATATGACCTTTGAGTGTCACGTTTCGTTAATAATTTAGCAGATTCCCATTTACTATCTTTGTATAGCAGTACACTCTCTCCATTTTTGAAGTTGTCTCTGACTGTGACATGTTGATTGCAATATTTTTTCTGTTGTATTTGTCGTTTTTTTAGTTAGTTATGAATTCCAGTTACAACTTTGGGTAGTAATAAAATTTTTGCTATGGGGATTTTAGTTCTACCACCTCTTGACACTAATACTTGCATCGACGATACTTCCAACTCTTATATAGGGGTGTTACGATATTCAAGTAATGCTATGTGTATATTACTGTTCATCGTGTCACATTTTCTCAAAATATATTTTGCAGGTTGATATGTCCTTTCCGCTATCACGTTTCTTCTGGGATAACGACGTGTACTAGTTATTATTTCAGAGTTCCTGTCTCAGGCAAACTGTCTAAATTGAAATGAACCATATGGCATATTGTTCACTATAATTTGCTCTGGTATGCCGAAATTAGACAACACTTGATTAAATTTCTCAATTAATGTTGTTGCACTTTTGTTCTTTGTTGGAATTACTTCCAACCAATTTGATAAATAGTCTTGTATAACTAAAATATTCTGTTCTTGAAATTCGAGTATATCAGAGGCTATTTTGTTAATTGGCAATTCTGAAATATCATGCGATAGTAATGGCTCTTTGATATTTCTTCTGCGATAATGTTCACAAATACTGCATTTAGAAATTAAATTTTCGATGTCATTATTGTTTCCTGGCCAGTACGCTATCTGCCCTGCTCTAGCTCGAGTTTTCTCAATTCCTAAATGCGATTCATGTAATAAGTTAAGTTTAATGTTTTAAGTGCACTTGAAACTATAATTTTGTGTTTTAAGAACAACAAATTATCTTCAGTCGTAATATTTTGTCTTAATTTAAAAAACTTCTCAGCTAATGCATATACATCGTTTCTTTTTTTTTTGCCAGCCATTAAAATGGTATTCTCGGAATTTCTTTAATGCCGAGTCCATTTCCGTGGCTTTAACAAATTCTTTTCTTTTTGTTGCAGAAATATTTAAATTTAAACCTTGTGTGTGTACATTATCTGCAATGCATTTTCTTTCACTGTCAGACTCATTTTTAAGAAATGAGCTCGATAAAGCATCTCCTACATGCATATATTTTCCCGGTAAATATATAATTTTTAATTCATATTTTATTAGATTTAATTACATTCTTTGAAGTCTAGATTTTTTATAGCTACAAGAGGATTTTGGTGTGTTGTAGCACATTAACCTTGCGAACATAATTGAAATTATGATACTTTCGAGTTGCAAACACTATTGCTAAAATTTATTTTTCGATCATTGCATAGTTCCATTCAGCATCATTTAAACTTCTAGAAGCATAATATACTGGCTGATCTTCCTGCATAAGGCAACAGCCAGCTGCATTTTGCGAAACATCAAATTCAATTGTTACTCGTATTTCTTGAGTTTCATTAAACTTCGCTAAGATAGGTGCATTAACAATAGCTGTTTTTCGTCTGTTCATTAATTATGAATTAAATTGGTTGAAGATGTGGTAGGCACTTGGTGAAACATGCTAGAACATTAAAATATAATAATTAAACAGTTGGTTAGTTTCACAAAAGTTTGTGTAACTAACAAAGTGTTTTATTATTTTATTTTAATTTTGAATGTTCAGGAAGCCAAGCAAATATATTCATGTCTACTAACAACAGTATTAATGTTGTTGTTATTTCCGATAAATTTGGATGATATTGTCTTAAATACTTAACTATACCAAGAAATCTTTGCAATTGCTTTTTAGACTGAGGTGCGTCCATATGTATTATGATCTTAACACGATCCTCATCTGATTGAATACCCTTACTAGAGAATGTATGGATGAAATATTTAACATTTTCTACTCTATATTGCAACAAATTTTTATTAAATTTTATATTCAGCTCTTTCGCTCGTTCAACTACCAACTTCAACATAGCATCGTGCTCTTTCAATGTCTCTCCACTAAATAATATGTCATCAAAGTAAATTATGACACCAGGAATATCAACAAAATTTTCTGTATTTTTTTCTGAAAATATTTACGTGCCATGTTTAGTCCAAATGGTAGCCTGTTAAATTTGTAACAACCGAACGGAAAACTGCATGTGCACAATATACTGGACTCTATATCTAATTCAACAGGCCAGAAACCATCCTTAAGGTCTAACACCGTAAAGCATTTCTTAATATATAATTTATTCCTTAATTCTTCTAGCGCACGAATTGACACATTTTCGCTCTTAATTTAAAAATTTAAATCTCGCGGATATAAACATAATCTGAGTGTTTTATCTTTTTTTTGAATTATAACTAAATTGCTGACCCACTCACCTGGTTCCTCCACCTTACTAGTAATTTTATTTTTTCTAATACTATTAGTTAAATTTTAAGTCGATCTTTGATTTCCAGGGTTACTCGTCGGAGGAGGCCTCACCACGCGCATGAAATTTTCGTGTAGTCTTATTTTACCTTTATCATTAAATTTGCCTAATCTTTCAAATATATTTATTTTCAAATATGAAATTACTTTTGTTACTTCTCAATGTATAGAACTCAGGCCGTTTCACAAGATTTGACTTTAAACATGACTCTAGTCCCCAAAGTGGTCTCGCATTGTTGTCTACAAATTAAAAATTCATGTGCTACCTCTTTATTCGAATATTTGCATATTAATTCTATAGTGCCTAGTGGTATTATTTTGAACCAACCATATTTTTCCAATGACAAATTAGTGTTCTTTAATTTTAGTTGCAAGTGAGACTTTTAAAAATTTGGTTTGTCATAATATTCACATCAGCACCAGTATCTAGTTTAAATTCAACTTTATTTAGCATAAATTTTATGATGCCAAGGGCTTATAACATTAACATTCTTACTATAAATACTATTAATGCAAAATTCGTTTTCACTGTCCGATTCTTCAATCTTGCCTAATTCTCGTATTTTTCTGTTTCTGCAACCCACTGCATAAGTGACTCTTCTATCCACAATTGTTACTTTTTTTCCATATGCAGGACCACTTCTTCTTCCATGTTCACTATTAAACTTTTTACACCAGTACAGGCTATCATTCACATCACTATTAGTTTTAGATGCACAAGTATTTCTTGACACCCAATATTTTGGTGTGCTTGGCGTAATTTTATTATTTCTTTTTGTGCTCACTTTGTTAACACTCAAGCTCTCTTGTAAGTATTGTGTTTGTGTTTTGATTATTTTTGTTGTTTTGCAATATTCAATAGCTTTCTATAATATCAATTCTTTAATTCGAATTAATTTTGCCTACGTTTCACTATCACGCACCCCAAAAATAATTCAGTCTCTATGGAATGACTGCTCCTGATTACCAAACTCACAAGACTGTCTTATCTCTTTAATGTCAGTAAAGAATGAGTTGAAACACAACCTTTCGTTTTGATATCTCTTGGCAAATACAAATCTTTCATACACAACATTCTTTATCGGATAACATATTAATCTTCAAATTTCTGTATAACGCGATCACAATCTTTCATTTGTCTAGCTCTTAGATCTAATGTGTTGAAAACGTCAACCGCTTCTTCACCTTTTACATTAAAGAGCAATTGCTACCTTGATATCCGATGCTTTTTAACAAAGCTAGTGGCTATCTTGAACTATTCGAAGCCTACAATTAGTTTAAATAAACGCCAATTCTCACAAACATAACCACTTACTATGAGATTCTTAGGTGGTGTTATTGATTCCATGAATTTAACCACGTGTTGATTTTTTTTTATTAAGGCTTCCGCAGATCCTTAGATCGTTGTACAGCTTTTTTAGCACCCTGTCTAGCTGTGTTCACACAGTGTTACTAACCATGTTACAATATATATATATATATATATATATATATATATATATATATATATATATATATATATATATATATATATATAAATATATATGTAAGTTTGTCGCTAACTTCACACAAACTTAACCGACAGTGAGACCCATAATTCAAACGAGCCGCTACGTCATGACTACTTTTGCCACGCCCTATCCGAACTCGACTGGGTCACCTACAGAGACTCAAGCCATTCGTATCGAATACGAATGATCTAGATTATCAATGACAATTTATTTTAAATACGTATTGATTAATAATTATTTATTATTTTCTAATTGTTATATTGGATCTTCGATCCCTAAGCCGACATAATTGTTGATTCAGGTTTTTTTAATATTGAATGTTACTTTGGTTCTAAGGTTATGATTTTGTTAAACAGTTATCGTTATTAATTACAGTGTTTTACTACATCAACTTGTGTCTGAACCCGAATCATTTAACATAATTCTTATCAACCATAGTTTCAAACTAGAATAAAGTTTGAAACTGACATATATATATATATATATATATATATATATATATATATATATATATATATATATATATATATATATATTGTTGGTTATTTTACATAATAACACACTTATGACGAAAATATGTTTCTTTTTATTAGAGAACAGATTGATTAAATATACACGTCAACATAATAAAACAACTTAAATCAACAGAACAATTGACAATATAAAACATGCATTGGTATTTTTCCAACACCCCTCCTCAAAAGCTAGTGTCATTTTTAAAATTTGAATCCACTAGTTACTTTGATACTAGACCGAGTTCCGATCTGAACAATTGGAATATTTCTTTTGATAGAGGTTTAGTAAAAATGTCCGCAGTTATCTGACATGTCGGACAGTAACTAAGCGCAATCACTCCATCATCACGCAGTCCACGTAGGTGGTGATGGCTCACATCTATGTGCTTGGTGCGAGCATGGCATCGGTACGATTCTATCATCTTGATGCACCCTTGGTTGTCTTCATACATAACAGTCGCACCAATTGTCGGTATGCTGAAGTCTTCAAGTAATTTGCGTAACCACTGCACTTCGCGGCCCGCTAATGACGCCGCGACGTACTCAGCCTCGGTGGACGAAAGGGCTACTGTGGTCTGCTTCTTGCTTGACCATGCCACTGTGGAGCTACCGAGTTGAAACAGATATCCGCTGGTGGACTTTCTGTCGTGACGGTTGCCTGCCTAGTCTGCGTCCACGAAACCACACAATTCCGATCTTCCGATTGCCGAGAAGATCATCTTGTAATCAACGGTGGAAAGGAGGTACCTCATTACTCGCTTCACCGCACTCCAGTCGCTCTCCGTGGGCGTCTGGACTCGTCTGCAAAGGATGCCGACCGCTAGTGCGATATTTGGCCTTGATACTGTGGCGAAGTAGAGCAGCGAACCAACCGCCTGGCGGTACAGCTTGTTGTTCGGCAGTTTGGCACTCTCCGCGTTATTTGCGAGAAACCCTGTCTCCATGGCTGTCGCCACTGGTCTTGCATCCAGCATACCATGTTCCTCTAGCATTTGTCGAATCTTGTTTGCTTGATGTACCGCGAAAGATCCATCATGATCGCGTTCAACTTGAATTCCGAGGTAATGTTTGACTTCGCCGAGATCGGTCATCTCAAAATAGCTGTTCAGCTGTTTTCCTAGTTGTTCGGTTACCTCTGCATCTTTGCCAACTACAAGCATGTCGTCCACATACAACAGCACGTAGATCAGCTCACCATTCATTTCGAATCGCGTCGAGATGACGTACATGTCGATTACGTGCAGCCGCGTATGCCAGTAGCACTCAAACAGCTTCAAGCTTTACTACTGGAGCGTACGTTTCATCGTACTCTTCGCAATATCGCTGGGAAAACCCACGAGCGACCAGTTTTAACTTGAATAGCCATTTGGAGGTGATGGCGCGTTTTCCAGGCGGTAGGTCTGATAGTTCAAACACCCTATACTGCTGAAGCATCAACATCTCTTGATTTGCTGCCTCGATCCATCGTTCCCGCTCTGGTTTGGACAGTTTCATCATCGCATTCCACGTGGTGGGTTCGCAGATACTGTTGATAATTACTTTGTTACAATACCTGACTGGATGTTTTCCTTTTGTTTCACGTGTTGACCGCCGCAAATCCTGCTTTGGTATTACTATCTCCCCTCCTTGCACTGGAGGAATTCTAGCAATTTGCGTAATTTACCGCTGACTTCGTGGACTACCCCGTCGTCGAGGTTCTCCATCATCAGGTAACGGTATAGTCATCGCTGGAGACGTCTGGATAGGTGCCTTGTCCAGCTCGTTGTCATCCTCATCCTCTGCGTCGGTTTCTGCCTCTCTTTCATGTACTGGCGTCACAGTTGCCTCGCTGGCTGGCTTATCACGCGATATATTCGCGTCCTGCTCAATGATTCGTACCGAACTCGAGTGCTGAATTGCCGCCGGGTCGCGATGTCCAAATCGTCTGTGCCACAACTGAGCATTTGCTGTACACCCTCGCTCTTGCCTCTGCTCGCTGTACTTGGCCTTCGTTGTCAGAATGTATAGTCCATTTTTCACCTTTCGCGACCAAATTTCCCGTAGAAAGATCACGAATTTTGCAGCCTGCTGCAAAATCAACAACTGCGTTTTTATCCCACAACTTACCTACTGATACGAGTGAACCCTCAAGATCAGGTACGTAGTAGACGATTGAGATATTTAGTTCATTTGTGATTCCATTGCCACAAGGACACAGGAGCATACCGGACCCAATGCCGGTTGTCTGAAGTGCGTGTCCACCACCAGCTAGGTCGATTTTTCTGTCGAGAATTTCTAGCTTCTTGAAGAATGTCTGGTCACTGGTCATGTGACTAGTCGGACCGGAGTCCACAATCCAGACTGACCTCTTGTTTTCGGTAAATTGCGCGCGTTCTCGCATCTTGTAGCTGTAAACGTTGGTGCTCCGTACATTTTTGTCGGAATATCTAGTGTGACGTGTCGACAGTTTCTACACATTTGACTGCCTTGTGGACTGCTCCGCTTTGAGCTTGCGACAGTCGGCTCTGACATGACCCGGTTTGTCACATTAAAAACACTTACGCATCTCTTGGCGCTTACTGTTTTGAGTACGTACGCCATTGCCACTGGCTGACTGGCTTTGGTACTGAGGTTTTGTGTACGGTCTAGACGCGGATGAGTAGAGTGCACTGTCTAATTTTGATCCTTCAGTGCCATTTTCATTACGCCGTTGGTACTCATCGAGCAATTTAGTTCTCACGAGTCCTAAACTAAGCTGGTCTTCGTCGCGATTTTCTAATGCGGTTACCAACCAGTTGTAGCTGTCCGGGAGACTGGCCAAGAGAGCTGCGATTTCGTCTCCGGGTTCCAACTTGATGTAAGCCATTCTTAGTTGACTATCCATGTCCTGCATCGCTGTGATGTGATCTCACATATTGCCGGTTTCGAACCGTATCGTCCAGTACTTCTGGCGCAGATACACCTTACTGCTGAGTGTGTCCCGTTCGTATATTTTTCTTAATGCATCCGAAGCATGAGCTGCTACGTCCAATTCTCGAATATGAACCAGCTGGTCCGCGTTGACTGACAGCATGATTCGAGACATTGCGACTGTATTCATTTCTTTCCAAGACTCACTCATCACTTCCGGTTTAAGATTAATAATAACATCCCAGGCCTTCTCCTTCATTAAAGCCCATTTCGTTGAAGCTTTCCAATTTGCTTTTCCAGTGTGCATTGAGAATAAGCAACTTACGCTTGCCTTACCTTTCAGCCATTTTTGTGTTTTATTTAATTTATTATATCGAAAATACAATCGTGCAAGCCTGGGCCCATAACCTGTTGGTTATTTTAAATAAAAACACATTTTTGACGAAAATATATGTTTCTTTTTATTAGAGAACAGATTGATTAAATATACACGTCAACATAATAAAACAACTTAAGGGGAGGTTCTCATGTAAAGCTTTCAAAAAATCGATTTTTTTTAATATCATTTTTCGAAAGCTATAAGTGTATACTATATTGGGTTTAAAGCGTTTTTGTTCCGCGCATCACAAACGTTTCTGCAGCACATTGTTCGAAGGTGCGTCCCGGCCGCCACGGGCCGCTCTCGGGTCGAGACGCGCGACTCAGTTAGAGACCTTTTCTGGGCTTTATGCACTTTTGCAGAATGCTTGGCATTGCACTGTACATGTGTACAGGCCTTCGGAACATATTTGCAGACTAATCGTGAATTATGAAAAAAACAAAAAAACACTAAAAAACAAAAAAAAAATTAATTCTGTCACATTTTTGGTCTGCCATATTGGATTTGCCATTTTTATTATTATATTATGCACGTGTTACCCCAAATCCATATTTAGAAATCGCGAAACCCTTCAATTCCCAGGTTTGGATGAAATTGCATTGTATTTTTTTTGGTCCGCCATATTGGATCGGCCATTTAGAATTTTGAAAAACTGACTTCAGATTCGGATTCAACGATGTCCAAAACTATTAATTCCATGTCATTGTTAGGAAAAATTGACATTTTATCACGAATATTCCATCGATAATGTTCCCAAAACTTTAAACGCGTTTATCTCGAAACATAATTTTTCAAAACTGCGTGCAGTCTCATTTGAGACCGGTTTGATGTACTACCTTAGACTTTCGACGGTTCGAAAGAGATACTTTTTTTGTGGAAGATAGACCTATAAAATGTACAAATTGTTAATATTAACGATTTGTTATAAGGCATTGAAGTGGAAAAAAATACCCGAAAAATCAACCTTAAAGTTCAAGATAGTCCAAAATGCTCAAAATTCATCTTTTTTTCCTATTTTTTTAGGTCTATCCTCCTATAAGTTTAATTTTATTTTTGACGGTATTCCCATTTTTTTGTTCGAAACAAAAACTGAGGCGCTAAACTGCACGCCGATTTCCAATTATGCGCTGACATCACTCGACACTGTCACTAACCACGGGCGCCATTTTGATTGTAATTTAATAAAATAAATTTTAAAATGTAGACAAAAAAATAACCTTTTAGAATTTTAAAACCGCAAACTTCTATCTCTTTTCTTTACCGAGAAATAAAATTCAAAACTTTGTCTAGTTTTTGGTCATTTACATGAGAACCTCCTCTTAAATCAACAGAACAATTGACAATATAAAACATGCACACTAGACTTTGGTAATTTTCCAACACCCCTTCTCAAAAGCTAGTGTCAATTTTAATATTTGAATCCGCTAGTTACTTTGATACTAGACCGAGTTCCGATCTGAACCATTGGAATATTTCTTTTGATATATTGGATCTTCGATCCCTTAGCCGACGTAATTGTTGATTCAGGTTTTTTAATATTGAATGTTACTTTAGTTCTAAGGTAATGATTTTGTTAAACAGTTATCGTTATTAATTACAGTGTTTTACTACATCAACTTGTGTCTGAACCCGAATTATTTAACATAATTCTTATCAACCATAGTTTCAAACTAGAATAAAGTTTGAAACTTACATATATATATATATATATATATATATATATATATATATATATATATATATATATATATATATATATATATATATATATATATTGTTGGTTATTTTACATAATAACACACTTATGACGAAAATATGTTTCTTTTTATTAGAGAACAGATTGATTAAATATACACGTCAACATAATAAAACAACTTAAATCAACAGAACAATTGACAATATAAAACATGCATTGGTATTTTTCCAACACCCCTCCTCAAAAGCTAGTGTCATTTTTAATATTTGAATCCACTAGTTACTTTGATACTAGACCGAGTTCCGATCTGAACAATTGGAATATTTCTTTTGATAGAGGTTTAGTAAAAATGTCCGCAGTTATCTGACATGTCGGACAGTAACTAAGCGCAATCACTCCATCATCACGCAGTCCACGTAGGTGGTGATGGCTCACATCTATGTGCTTGGTGCGAGCATTGCATCGGTCCGATTCTATCATCTTGATGCACCCTTGGTTGTCTTCATACAGAACAGTCGCACCAATATATATATATATATATATATATATATATATATATATATATATATATATATATATATATATATATATATATATGCATTATTTAATAAATTAATTAACTAATACCAAAGGTGTATATATATATATATATATATATATATATATATATATATATATATATATATATATATATATATATTGGGCCATTGATCCTATTACTTAGGTCAGTTGTATGGCACGGGCCGGGCGTGACTCTGACGACCTATTGCCAAACCCGAGAATGACGATGGCGACATGTTGGTTGACCCAGCCGGGACAAAATAAATAAATATATATATATATGCATTATTTAATAATTTAATTAGCTAATACCAAAGGTGTATGTATATATATATATATATATATATATATATATATATATATATATATAAAGTTACGAGCTGGGGCTGGCATGTGGCGTTATCTTATAAGGAAATTGTCCAATTTTACCAAAAAATATCTAAATTTCTTTATTTGTTGTAAATAATCAATCAACATGATATCTTGAGGCTGTATGAAAGTCCCTTCCTATACTATCTCCATAATTTGCTAAAATGTTCGTTACTGTCGGGTTGTATTTCCGACTTCCTTCAGTTATTGCTTGCATTCTACTACCTATTGCCATTTAGTTAATATTCCTACCTCGTATGCTTGATTAATACAAAGCGTTATTGATGTTGTTGTATTCTAATCTACTATTGATATATCGTACACAAGTGGTACAGCCACTTCTTACGATACTTTGTACGGTAGGTATTGAAAATATGCCCCTGTATTGAATTCAATTTCTCCTAAGCTCCCATGGTTTAACCATACAATTACTACAATTTTAACTAACCTAAATTTAATTTTTATCGCTTTATTCATTTTTAAATATACTTTCATAAGGCTTGCAGCAATTAAAAGAGTCAACAACCCCTTTGTTATTCCGTTTAGGTGCATCCTGCGATTTTAACTGTGCCGTTTCCTACGATTCATTAAATTATTAATTGCTCTCTCTACGAAGAGTTCATTTCTCGCGATAGTATTTATTTACTTGTTTAATTTTTGTAACCTTCTATCTTACTATACTTTTCTCAATATTAAAATTATATTTGAACAATATTATAATTATATTTGAAATATACTAAAATTATATTTGAACAATATTAAAAATTATATTTAAGTTATATTCAGTGTTATCACTGTCTTTTTCCCCTTGATCTATTATTCAAGTGTTCCCATACGTGTACTGTTACCTCTAAGTATTTGATTATTATTAATTATATGAAAATTTATTTTTCAAAAATAATTGCGTTCATGCAAATTAAAGCTAATACCTATCTACTATAAATTGCTAAGCATAGATTAATATTTAAACAAATAATTTTCTAACATATCTATATTTTGTTTTCCTTAATATAATAAAAAGCTTTATACAAACTTGCAAATCTAATAATAAAAACCGTAACATGATTAAAATTATAAAATAATATATAGGCTATGTGGTCTTCCTGACATAATTTCTATATTTCACACTTGTTCCCATAACTTAGGTATTATTAAATGGTAGTTAACTTTATTTATATTTTCATTACATTAAATTACGTTTCTCGTTTCTTTATACGTTATATATTTCTTATCTATTTATTCTTATCCGTTATGTTGGATGAATCCTTAGTATACGTATTAATGTTAATTATTTCTTTTGATGTGATATATTTTTATATTTGTACGTACTCTATAGTAAATTTCCTATCTTAAATGTTGTCTTTATTAAAACGATAAATTAACCAATTTTTTTTGTTAAATTAGACAAACACTTGGTAGTTTCACAATTTTATTACTTATTACGACACGTGTTTCGACTTTGCAGTCATCTTCAGGAGTAATAAAATTGTGAAACTACCAAGTGTTTGTCTAATTTAATTCAATATGTTTCACCAAGTGCCAACCACTAAATCGATCAATTTCATTTTTTTTGTGTTTAAAATTAAATAGAATTGATTATTCTTCCTATAAAGATTTTCATGCTTGTGTTTTTTTCCTAATTAAGCGAGTGTAAGTTCCTGCACTTATATCAAAAATTTTCAATTAATCCTTTAAGATATTTCCAATCATATATTTCCATTAACATACCTTAATTAATATACTGCCATTATCCTTGTTAAATTAGAATATTAGTTGCGTATAAATATTTATCTTATACAATTTCTTATTATTTTAATAATTTCTTCGCTATTGCTAATTATATTAATTTTTAGTTTAAAATCTTATCTATTGATACTTGTTACTCCGCTGGCCAATTTTCTTATCCATAGCATTGTTTAATTAATCCTTTTTATATTTAAATCAAGTTTTAATTTATAATCTGTCATTCGAAATATTGTTAAGTTATATTATTTTGATTTAATAATATATTTCTCTTTTTATTTTCATTTTTTAAATCATTCTGCAATTTATTTATTAATTTTATCAACTTAACTTTTAATTCTATCAATTTAAATTTTACACCTCCATGTAAATTTATTCAGTGCCCTACCGATGGCATTCTACGATTAATATCTAACTTTATTTATGTCTATAGTTACGTCCTAATCAACATTAATATAATTATCCTTCACTACCCATATGGTTGCTAATCTTACTTCCGTTACTTTGCTTTTAGCCAACTTTATTCTGGGTTTGTTTTAATTCAATAATTTCTTGGTTCATTCAATTTTTGTTTAATATTATAATTTCATATTTATTATTTCATATATATTGCAACTTTATGAATAATATTTTATATTATCTCTAGTTTATTTTAATATTTATTATATCTCAATTCCTTTACTTTTATAATTGTTTCTTTATTCAATTCATATTTACATTAAAATATTTACCTCCAAATATTTCAGTTGAAATTTTACTTTAATTTATTTGCTTCTAATTTAATCTTTAAATTTAATCTTTTAATTATTTCTCTCAAATTTAATCTCAAAATTATTTCTCTCACAATTCATCTTTAAATTTAATCTTTAAATTATTTCTCAGGTTTTGTTCCATTTACTTCGAAAAAGTTTAAATCAATTTATCCATACGCTTTTCTAAAATTAACTTGCTTACATTACTTAACTTTCATTATTGATCAGATATATTTAGGAAAAACTGTCAAATTAGAAATTATTTTTCGTAACTATTTGCAAAATATGAATAGCTTATTACAAGAGTTTATTATATTGAGATAATTCGATAGTTTGATTTTCGGTTTTCTCATTAACTGAGATTTCTAAACTTCTTCCTTGCTGTAGCAAGCAATGGGCCGACGGATCATCCTAGACTAGGATGTTTAGAGGCTATGATCACCTTCCAGCGATATACTATTGGCTGAGTGCCGCTTGCTGCTTACAATCGGACCCCTGACGTTCTAGTTCCCGGGCTGGGACGTCCTACGCGGTCGTCGCCGTTTTAAATCCTCACTTGGATCTTCTCTCCGTTTGATACAGGCAACATTCCCTAGCTGGCTCCCTGTTCGATTTCTGTAAACTTGTAGTCGTTCTCCAATTTGTAATTATATGTTAGTTTATTTTATAAGATTGAAGGGTTTAGTGGTTGGCTCTTGGTGAAACATATTAGAATAAATTAAACAAATATTTGGTAGTTTCACACGTGTTTCGACTTTGCACTCCTGATGATGGCTGCAAAGTCGAAAGACATGTCGCTTTAAGACATAAAAAGATTGTGAATCCACCAATTGCTTGTTTAATTTATTGGTATATTTTGTTCATGTAGTGGATTTGTTCGAAATGATTTCAAGTTCTACCAGGTTGATGAGAGTACGTGTACTATTTCAAGTATTACACTTTCTTCTCCACATGAGATTTTTCTTGGAATCACTTGTTTGTTGTTCACGTATATCGAGCAGTTACATGGCAACTGAATCTGTAAGGCTCGTGGTTGGTTTATATATGATTCCTCGATGCTTCTTATCTCTCTTGGTTAACGTATCTTGGTATTATTTTGCAGGTGAGGTATCACGTACGTGTCGGAAGTAACCTCTGATATAACCAATGAGGTGCTTGGTAACATCGAGACGCACACTCCTTTGATATTTCGTCACCCGTTGCTCCTGCGTACATTTTAAATGCACACTGAGGTCCGTATACCGCATCCGAAGAAAACTTTGGTAGATAGCACAATCTGTCGTGATATGGTCTACATAGGTATAAACCCGCTCCTGTTATCGGTCTCATTTCTTCTCCGCTGACTGTTAAGTACATCACATCATGCATAAAACTACGCATGGCGTTTTTCCATGCAAAGGTTGTGGTTTATAGTTCCGCAAGCTTCCATGTTTTATTATGCTGAATTATTGGTATTTTTACGTGGACTACTACTTTATCCTTGCCCATTCCACAATCTACAATCGGTAGTTTGTAATATTGCGATAGCTCTGTTTATGGTATGGCTAACTGTAGACCTTATGAACTTAACTTGTTGATAATTTTCCCAAATCCTCGGCTAGGATTGTTGGTGTCAACAAAATTGTCGGAATATGTCTCTGCTTACATGCGTGAAATATTTCACTTCATCTCATCAATCGTGTGAAGTATAATATTCTTTTCAAATTTTCGAAATCGTTCAGTTGTAACTCGATTATATTTTCTTTGCCGTTTTGTAGTTCTATGAAGTTTCATTTGATATCTAATGCAAATTTTTGTATTTTCTTTACATGATTGTTTAGATCCGTGAATGCGAGCTGCACTTGCGCATCGTACTTCATGAATTGACTGCTAATTTCTGGGAAATGTTTATATGCTCTGGGCATTCCTGCTTGTAAGCTTTCAATTGTGTGCGCGAGAGCTCTCTCGTTCATCACCAATGGTTTTACTTTCGTTTCCGTCATGACGCCGCAAGACCAGTTGAACGCGTCTCCAATGAAGTTCAATGCTCTCTTTTCGCGTTTGCTTTAGTTCTTCATTTCTTCTCTGGTGGGGTCATGTCCATAAATTTCCATGAGGGACTCATATGATAATGTTTCTCGTTTGCCTTTCTGGCCTTCAATCTTCAAAAAGTAGTCTGGGTCTATTGATGTCTCTATTTGACTGTTGGTCTTGTCGTACAAGATTCCCATGTCGATGATCTAAGAACTGATATTATATCTTGCTATCTCATTTTTGCAGGAAAATGGTGGTCTCGTTATTGCGTCTTCTTTACTTCTACATACCCAATCTGTTTCATAGGTCAGTGGAGTTGTAGCTTCGTATGTACGCTCCTGCTACCACTTGAACTGGTATCTCTCTCGCAGATACTCCGTACATGGTTATTATTAGAAATCTGTAATTATAAGATTCATTGTTGCTCCTTCGAGCGGTTAGAAATTATTCATTTATATTATGTTAGTTTACCACTAGTGTCTGTAAACAATCCCTAATTACTTTTCGTTTAAGTAACCCGTTTTACTTTATATTGTTTAACATTTTTTGTAATCTACCCATTTTAATGAACCATTTCCGTTCATATTTTACCATTTAAAACTTTGTTTGCCTCTATTTTTAATTGTTACTCAATTCTTATTTATTGCTGCCTTGATTATTGTTAAATGATTAATGGTGTAAAAGGAATCTCTTACAACAGTCTGGATCGAATTTACCAAATGTCTTTATTTTTTTTTGTTGCGGCAACGTTACCGAATTCGTTCGCTTGCTCTAAATTACCTCCATCTCCTATTTTTGTTATTTTGATTAATGCAAGTATAGTTTTTTATGTTACTTAGGTGATGCCGTTTTCTGGTACCATTGTATTTTATGTCAACATCATAATGCTGCTAGGCACATGCTTCATCGCTGTGATAATAATCTTCAATTATTTGCACAATAAAATTATATTGGAAGTTATATATTTATCTGCATGCATCTCCGTATTGCTTTTGACAAGAAATTATTTTTTGAATTTAAAGTTGAATGCTGTGCTGACTTTCGGTTTTCTCGCATCAATAATTTCAATAAAAACAACGTGATTAAATGGTGCTCCGGATTATTCAAAAACAGCGGTAGCATTTTCTTAACCTTCTCACGATCTGCTCTGCATTTTTAAATTTCAAGTTTTTGAAGTTTCCGTACTTGCTTGGTTTTTATTGTTATTGTTGTTGTTGTTGTAGTCGCTGTAGTTATATAGTGTACCGTGAGTAACCGCCCTTCTTTTGCCATGTCTATTGCCGGTTTCAGGTTCACCATTTCATTCGGTCCTTCATTGAGAATATCCGTTGGTATGCGCATGCCATGTTTTCACTCTAATAGGCGCGTTAAGGGTGTCTTGTTAGCGCTTCTTCTATGGCTGGTGACGGCGGAAATATATTTATAAGCTCTCCGAAGTGGTGGGTCAAAAACCGGTGGATTGGAGAATTGGTGTTATCTTTTATGTAAATTCTTCCAACCCTTTCCAACTTCATCGTCAGGTGGACTATACTCTCAAGGTATTGCTTCGCCTCGGACTCCCAGTCCAATCCGTGGGTATGCTGCGTGAGGTAACGTACATTACTTTGCGCGTGTTAGCTCAGAGCCCTCAGCGGACAGGGCGGCTTCAGAAGATAGTAGAAAATTTCCCCTGAGTCAAACAATATAGCTATCACCTTTGGCAGAAATCCGTCGGATGTGAACCCTCGAATATTCGCGAACGCATACCTAGTTACTGGCCCACGGACGCCGTGCCAGTTGCGATTCGCTATCATACTCACGGTCATCTGACATCTGGGCCTAAGAGTAGCTTCTTCACTCGCGGTATTCTTCAGATGGGCTTCTTTCTGTGTTGATGGACCCCCTGCCTCTTCTGGCCAGGCATCCAACAAGGGTGCAGCTCGGAACTCCGCCAGTTCTTGTTCTGATACGAAGAACACCGGACGCACCACCGCTACTGGCCTTATTTGCTCTGCCGGTGGTAACTACGTCTCCACGTGCCCTGGTCCTTCGTTGGTGTCCCTTTGCAGTGTTTCTTTTTCCAACATTACAGCCGTCGTCCCTTGTTCTTCGTAGGCGATCTGCGTGGTCAGTCTCTCCATTGTCGTCCTTTCGTCGATCCTCTTCTCATCCATGCTTGACTCCACTGACGAGTGCATCATGAACTCGGGCGATGTGTGAGGAGTATAGACCGTAGCCTCGCTCGCCCCTCGGTTTACTGCCACCATTATTTCCTCGACCTTTCAGGCCTGTGCCCCTTCGGAGATGAAGGACGTTGTAACCATGACCTTGCTCATGGCATACGCCATCATCACCTACTGGGTGTGGCTTTTCAGTTCTGCCACCAACAATTCCGCCAAGTCCAGCTGGTTCTACAGGCCACTGATCTCAAATTTGAGCAACTTCAGTGCTCCGGCTAGTTCCTGTTCCCAAAACACCTCCAAGGCGTATCTGCTGGCCTCCCTCGCTCCTGTTCTGATGGTTTTTGCTATTAGGAAGGCCCCGAAATCATCCAACATATCATTTCCGGTGGTGTCCTCCAGCAGCTTCTCTCCTTTTGCGAGGACCCATTGGGTTCTCCCCAGGATCCTGACGAGGGAATCCTCCCAATGATCTTCTGCGTTTCTGGTTCTAAAACAACATGTCAAATTTTTATTCTGTTCTTAGCTTCGTCAGTCTGTTTCAACATTTTCCTTTTTTTTTCTTTCTCGACCTTTTTGTTTTCTTTATGTGTACCATCGCCTATCTGTTCATCGTGGTGTTTGTGTTTGTTGATTTTTTTTCAAAATGAAAATAATTCGAAATATTAATATTTTATTAATTTATTCTGTAATTTTTAGATTTAAGCGAAATAAATAACTTTGTAAATTAATTTAAATTTGTTTTTCGTGATAATTTGATGTATTAAGGGGTTAATTTTATTTTGATTATGTATTCGTATTTTTTATATGTTCATTTATTTCTTTTTTTTTATAACGGTCATTTTCTAATCACCAATTATTTATTATGTTTAGGCCGCGTCCTACCCTGCCTTTTCATTCTTTGACAGCAGCTGATATCCTTCATCATCACTGTGTGGTTTTTATTGCGCGTGGTATGGTTTCATACGTTCGACAAGTACTGTCTCAAATTTAACTTTATTTTCCTTTCCTTTTTTATGACATACGTATTATCTGACTTATTCTATGTGACTGCATATGTTAGGATTCATTTACATAATAGTTAATCGCATTTTCCAAGTGTCTTTCTGGATTTCTGACTCCGACTTCGTCTCCTACTTCGTATTCTACTGTTTTATGTTTATTATCATAGCGGCTTTTATCTTTTAATTGTTTATTTCTGATCCTCGTGCGTGCTAGATCGCGTATAGTTAAAGATTGTTCTTAAGTTTTTATAGCTAACTTATTTTTAATTGGCTCATTTAATTGTGCTTCAGTAGGTAAGATTGGTTCACGTACGTAGGGTAACATAAATGGTGACATTTGTGTTGTATCCTGTATTGCTGATTTGTATGCGAACGTGACGTGTGGTAGACATTCATCCCAATCATTTCGTGCGATATTTGTGTACATGCATAGCATATTAGCTATAGTTTTATTTAATCTTTCTCTAAGTTTGTGGATGATACGCTGTTGTGAAGTGACTATTCGATCCCATGCATCGCAATAGTTCCGTGACCATTTGTGATATAAACTCCTTTTCTCTATTTCTCAGTAGAACACGCGGTGTACAGAGACGGCAGATTATTTCTTCCAAAATGAATCTCACCACGGGTTCAGCTTTTCCGTTGGACAACCAATATTTGTGTGGTAATTGCTTATTTTCGCATTTTAGTTTTTGACGGTTCTATGTTTTGTCAAATTTTTCATAATTGTTCATATTAGAATCACAATTTAACAGCGGATATAATTTTTAAGCATATGTCGTGTTTGGTTCTAAGATATTGCTTGTAAAACCGGTATCGTGCCCAAATCAAGCAGTTTCATATTATGGAAAAGTGCCGTATGCACATCTCCTTTTTGGATGAAGCATACAATTTTCTTGTTTTTATGATTTTCTCTTACACCGAATTATAATCCGTACTGGTTCAATATCTGACTTAAGGTTCGAATTTTATATTACATTAATTTATACAATTATTATATTATTTATAAAAAATAATTAATATAATATACTATTGAAAATAATAATAATATGAATAAGATACTGAACAATGTACAATTTATTAAATGCCTATTTGAATGTCAACCTACATTATGAAATACAATTATCTATTTCTATTACAATACCGGAGCATGTACGGAAGAAATTGCCTATAAAAAAGAGATAGCACAGTGTAGTACGGTATTATTTTCGGATTTCTGTTAAACGTGTGATTGGTAAAGCAAACAACAAAATTTAATATAAATAATATATATTAATATAATAAATATGAAAGAAACATAGCTGGGCGCGTGGCCAATACAGATTAAATTAAATAACAAATGTGCTTATCTCCAAATGAACAAAAGTGATCCTTAATAAATAAAAACATATAGAATATACTCAAATCAGCACTTAAGAGCAGTGATCCAGGTATATACAAACAGATTATACAAATGTAATAGATAACAAATATTACGAAAAAACGAAACAAAATGCCACTTAGCAAATCTTGAACTGGCGAAGAATATCAACTAAACATAAATAATAACATCTGCAGTGTCATGTAATGCATTTTCTTATACGCATTTCGGTTAGAGTATTTTTAGACTATTTTTATAATTTATAATATTTTATTAATCTTTGGAACTTCTATTCACTAAATTATTTCGAAGAAAAAATATAAAATGTCAAACTCTAATTTATTTAATTATTTTGTTTTTCTATTAAACAATTTACAGGCTCACTTGATAAGATTTATGTGAAAATAATTATAATAAGAACAAATTTCAATAACCATTTTCTCGTTTAAGGTACCTTTTTTGAACAAAAATTTCAAACAAAAATTATGCGAAATATTAATATATTTAATTTTAATGATAACAATTTAACTGTTACTGCAACCATTTTTGGGTAATTGCAGACACCGAACAAAATGACTAGAATAAACATGCACTTCTGGTTTGAATACTGTTTGAAAAATAAAAAATTTTCATGCAAGGCGTATAAAAATCCTAAGCTTGAAATTTCATAATTTTACTTTCAGGCTGTAGAGAAATTTTCTGATTACTATACTACGTATAAGAAAGTAATTAAACAGAATAATGAAATATAATAAATAACAAATTTGTGTAAATAAAAAAAAATTAACAGTAAAATGGCGGACATTTATCTAAAAATTAAATTAAATAAATTCTTATCGCATCCGTAATGTGACAGACAGGGCAAGAGACTAATCTTTCGTAGCACGTTTCGCATATGCCGTGCCCACATTGAAGGGCAAAATGTAAATGTGCTCCATAACAAACAGGACATATCACTTGTACACCTATTAAAATGGACAGCACACACACACACATATATATATATATATATATATATATATATATATATATATATATATATATATATATATATATATATATATATATATATAAATATATATATATATTTATATATATATATATATATATATATATATATATATAAATTAAATACTCAATATTTAATTTAAATAAAAAAAAATCTTTCTTTATTTCGTATAATATTAAATACAACAGTATTCGTTTTGTAGACTTACAACGAACGAACTGATAACAATCAACTCATATTTCTAATGTTACGTGCTATTTATGCTGCTTCTAGTTTTATGGAAATATACTAAGATTCAGCTGATGCTGCAGGTTGCAACTTACAATATATGTAAAATAACTTCAAGGCCTTATATAATTCCACCCTTCTAAAAATTTAAAAAAATTGTTTCTCATATAATATCGTTTGATTTATTTTTTAATGTATTCTCTTTTCGTTTCCATAAGTTTTTACATTTATTCTTATATTAAGAACATAACATGAACATTATAATAATTACAATGATGCAATATAATAAGTAAGAATGATGGTTATTATTTATTTGTGATTCTTCTATACGTGGAGCAATTTTGATTTTTATATCAACTGGTTTTATTTCTTTTAGTTTAATCTGACTTAGCGTTTTCAAATTATTGGAGGGGTTGAAATTTTCAAATTGTATTTCTTTATATGTTTCTTGAATAACATTGAATTTAAAATTATTTATCTTACATCCTTCTGTTAATTTATATTTGTATATTCCTTGTATATTTTTATTGAAAATATTTGTTTGACAATTAATCTGAATTTGTTGTTCGTTGGGACTTATAATTATTAAGTCGTTCGTATTTTCTATTTGTTCCCAAGTGTTTTCTAATTTTATGTCACGATATAAACAACCATCGTTCTTTTGGTTACTTACAATATTCCTAATACATTTATTAATTTTAATATATAGACTATTACTATAGTGTAAATTACTTATTTGAATACAGTCATCAGTAATATATTTATTTCCATTATCTAGGTAGTATATGCTTTGTTTTTCATTAAGCATAATAAGAGAATTTTTTTTGTAGACGGGAATAAGGGTAAATTGGTGAAAAGGATATATATTTATGGTGTAAATAGGAATATTTATTATGTAGTGTATTTGATCTCTATCATTTCTACAATATGTTTCAATAATTTCATTGAAAAGCTAAATATCTTTATTTTGTGTTATTTGTTGTAAGGTATTAGGACTTATGATGCTTGTGTGTAATTTTCTTAGGCTAGATAATGGTGGGCTAACTTCGATTTGTTTGCATAAGTCGTTCATGTTTTGTAAAAAGAATATTAAAATTTGAAAATTATTTTCAGTGTCAATTCTGCCTTGCCAGTCAAAGTATAAAATATCTCCTATTTGCGTTTGTAATTTATTTTCATTACTTTCAATGTTCTTTATTTGTTCATTAAATTTGTCAATCATTTCTTTGCTTAATTTTAGGTTTTGGTCATTTTGTGTTTGTAGTGTCTATTCGTTTTTGTTTATTTGTTTGAGAAGTCTGTCATATCGTTCTCCGTCCGAAGCGTCTAGGTTACCGGAAATAGATTTTATGATACTACCTAATCCGTTAAATAGACCGCGTTTTGTTCTTTTGTTAAAAAGTTTTTGAATTTGATTTTCCAAATCGTTATGAATATAGGTTATTATGTTTATGTATTCTTGGAATATTCTCTTTTCGTTGGATATTTGTTCCAACAGACTAGTTTTTAATTTGGTTACTTTTATGAATTCTTGATAAATGGGGGTAATGTTATAATTAAAGTAAATAATTTGTTCCGAAGATCTTATTTTACATTTTCCTAAATCGGCCAGGTGAAATCCGTTTTCTTGTGAGATATCTATCAATTGGGCTAAGCATCTGAAACATTTTATTGTTTTAATCTATTTATCCGAATGTTTTTCGGGCCTAGTTGGGCTCTGGTTTTTAGTTTTCCTAATATTGGGTCATAATCTTCTATTTTTATTTTTTTAAACAATGGTTTTTTAAATTTCTTTAATAATCTAGGATTTTGTTTAGCAAACATTTCTTTTGGTATCTGTAATAGATTATCATTTTCTTTGAAACGTTGTTGTTTCTGTTTCAATTTTTCTTTTAATGATTTCAAACAGTTGGGTTTGTTCATCTTTATATTGTTGGATTAGTTCTTCATTTATAAGTGGAATTGTTCTGAAAGGTATTTCGTTGCTTTTCCAAATAGTATTTCGTTGGGGGTTAATTTTGTAATAGATTGTTTTGTATTATTGTAGGCTAATATAACTAGTTCCAATTTTTCTAGCAATGTTTTATTATTGAACTTTTTATTGTTTTCAATTAAGCGCAAGTGTTCTAGGAGAGTGGAATGTAATCTTTCAATTGCATTGCTTTTGGGGTTGTTTACACAAGTAATGTGGCTTTCTATGTTGTGTGATCTGAGTAAGTTTTGTACGAGACTTCCTTTAAATTCTGGGCCGGAGTCCATAAAGATTTTTTTTTTGGTATAGTGAATGTTTGAAAATATTTTATTAATTGGTTTACAACGCTTCTTGAATATTTATATTCGAGAGAATATATTTACCCTTGTTTTGAAAACTGATCGTAAATAGTTAGGAAATAACTTTTAGCTAGGCATAGTAAGTCCATGTTTATTATATCAAAAAGTTTACAGGGGGTTGGTGTAAGATTGTCAATTGCTTGCATTGGTTTTCTATAATCGTTGTATTTTAATATCTGTGTTTCCATTATGTGTTTCTAGTATTAGTTGTTTATTTGCAACAATAAGCCTATCGTTTGAAAATTTTAGTCCGTTCACTGGGTTTTCAGGATCTGAGTGTACTGTGTTATTATCGCTATCATTATTATTTATTGAATCGTTAATATTTGTTTCACGTAGTGTATACAAATTAATTTGAATGTTTGTACCTTCGAAAATTTTTAGTATTTTGTTTGAAACATCTTCCCATTTTATTATTATTATTATTGTTACAATATTCTTTGCTCTGAAATTGGTCGTTTATGGCTTTCGCTAGTCCTTGTGACATTTCGAAATCTTTTATATGCAGTGTGCAAATATTTTTGTATTTGTTACGTCTCCAATGTATTTAATAATTTGCGTATCATTCCTTTGTCGTGATAAATTATCAGCAATAATGTTCATTTTACTTTGTAAATATTCTATTTCAAAATTGTATTCATTTAGTTCTATTTTCCATCGCATAAGTTTCTGATTCGGGTTCTTCAAATTGAATAGCCATACAAGTGGTCGGTGATCAGTTTTTATGAGAAATTTTCTCCCGTATAAGTAAGGTCGGAAATTTTTTATAGATTGGATTATTGCAAGTAGTTCTTTTTCTATTGTGCTGTAGTTTTGCTCAGCATTATTTAGTATTTTAGAGAAATATGCTACTGGCATCTCTTTTTTATTTTAATTTTCATTCTTTTGGAGTAATACGGAACCTATTGCAAAGTCTGAGGCGTCGGTAGTGAGGATAAATTCTTTATTAAAATTGGGGAATTGTAATATTGGTGACGTAGTTAAAATTTCTTTACATTTATTAAAACAGTTTCTATATTGCTCATTATAAATATCAATAATTTGACTATTTCGTAAACAACGAGTGAAAGGTTTCGTTAATTTTGCAAAGTCGGGAATAAATTTTCGATACTAGCCGGTAGTACCAAGGAATTGTTTTATTTCCTTTTTCGTTTTAGGGATATTTAATTTCTTAATTTTCTCAACTTTTGATGGGTTGGTTTTAATGCCGTCTTGCGTAATGGATATAACCGAGGTATTTGGTTTGATTTTGTAAAAATTCGGATTTATCGATTTTTTTTTAAGGTTTGCCGGTCTAAGTTTTTCGAATACTAATTTTATGTTTTGTAAATGTTCGTCTAATGTTTTTCCGAAACTGATTATGTCGTCGAGGTAGGCTAGGCATACTTTGTTTCCTAATGCGATATTCATCATACTCTGAAATGTTGCCAGGGCATTTTTTAAGCCGATTGGCATGCGAACGAATTCGTAATGTCCGGACGTTGTGGAAAATGCAGTTTTTTCGATATCATCTTTATTCAATAGGATTTGATGGAAGCCAGAATGCAAATCGAGGGTAGTGAAATATTTTGAACATCCTATATGGTCTAATATGGTGTCTATGTACGGAATCGGGAAACGATCGTCTTTTGTTTTTGTATTTAATTTACGGTAATCAATAACTAATCTTGTCTTACGTTTACCAGATGCGTCTAATTTTTTCTGTACAATCCGAATAGGTGAATTCCAAGGAGAATGTGAAGGTTGTTTTACTTTTTCTTTTAGTAAATTTTGAATGTGTTCCTTAATGTCTTTTTCATAAATTTGTGGTAGTCTTTAATTTTTTGTGTGTATGAGACTTTCTTCATTAACTATAATTTTATGTGTACAAATGTTAGTGTTGGATAATTTTTTGTCTTTTTTTGGGAATAAGTTTTCATATTCTCTAATGACTAAGTCTAATTTTTGATTTTCTAAATTGCTTAAATGTTTGTTTCGAATTTGGATATTATTGTTTTGTTTTGATGTTTCTGAATAACTTTGTAATTTTCTTTCTTTTCCTTGTATTTTAATAATGTTTTTTAAGAAGTCAATTTGTATGTTTAAATCTTTAAATGCTTCTCTACCTAGAAGTAGGTTGCATTCCTTATGAAAATTATGGATGTAACATTTTATTGGAATTTGGTTTGGATTTAATATGACATATTCGTTTGTTGTTGTTTTCCCGTTTACAGTATTAAAAGTGCATTTTTCATTATAAGTTTTCATGTTTTTTGTTCTGACTATTTCCGGAGTTATTAAATTTATACTAGAGCCTGTATCAAAGAGAATAATATAATTTTTAATTTTTAACGACGGTAGGTGATAAGTAATACTTGACATTACTTGTTGAATGTGTTCTCGCCGTTTTCTAACTCTAAAAAAGAATGTTCGTCTATTTCGTTTTCAGATTCGTGGTCAAGTTGTTATATGATTTCTGTATCGTTAGTTTCGTCAAGGTTATAATTCTGTCTTATTGTTTGTGTTGACATGTGTTGTGTCAAGCGAGTCTGTTGTGTCATGGGTCTTGGTTGAAAATTATGTTTTGTTTCATAGAAATTCTTCAAATTCTGTCTGGGTGCAAATTGTGTTGGTTGTTTATTAACTGTGTTAAATGGTATAGGTTTGGAAGGAAATTGTTGAGCAAGGAATTTCTTAGGAGGTAAGCTGAATGAGAAATTTGGTTTTTCTTTTAGTATAGGGGATTGATGCGAATAGTTGAATTCATTTCGCAAGAGAATTTCGCATTGTTCTAGGGATTGTGGTTCTTTTACAATAAATGAACCCCGTATAGAAATTGGTAGTAGTGAAATAAAGTGTGAAACAACTAATTTTTGATTTTCTCTAATTATTGCATTTTTTTGAAGTTGATTATATTCCGTTAGGAGGATTTTTGATTTATATTGCGAAAATCTTTGTGAAATGGACTCTAAAGTTTTATCGGAATTGATTTTATTTCTAATTTGTAATATTTCTAGTAATATAGGCTCTGCCGTGCTTTTGTCGCAAAAATTAGTAGTTAAATACGTTTTCAATTCGTCCCAAGTTGAGAATTTATTTTCTGATAATAATTCAGCGGCTTTGTTCGTTGGATATCATTAATTTGTATGTTAGGTAATGCCGTAGTAGACATTGTTAAATATAAATTATTTAGTCGACTTGGTCTCAAAGAAATTCTCTGTATCGAGATTTTGGTAGTTTGACTATTTTCGACTTCGGAATCTGAAGTTACGTGTTCCGATTCCGATGAACTACTATTGTTCATAAATATATGTGTGTCTTGATACTTTTATTACTAGTCTTAGCTAGAAGTATCTCTTTGTTCAATAATATTATAAGTAAATTATGATTAACTTACAATGGTAGTAATAATATAATTGTGGAGGGATGTTTTACGGGCATCACCGGGTTCTTCTGTTCTTCTAGTCTTCTGATTCTTCAAGAGGACAGCAGATATCTTGCAGGCGACGTAGACCGGTTGTGGAACAGCAAGTTGCCAATCTGATGTTGTCTTCTTTTAAAGATGGGTCGTGGGTTGACCCTGATGGGCACTGTTTAGCCTTTTACGTAGGTTTGCAGAATAGCAAAGCGAAGAATTATATTCACCACACAATAACTTGTGTTTCGATGCTATTCTTCCGACTGCGCCAATTAAATACTCAATATTTAATTTAAATTAAAAAAAATCTTTTTTTATTTCGTATAATATTAAATACAACAGTATTCGTTTTGTAGACTTACAAAGAACGAACTGAGAACAATCAACTCATATTTCTAATGTTACGTGCTATTTATGCTGTTTCTAGTTTTAGGGAAATATACCAAGATTTAGCTGATGCTGCAGGTTGCAACTTACAATATATGTAAAATAACTTCAAGGCCGTATATAATTTATATAAATATATGTATATATATATATATATATATATATATATATATATAAATATATATATATATATATATATATATATATATATATATATATATATATATATATATTATATATATATATATATATATATATATATATATATATATATATATATACAATATATATATATATATATATATATATATATATATATATATATAAATATATATTGATATATATATTATATATATATATATATATATATATATATATATATATATTTATATATATATATATTTATATATATATATATATATATATATATATATATATATATATATATATATATATGTATGTATATATATATATATATATATATATATATATATATATATATAAATATATATATATATATATATATATATATATATATATATTTATATATATATATATATATATATATATATATATATATATTTATATATATATATATATATATATATATATATATATATTTATGTTTATATATTTATATTATACGTTCTATTGCTGGTTCAACTTCGACAATTGGTGGAGGCTGCTCTTCAATTGGGTTTATATCTTTGTCTAAAAAATTGAATATATTTATATATATATATGTATATATATATATATATATATATATATATATATATATATATATATATATATACAATATATATATATATATATATATATATATATATATATATATATATAAATATATATATATATATATATATTTATATATATATATATATATGTATATATATAAATATATATATATATATATATATATATATATATATATATATTTTATATATTTATATTATACGTACTATTGCTGGTTCAACTTCGACAATTGTTGGAGGCTGCTCTTCAATTGGGTTTATATGAATAAATTGAATTGTGTACCTTACATAAGAATTATATAACCATCAAATATGGTGGCAGTACGTTAGACCTATATGTAAACTTTATGATAGGGTCCCTATTTACAACATATACTGATAAATGTACCTGGGTATGCTGCTACTGCTGCTGCCTGTTGATTATACAAGTCAACATCTATTAAAAAAAACATTAAGCAAGAATTTCGCTACACGTGCACCAAAAATGAATTTAAAGATAACATATATATTATATATTATATATTTATATATATATATATATATATATATATATATATATATATATATATATATATATTGTGACGAAAACGCCGTTCTCTCTATTTTACTGTTTCACATGAGAATACTTGACCGTTTATCGGACGTGTTCGTCGCGGTTTGCAATTGTTACCCGCGGCAAAAACGTACATGAATAGCTCTCTGTCGTCTTCGAGCCGTTGTGGATAATACATGTTATCTTTAAATTCATTTTTGGTGCACGTGTAGCGAAATTCTTGCTTAATGTGGAGACACGAATTAGTCTATATTACTGCGTTCGTTCAGTTAAGTATTTACTCTATTTAATTTAATCTGGATCTCGATTGAGAACGTTTTGGTAAAACACGTGCTCTTTCCTTTTTTTGCGGCATGGCAAGGTCACTCGCTACCTGAGTGATCTGGTTATTTAATTCTGGTACCGCTTTGAAATGTAACATTTATAGTAATTTCTGTCTTACATTATTACTAACCACGTTAACCATGTGGTTAAGGTTTATCTCGTTTATCTACTCAATCTTGGCAATTTAGCACTTTACGTAATTCTGCTTACATTTATGTGTATTTATATATCCGCGTAATTATTATTGATTTAGCGGCGATTTAGTATTTCATGCTGTACTTATGTCCACTCTCAAATCCGTCCGTTAATGTTGCGACCCCGTGGTACCCATAACTTTTTTGTTGATATCACTTACGTTATATACGGGAATATTGTATGTAGACTTCATTTAGATAGTAGAACCGATCAGTTGGTCGATAATAAGTTAGGGTTTGGTTTGAGCGTAACATGAATGGATGTAAATCACTAGTTTGTGATCGAATTCACGTAGCGTTTCATTTATTTTGGGTAAACTATTATTACTGATTCCCTTTATTTGTGTTATCATTTTGGTCGCATCATATACCTTCATCTGCTCCGATGTTTAACCTGTAATACGTTCAAGGGTAATTCACCACCAACTATCTTTGGTATTACGAAGATATCGGTACGAGTCACGTCAAAGCTCAGACCCTGGCGAAGGGGTTGTAAGCGAGAGAACCAGGAAGGAACCGCCTCCGTATTTATACTTTTGGAGAAACGGATGAACACCATCCAATCCCAGTTACGGACTCAAGAGGACTTTGAGAGCTTTGTATCATTTCTTTGTATTTGTTTTAAGAGTCAAAATCAATTTGTTCAATGTTATTAACTCGCAATTTGTAACTTCATTTATTTGGTTAACTTAACTTCCTTTAATTATCTTCATCCATTATAGTAAATTGTGGCCTATTTCTAATCGTCCTGTAATTCAACGCAGGATTATTACTATCGTTGGGTAAATCGACTACCAAGCGAGTCACCTGGGGCGAGGGCAAGCGGACGGAACAAATTCTTTACCGGATCCAAGGCGTCCTGCCGTTGGTAGGGCTGGCGCCCAAAACAAAACAACCTTGGACTACCGCTAGACGCCGCACCAACTTATCCGCCGGCCCGTTGGAACATCGCTCCCACGGACTCACTTGAGTATCACCATTCTTTCTTTTCTTTTTATTGTATTTAAATTAACCATAACGTCCACGTAACTTTAAAATGTATTAGGCATTAGAGTGTATGGCCACGCGCCCAGTTAAGGCATTTTTATTTCTCTTTATGTATAAACATTGTCGAGTTGATCTGAACCGTGTTTCATTTAAGTACCGCACCTCAGCTAGTAGCTCGCAACCCCTCCCTTCTCCATTGAGTTAGCCTGGCTCACATCCCTTTATGCCGCGGTATCGTCAAAAATACCGTGACAATATATATATATATATATATATATATATATATATATATATATATATATATATATATATATATATATATTAGTATGTGTGTGTGTGCAGTTGCAAATTTATTTACCATCCATATTAGGACGGTGCTGATCGTAACCCAGAAGTTGCTCACTCAAATTTAAGACAAAATGTGAAGCATTTTTTAAAAATTCCAACCGTAATGCGACCCACGTCCAACCGGTCTCATGCATTTTTAACATTTCTGTCGGCAGCAAATTGTTTTGATTTAATATTACTAGTTGTATTCAAACCTCGTTGCAGACGACAAAAGTCTAATTTGGTTGCATTGTGAAGTTCCATTAATTTGGCTGAAAAATGAGTTTACCATTATAAATAAAAATATCTGGAAGTTTTAAAGTTATGGAAGTTGATTTCATATTTTACTTAGGTTTCATTAATTTGTAATAATTGGTGTGCTTAAGTATACCGGTAAAGCTTCAACCTCCTGGATGATCCCCCAAGACGTCATGCATTCGCCGATTCATTGACTCCATGTTGTTATTCGTATGTCTGAGGAGGCGGTAAACGGAAATATTCTGCGTTGTTTCGCGGTCAATCTACTGTTCACTCAAATTAAAGAACAGTGGAAGCATAACCGCAGCTGCATCGTCGCTAGCCAGTGCTTGTATAAATTCCAAGCTGTCTGGAATGTTGTTAGGTGACAAGAATGATAAAACCATACACATTCGTAGGCTTCTCTTACTATTTTCGGATTGCAATTACGGCAAGATATCGAGTCACCTTGTTTTCCTTATTACGGAATGTAATAGAATATTATTCTAATTAATAATTTTTTGCACAGCAAAAATATATACAGAACCTTTATGTAGTTATAACATTTAAATAATGTACTTGGCAATAATGGAATAAGCAGTCATGTACTGCTGCTCCGTTAAATACTTGACTTGCCATGCGGTAAAGTGCATCTTCATATTCAATGATGATCACCTCCGGCGTAAAATTATGAAGATGCACTTTTATATAGCTGAAAACGTCTCTATAGGCTGCAGCCGTCTTCTTACTCTTTAATGCGTAAGCTATGGGCATCGACTATAAATGCAAATGATTAACAATTAGTATAAATTGAACACTATGCGATCTAATAACTTACATGGTGAAATTTCATAACGTGCATACCCAGCAACTGATATGCATTCAATGACGCTGGCAACACTTTAAACGTGGAGTCAATATGAGATTCAGTTGCATGTGAAATCACCTCGCGAATAAAAGTGTCCTACAAAATTACAATGTCCTGCGAATTATCCGTGGCCCATACTATTTCGGACAAGAAACTATTGCCCGTTGCTGTTGTAGTTAATCTCCGCCATTCATCCATCTGCATATATGCTGCATATTCTATAAGAGAATGTGGAATTTGCGGCGTAAGCTTGCGCCTTACCTTTTGCAGACAACTCTCTACCTTTGCAAAAGGTAAGTTACTTGAGCTTTCAGAATAGCTTCGAAATAAAATAAATGATATATTTAAATATAATATGTAGTGACTTTCGATGAAAGGATCGTAAACAGTTTTACATTATTAATTAATCAACGTATTTTGAAAACAATACATTTATTTATATATATATATATATATATATATATATATATATATATATATATATATATATATATATATAAATTACGTTATCGTCGTTTATTGTTTTGAAAAAAGTATAAACGAAGTAAATTATTATATTATTATTATATATATTATTATTATTATATATTTATTTTTATCAAACCACATGTGTTTTACAGTTGAGTACAAGAAAGTGATGCTGAATTTCGCATAATACTTGATATTTATACATCTGAGATGATACGTGACAATTTAACATATCATCAGTTTACTGGTGATATAGAAAATAATATCTTGAGATTTCTAAGAAATATAGCTCTTTGTGTCATAAATCATAATTACTCCCCTTGAAGATATTATTTTATATTCACAAATCTACCATTTCTATATCTGTTATATCATTGTTCCTTTGTAGTTTCTTATTGGTATAACATTTTAAAATTTTATACGAACTAATTACTAATATGATTACAATAATTATACTTATTAACATACTTTGAGCATGATTATAATGATTATTCATGTGTTCATGTGTCGCTTGTTTTAAAGTAATATTTGGAATAATATATTTTTGAAAATGTTGAATTATACTATTATTCAGAGGGAATTTTTTCTCTTCGGGATTTAAAAATGTATTAATTTGTAAATTATATTCTTTAGCCATAATTTCATTATTGAATTTTTCCTTATCTATAAAACAGTTGTTGTTTATAACTCTATGTATTATTTCAAATTTTAATTCTTTCTTTATGTTTGTACAGTCCAAATGAACATTTTATTTTATTATAAATATAGCTTAGGTTTGAATGAGGTATTTGTTCAATCCATTTTGTGGTTTTGAATTCATTATAATCACAATTCTTATTGTTACTATCTTCTATTATATTAGTGCAGCAGGTATCTATTATTTTATAATTAGTTTTACAATAGTTAACATTGTTTATTTCGTTACATTTATGTAACATATAATTTTTATTGCCTTTTACAATAAATATTATTTTCCAGTTATTTAACATATACATTTTTTCTTGAAACATAAATGGTATTGGAATTATCTGTTTAGTAATATATTGTTCATCATCATACATTGGTACAATCATCAAAAATATCTTCTATATATTTAATTCCTTCAACTGGGTTTTCATCAGAACTATGTATAGTATTTTCAGTTGACACGCTTTTTGTTGCATTATTTGATTTCATTTCATAAGTTAAACATAAATTTTCAAATGGTTCATATATGTTTACTATTATGTTGGTTTCACCAAATATTTTATCTAAGTATTTTATTAATTCCTTTTTTTCTAATTTATCTAAGCCACAGGATAACCAAGGGATATTAATTTCGAAAATGTCGTTTTTTATTAAATAGTCTCTTAACGATGTTAAAGAGTATTGTAAAATTTTTTTATTACACTCTTCATTAAATTTTTCTTTAGAAAATATGTGAAAGATTTTTTTGTTTTGGACTTCTTGCAGTATAAAATTTTGTGTTATTAATAATTGATTTTTACAAAAGTGTTGAATTGCTCATTTATATGTTTTGCTAATCCTTTACCAAATTTGAAATCTTTACTAATACAGTGTGCGAGAATATTTGTTTCAACCACACTTTTTTATAATTTATTTTATAATTATTTTTTATTCGGGACAAAAAATCAGCAATTTTATTAGTTTTTCCTTTTATGTATTCTATTTCGAAATTATATTCACCTAATTCTATCTTCCACCTCATTAGGTTTTGATTGGCATTTTTCATGTTGAAAGGCCAAACAAGAGGCCGGTGATCTGTCCTAATAACAAAATTTTTACCGAAGATGTACGGTTTGAAATTATTAATTGCCCAGATTATTGCTTTTAATTCCTTTCCAATGAGTAATTTTGTTCTGCCTGGTTTAAAGTTTTCGATGCATAGGCTATGGGCTTTTCTTCATTATCTATTTTTTGTGAAAGTACTGCCCCCAATGCGTAATCTGATGCATCTTTTGTGAGTATAAATTTGTTTTCAAAGTTTGGGAATGCTAATATAGGAGGGTTAATAAATCTTTAGACGTTTGAAATGCATTTTTATAATTTGAATTAGTGATATCTATTGTTCTGCCTTTCTTTAAGCATGCTGTAAAGGGTTTTGTAGGTTTTGAAAAATTCGGAATAAAGCGTCTGTACCATGATAGTTTTGCCAAAAAGGATTTTATTTCTTTGGTAGTGCGAGGTATTTGAATTTTCTCTATAGCTTCTACTTTTTTTACATTTGGCTTTAAACCTTCCTCACTTACACTTACACTTACAAAGCCTAAATATTGTATCATTTTTGAAAAACTCATTTTTATCTATAGCAATTTTTAAATTAGCTCTTTTTAATTCTTGGAATATAGTTTCGATATTTTTAAAATGTTCTTCCTCATTTTTGCCAAAGATTATAATATCATCCATGTAAACTAGACATATTTTATTGATGTGACATATTAATACTTCATTCAGGAGCCGTTGAAAGGTAGCTGGTGCGTTAATTAATCCGAAGGGCATTCTTTCAAATTCATAGTGACCTGATGTAGTACTGAAGGCTGTTTTATGTCGGTCTTTGGGGTTCAGTTCTACTTGATGAAAACCAGAGTGCATATCTAAGGTTGTAAACAATTTTGGGTTACCAATATGGTCTATTTAAGTATCAATGTTTGGTATGGGGAATTTATCTTCTGTTGTTAGTTGGTTTATCTTTCTAAAATCTATAACCATTCGTGTTTCGTTTTTTTCCGATGCATCCATTTTTTTGGTACAATCCAAATGGGCGAGTTATATGGTGATTTTGACTTTTGAAAAACGCCATTTTTTTATAATGTCTGTACATTTTCCTCTACTTCTTTTTCATATACCTGCGGTAATCTATAATTTTTTGAATAAATAGGGATGTCATTCTTTAATTTAATATTATGTTTGACTACGTTAGTGGTTGATAAAATTTCATTTGCTTTTGGAAAGAGACATTCAAACTTTTTTATTAGTTTTTGTAATTCTTCTCTTTGTGAATTTAATAAGTGCGAATCCCGTATTTGTATATTAACATAATTTTTATTTATTTCTATGTCATTCTGTAATGTAAATTTTTGTTTGTCACCAAATGTTATTATATTGCTTTTGAAATTTATTGATTTGTTCAAAATTTCTACACCAAATAATAAATTACAATTATCATGAAATACGTATAAATAAAAATCAAAAGTATTATTTTGTATATTTATCTTTACAACTTCCGTGCATTTAATTTTATTCGCTGCAGTTTTAAATGTTATCACTTTGGGTGTTGTTTTATAATTTTCTTAGGGACAGGTGAACGACAAGGACAGGTGAACTGTTCTGAGAAAGTTACAACTTTAGGAAAGAGAAATGTTTTTAGAAAATTAAAATTGTGCTGCTTTCGCCGGCGAAAGCAGCACAATTTTAACTTTAACTATTTAATCCAGAAACAGGTAAAACGGAACAGTTTATTATACTTACAGAATCGACACTTCGTTATAAATTTGCCGTATTGATCCCGATCTATTCAATACAGCAGCTTTCACTTCTTGACGAGAAATGTTCATTTCTCCGGCAAATTCGTTAGATGCGTGGTTATGAGGCTGCGTTTCTACATATACATAATTTGCCTCAACTCATCGACCACGGCAAGACAAATTTTGCTTTTGAGAGCAAATATAATATCTGAAGTTAATTATTAATAAATAAAGCCAACGAAGAAAACTATAAAATAATAAAACTGACTTCAGATATTATGTTTGCGCTCAAAAGCGAAATTTGTCTATATATATTTGTATATATATATATATATATATATATATATATATATATATATATATATATATATATATATTATATTTTATATATATATATATATATATATTTATTTTGTCACGTCTGGGTCAACCAACATGTCGCCAGCGTCATCCCCGGGTTAGGCAATAGGTCGACAGAGTCACGTCCGGCCCTTGCCATACAACTGACCTAAATAATAGGAACAATGGCCCAATACTGCCTGTTTAGGACTTAGAAAAGCGACACGTGCATGCTTGTCTAGCAAACCCTAGTCCAAGCCAAGGTTTCCTCCATACACCACAAAACAAATGACAGGGAGTACAACAGGCTATATAAACTATGAGGAAGAGACACACGGGACAGTCTCTTATAGTCTCACCTGGACTACGATAGCTTCTACAGTATAACTTTGTGTGAATCTTAAACTAGGGTCAGTGTGTATCATGTGTCCAATAAACGCATAACCTTTATTCAATAAACACCAAACCAAAACGTATAAATGTATAACTGTGTTATAAATTAAGAAAACACTATTCACATCCTCCCGTGCTTGACTCCTGATATAACACAAATCCTGCAGTTACATTCTTGGCTGGTACCTCAGTTTATTCAATAAAATAAAGTCACAGCCAACCCCCAGCCGTGACAATTGGTGGAGTCCCGTGTATTCGCAAAAACCGTAAAAATTTTTTCTTAAAAATTCAATAAAATGAAATAAAAGAAAAACTCTATTTGAACGAGTAGGAAACTAGAAATAGAGCGAAAACCTTGTGGGTAAAAGAATAAATGCAAGAACAATACGGACCACTGCTTGGTGGACAGCCCGCACAGTGGTTCAATCGGCCAAAACCCTGGCCAAAAATCAGCTAGTGACAGTATCAAAACAAAAATTGGTAGACTTACGTATTTTAAGACTCTGATGTCGAATCAGCAATTAGAAGTTCTAAATTCAAAATGGCGAATACAAAATGTTTTTTTTTGCAGAAAATTACTGGAATAAAAATACACAAATCTCGTAGATATATTTTTAGTCTGTAGAATCGAATCTGCCATTAGATTTTCAAAATTCAAAATGGCGGACATAAAATGGTGGTTTTTGTGGTTCTAAAAGTTCAAAGGTGTCAAAACATACAACTATCGTAAAATCTTTAAGTCTTTATATTCGAATCTGCCATCAGAATTGCATATTACAAAATGGCGGTTTTTTAGATACAAAAAATTCAATAGCTTACAAAATATCTTTTATTTATCTTAATGCAAAATCATGTTTACGATATTGACCTAAGCAATCAATAGGCTATAAAAAAAATTATATAAATTCAGTGGCATTCTCAAATTCGTCGTAAACTTCATCATTTTCAGCACACGCAGGTTCATTTTCATTGTTGTAGGTAGTAACAGTTGAAACACTTCAGGTGGAAATTTTTCTCAATTTTTCATATTTAATTTTGGCATACTCGTTGTTAATGCGAGAGTTATTTCGGGAAAAACTTTCACGAAAACGTTTTAGGTCTTTGTTTCGCACTTCTTGACCGTCTTCTAATAAAGGAAATTTTATAATCCCAAATATGTCCATTATAGTACACACCAAGTATTTATTTTCAGAATCTAGATTTTAAACAAAATATAATTATTAATTTTATCGTAAGAAATTGTTGTATTACTTTAATGTTCCGAATTTAGAAATACTTATATTTCTTACAGAACCACTATAAATATAAAAAAGAGCCTAATGCCAAAATATTAAGCTAGGTAGACGTCCCATAAATCTAAAAATTAAGATAAGGAAGCTTGACATAGCGTGTTTGAGTCATTCCGAAGAATGCGCGAAAATGCGACAAGTTCCATATCAGGCAAACTTGCGCCTACTTGCACTTTTTCTTTTCACTATTTGTTAACAACACCATACACTACATAATAAACTAAATAAGAGCCTGACACCTAGTGGGACTTTTACTATATTCATACTTTTAGAAATGGCGATTCGAAAAACATGAATATTTTTTAGCCGAGATTTCGGCACCCTTTTTCATGTACGCTATACATAAATTTCGTGACTTAAATAAAAGGAAAATAATATGGTTTTTCTTTAGGAATCACCTACATTTTTTAGTACTTAAATACAGCACTCACAAAAGAAGTTAGACGGATTTGAACCCGAGCTATATTTCAGTATATAAGAAAAGCGGTGCGCTATGCTTGGCACGGAGGCAACTTTGCAGTGACATACCGCATGTAATGATTAATTTTGAAGTCCATTCTTTGCTGACTATAATAGAACATATCCCCCTCTACAGGATTCAGTGAAAATTTACTGTTAAATGAAAAGTTGATTTTCGATTTTTGGCCAGGGTTTCCGCTGTTTTAACCACTGTGGGCCGGTGCCATCCTATTGGAACGCGAAATAAAATCAGTAAATTTGATAAAACAAAATAATTGTTTTATAATTTGAGTAAAACAATTTTATATTTTTGACCAAGACCAAGCACAGGAGAAAGAGGGTTTATGCATGTACGTTGAGGGACTGTCACTAAAATACACATGCAACTAACACACATTAAAAACAGTAATGAATCATATATGTTATGAGGAAAAACAAATATATTTTACGACCGCGAGAAAACAATTTAAACACAGCGCGATTAGTATTAACGGAATAAACAAGTAATATGTTGAGAACCTCTTCAGCGGGAACAAGTAGTAGAAACGTAACTTCAACTAGCAACGAAACACAAATAATTAATCAATTCACACCCCCAGATACAAGCCCGTTAGGCGCGTTAGAATCTATTAATTCAGAAGCTGAATTAGGTATAGAAAGCGCGAACGCTAGAGACCCTACACTATTACATTCGGGATTTGAAAACTTAGACATATCAAACGCAGAAAACATAAATAACATTAGCGCAAATATTGCGCAAGGACATAACAATATGTTGATTGACGAAGCGGAAGATCTAAGTTCGAAACCAAAAAAACAGATGCATAATTCCGGATAGCTTTGACCCGAAGGCAAAGCAAGACGTAACAAGGTTTATAAAACAATTTAACACAGCGGTAGAAACAAACCGTTTGGGCGACGCTCTCAAGAAACAATACTTTAAATTATACCTGGTTAGCGCGGCAGAAACGTGGTATAACATTAACGGTAACGGACGCGATTACTCGTGGAGACAGATTTTAGACGATATCAGAAACGCATTGTTACCGCGCGGACACATGGAAAATTTGCATGAAAACTTTAGAAACTTGAAACAGGGCCAAGTCAAGGACCCCCGCGATTATTATTTTACAATAATGGATATATGTAATCAATTTGAAACACCGCTGTCGGACGCGGAGACAACGAATCAAATATTAATAAATTTAGACCCAGATCTACAAACGCAATTAGCACCATTCGGAGTACAAAGCTTCAAAGAACTTAAAGAATGTATAGATAAACTATGCATAATACAAGAACGCAATGCAAGAGCAAGCATTGCGATTTGATAAATTAGCGGATAGATTAGAAAATCAAGAACACGTTCGCGAATATAGACGAAGAACAATTTATTCAAATTTGAGAAATAACGCGAGATATACTAATACAATAAATATCAGGCCGGCCAAAGTAATTATGCGAACCAGGTACTTATCAAACGCAAAGATACTATTCGACCTACCCATCAGGTAGAAATGAATCGGGACCAATGAGGGGTGGTTTCTCAAACCACCCACAGAGCTGAGCTCCCATTAATACTTTATCGGGGCGTGGAAGAAAGACGACAGGTAATAGACCGCCGCAAGTTACGCGGGGCTTTCAACAACGTCTAACACGTACCCACGACGGAAGACCAATATGTTTTAAATGCAGTAAACCAGGTCACGTAGGACGCATGTGCCCAGGGCCACAAAGGCCACAACAGTCCGATGTTCGTCAAAATATGGCGACAAATTCGGGAAACGCCAATGCACGAAGCTAGTGGCCGATAGTGTTGTATATAACCAACACCTGGGCCCAAAGACAACTTGCAAAATAGTAACGGTACAAGTTCTTGTAAATTCAAAACCCATAGAGATAATAATTGGCACAGGAGCTACGTGCAATATAGTCAAAGTCTGCCACACTGAAGACTATGAAGAAAATAGAATTCATGTTCTCCAATCCACGGGAGGGCATGTAATCGAAGTTTTGGGTAGCACGGTAGTTAATGTCATAATTGGGGGATGGACTATAAACCTAGCCTGTTAAGTAGTGAAAGACCTTCAACGTGATATTTTAAAAGGGACTCAATTCCTTTGGATAATATAGCTTGTATGGATTTTGAAATCCAAAAGATAAGTTTTAAAGTAAAATTAGAAAATAAAGAATACGAAATAAATTTCGCGCGTGCCGTGGTAGACTTTAAAGATAAAGATGAAAAAATTGAAGCAGAGGAAGTTGAGGTTTTAGAAAGATAAGATGACATGCCATAGGACGGATGCATGACAGAAGCGCGGCTTTATAAGAAAAATTTTCTCACCAAGTCGGAAATTTTATATTCTGGTGAGGAAACGGAAATCAAAGTCAAAGAAATCGGACGTTACGCGTTTAGCCATATGTTCATACTTCGAATGGAATTTTTGGTTAAAAATGGATTACTAATAAGAAATATAAGCTCTATAGAATCAAATATGGGTGTATGGAATTTGGTTATGCAGAACATTTGCCGAGTGCCATTTAGATTATTTGCAAATACGGCATTAGGCTACAACGAAGTAATAGAAGCATTTGAAACAATATAAAAACAAGGAAACATATTTAATAACTGAAGAGTCACAAGAAGTACTATGCGAACATAATATAAATAAACAATTAAATGAATGCGAAAAAAATAAGTTATTAGATTTGATAGACGAATACACGGATTAATACGCGTGGAATTAGAAACAGATCGGCTTAACGGATACAGCAGAACATGAAAATAATACAGGCGACGCACAGCCTATTCATCAACGTCCGTATAGAGTATCCCACAAGGAAAGGGAAATTTTCCAAAATCAAGTCAAAGAAATGCTGGTAGATAATATAATTAGACCATCCTACGGTGCATGGTCATCGCCAGTGGTATTAGTTAAAATGAAAGATGACACATGGAGATTTTGTGTCGTTTATAGAAAATTAAATGCCGTCACAAAAATTGACGTCTACGCATTACCTGTTATTGAAGACATTCTGAGTTATATTGGCAACTCAAAATATTTTTCCAGTCTGGATTTGTTCAGTGGATACTGGCAAATACCGGTAAAAGAAGAAGATAAAACAAAAACGACATTTATAACGCCAGACGGGAGTAGTAATGGGGGAGGTTTGGACAATGGTCATTAGTCTGGCCTGGCGCCAGTCATTAGCGTGTTTTGATATTCCATTGAAAATGACCTTGACATTCCATTGAAAATATGATGAAAATTTTCTAAAATCTGACGTCATAAATTTGTAAATAGAAAGTCCCTGTGTTAGGTGTATGCCCTAATGTTATTATTGTATATATCAAACAGGGTAAGAGAAAGTGTTTGAAACTCAAAACATTTACTCAAAATAATAATTATGTTGTTTATGGTATTTAAAATCTTGCCATGCCAACCTTGACATTCCATCGAAAATTACGAAGAAAATTTTCTAAAATTCTGACGTCATAAATTTGGAAATTTTTCCAACATTCTTATATGTATGACTGTAAATAAAAGTCACCTATTATCATTGTTATCTAACGGGGTAAGAGAAAGTGATTGATACTATAAACATTCTTTCGAATTATTTAATATCTACGGTATTTATGTGTGTGTGTGTGTAAACGTCTTATTTTATATTGGTATTTTATTTGTATGTAAACGTCTTGAAAGATTATATTCGAAAATGGGTAGTTCGCTACCTGTATATATGTTGTACATAGGCTATTAGAAAGTAAAATGGATTAAGAGATTAAAGTATGGACGTTCTTGAATTTCTAAGAAATTTGTGACATAGAAAACAGAATTTATGCAATTAAATTAATTCCTAAAGTATAACGTATATAATGCATACGCATTGGACTATTTGTTAAATATGTAACTTTTGCGACTTTCATTCTAAGTTATATTTACCTTATCATAATAGAATCAATTACATGATTTTGCATTTTAAAATATATGTAAATTCGACTGTTATTCCATAAGTAAAGATTCAAATTAATTTCCAACATTATTACTATTATTAATATTATAGAATTCTCCTTTCCAAAGTATTGCCTCTTAAAGTTATTTTAAAATAGAAACTTACAAGTACAAGAAACGATTACAATTCATTTAACAATTACTAGTATATACTCAGGGTTTTTGGGATAGTAGTGAATCCCAAACTTTTATTATACAATTATGGTATAAGAAGTCGTCTTACAAGACGGGTCATCTTTTGAGACCACTGTTGTATAGCCCTTGCTGCTAATGTTACTTAGTAATGAATAGAGAAAGCTGTTTAGGAAATTAGTGTCTCTTTTGAATATCTGTTTAAATAGGGATTTGCAACACAATTTTATTTAGTTTATGTCGTGAGTTCGTACCCTTGCATTTACAATATCGTAAAAATGGCTTTCAATAGTGAAAATAATAACGTGCAGTTTAGTGTTGATGATGCGGTAAAAATCGCGGAAAGTGAAAATTACGACAATTTGATTAAAATTTGTAGTGATATGGTGAGTGCTTTGAATAAAGAAGAAGATGAATTGGTTCTATCTACTTCTAATGACCCAACCTCTCGTCCTATGCCGGTAAAAAACGATTACAGCTATTAATAACAAATTCAATAATAATAATATACATTATAATAATAACTTGTATGACTTCTACAGATAAATGAATTAATTCCCAATCATTCAATCGGTGAAACTATTGAAGTTAATGACGAAGATTATAATGCCCTATTTAAAATATGCCATGATTCGACGACTACATCTAACCATTCTACGACTCCGCATTATGTTCCTGATTTAGAAACATTGTTAAATGAGCCAGAATCTGTTAATGATAACACTGAATATTTTACGGATTATGTTGACATACTTCAAGTATGTGATACTATTCTGCAGCATCAAACTACACCCGTAGTGCAAATGGGAAACGGTCAACCGCGATTCGATATAATTTCAGATGTTGAAAATGTTGTTAAGAGATTTAACATCACAGGCCGACGTCTGATTATTAAGATGAGAGACCCACCCGCCTACAGGAACCCCATAGCATGGTTTAAAGACAGTATAAAAGCTCTCTTGGACTATATAAGAAACACCATACCATCGTCTGATTTTGAGGGACTAAGTATATGTACACCCCGCTTAGAAAATGGACCGGCATGGATAAGTTTCCGTCGTGCTGACCAGTTCCATATTGACGTAATCTGGGAGATGATCAACAACATTTTACAGAGTAATGCAGCAATATTTTCTGAAGGCGCACTAGAAATCACGCTAACCCGTGTTTCAATGCCTAGCGGTCAAGGTAACAACCGAATGGGACACGGCTTGAAATACGCAGAATTATGCAGTCGAAAATATGGGATTATAGATATTAATAATGAAGATAATCTTTGCTTAGTGAGAGCTTTAGTGGGCGCTCAAGCATGGGTAGAAAAAAACCCATGTTTTAAAGCTACTGCGACGGATCGCGATAATATTAAGCTTGCTAAAGCGCGAGAGTTGATGTTTAATGCAGGTGTGAATATTCCACTAGGTGGTGAGGGTATTCCCGAAATTGAGAAACTGCAGCATTATTTTACGCAATTCAGTATCGTTGTGTATGAATTTGGGGGTCGTGGTAGTGTAATTTTCGAAGGTAGACAGGGATCAGGATTACAACGATTAAATCTACTACACAGCCAGAATCATTTTTCCACAATAAAAAGTCTAGCAGCAGCTTTTTCAAGCATTTTTTTTTGTGAACCATGTCACAAACCTTATAATGAAGCCGATAGACATCGATGCGATAACATATGCCCATTATGTTATAAGTCACCTACGTGTGATGTAAATTCAGTAATTGTTTTATGCTCTGAATGCAATAGAAGATTTCGCGGACAAGAGTGTTACAAAAATCATAGTTCTTCTATATGTAAAAAAATTCGCTTATGTAAAACGTGTTTAAAAATATATATGGGTAATAGAAATCACACATGTGGTGAAATATACTGTGTTTTGTGTCAGTGTTACAAACTAGAGGGTCATATGTGTTACATAATGAAAGACAAGGCGCCTGTAAAGGAAAAAATACAATTATTTTTGTACTACGATTTCGAAACCTGCCAAGAGAAAGAAACCGGCAAAGACTTTGAACACGAAGTGAACTTATGTGTAGTGCAGCAAGTGTGTACAAGTTGTCGAAGTAATGAGGATCTTAGTGTTATATGTAATAATTGTGGTATTCGGCAGCATATTTTGAAAGACAATGCTCTCGAATGTTTTGTAGAGTATGTATTGCTACCTCGTACTTCATTTTCGTCGTAGTAGTGTGTATCGCGCACAATACAAAGAGTTTCGACGCCCACTTTATTTTACAATATATAACCGAGTCAATGAATATGAGACCTAGACTTATTTTAAATGGCTCTAAAATTCTACTAATGGAATTTAACAACAAAATTAGATTTATCGATTCCATGAATTATCTACTCATGTCATTAGCTTCATTACCAAAAGCCCTGGATTTGCCACCTTCAGTGAAAAAGGGAAACTTTCCACATTATTTTAACACCTTAGCCTATAAATTTTATGTGGGTCCTCTACCCGAACCCCAATTTTACGGGGCCGACAGCATGAACGTAGAAGCACGCCTTAAATTTTCAAGGTGGTATACAGAACAAGTATCAGAAAATGCTGTATTTTCATTGGAAAAGAAGATTGTCGAATATTGTGTTTCTGATGTAGAAATTCTTCGGTAAGCATGTGAAAAATTTAGAAATACGTTCGTGATTGATTGTAAAGTTTGTCCATTTACGGAAGCGGTAACTATTGCTTCGACGTGCAATAAAGTTTTTCGCCGAGAATATTTGAAACCAAAAACTATTGGTATAATTCCGCGTAACGGTTATAGACTTAGTGATAAACAATCGAAAATCGCATTGCAATAGTTAATAAGTGAGGAGATGACACGCGGTACTGTTATTGATCATGCGGGGCGAAGTAAAGAAATTGTTCTGGGTACGCGATTAAAAGTTGACGGTTACTATACTCCGACTAAAACCGTATTCGAGTTTATGGGATGTTACTGGCACGGATGTGAATCATGCTATAGAACAAATCGCGATCGGAGTTTATACACTTCTTCAAAAGAGAGTTTAAATTCACGTTTTCAAAGAACAACAGAAAAGTTACTTAAGCTGCGTAACCTAGGCTATACCGTGATTGTAATTTGGGAATGTGAATTTCAATTAAGGCTTAAACGAAATAAAAATTTAAAATCAAGTTTGGAAAGACACTCAATGCTAAACTATTTACCATTGCGCATGCGCGCGACGCTTTCTTCGGAGGTCGTACCGGAAATGTATCATTGTACAAGCAGGCTTTAGGGGAAGAGATAATTAAATATGTAGATGTATGCTCTCTTTATCCATACATTTGTAAATATGGTAAATTTCCGATAGGACATCCGAAGGTGCTCGTTGGCGCGGATTGTCAAGAAGTTCTGGGTCCGGAAAGCAATATCGACAAGGTGGAAGGACTTATAAAATGTAAAGTTCTTCCTCTTTCTCGCTTATTCCATTCCGTTTTGTTATTATTGTTATTATTATTGTTATTATTGTTATTATTATTGTTATTATTATTGTTATTATTATTGTTATTATTATTATTGTTATAATTATTATTGTTATTATTATTATTGTTATTATTATTATTGTTATTATTATTATTGTTATTATTATTATTGTTATTATTATTATTGTTATTATTATTATTGTTATTATTATTATTGTTATTATTATTATTGTTTTTTTTTTATTTAGTTTATAGCGGTTCGACTGCTGAGGTCATTCACCGCTTAATACTACAGGTTGACCGATACTATATATCTCCAATTATCTTTGTATCAGTGATGAAAGATAGCAAGTTGTTGATATTTTTTGTTTGGTTACTTAATATATCGCTTAGTGGCCCATTGATATGATATAACGTTCTTTTTGCGTCGTATTTCTCACAGTGCATCAAAATATGTTTAACTGTAACGGGGACTTCGCAGACATTGCAGACTTATCTTTCGTTTCCTGTTAGGAGGTGACAGTGTGTGGCGTTTGTGTGCCCTAGTCGGAGTCTAGACATAGCAACTTGTTCTCGGCGTGACATTACCCTTGGGGTACTCCACTTTGAAATAAGGGGCTTGATTTGTCTTAGCTGAGTATCGCAGCTGTTCCATTCATTTTGCCATACTAAGTTTTGGTAATTAAGAGAAGCGTGACGTAGATCGTCTGTGCGTATTGGTATTTCCGTTACGTATGGTTGGCTGGCGGCCTCGGCCGCAGCGGCATCAGCTGCATGGTTACCCGGGATACCGATGTGACCTGGTATCCACATTATAGTTAGGGCTGAGCCTGTAGCATAGATTTGGACTATTATGTCAATGATTTTGCGAACTAAGGGATCGGTAGAGAAATTATCCTGTAAGCTCATGATAGCGCTGAGTGAGTCAGAACATATGAGTATGTTCCGCGTCAGCGTAGTGCGTACGTAATGCTTAAGCGCTATATAAATAGCAAATAACTCTGCGGTGTGCACGGATGACATTGGTGAAAGAGGAATTGTGTGTGTACAGTTTTCCATCACAAATGCGGAACCGGTGCATATTGCTGTCTTGGACCCATCGGTGAAAATAATCAAATCAGGTTGAAGATCATCGATAATAGTATAAAATTCAGATAGAAACAGGGATGGGGGTGTGACGTCTTTACTCATTAATGAAAGTGATGCATTGATATTCAGTTTAGGTACTCGCCATGGTGGGACTTGTGCATAATTGCGACGAAATACTTTCTTGGCTAGTTGAGGCAGTTTAAGAAATGAGTTTTTGAGTAGCAATGCAATTGGCATTGTCAGGGTTGGTCTACGTAAGAATTCTCTTTCGGCGAGGCTGTTTTTAAATAGGATGTTATAATTGAGGTGTGCAGGTTCAGTTGCTACACCGGCGACATAATTAGTACTGAGCCGCATACGACGAAATTTCAGGGGGGCCATTCCAGACTCGCAGTATAAGCTACTCGCTGGACTCGTGCGGAAGGCTCCAGTAATATATCTGATACCTGAAAGATGAATAGTGTCTAACCGTTTTATGTTACTATGTTTAGCGCTACTGAATGCGACGCAGCCCAAATCTATACGTGATAGTACAAGTGCGGAATATAGTCGCGATAGAGACTCTCTGTCTGCTCCCCAGTTGATGTTAGCTATACATTTTATTACGTTGAGAGCACTGGGGCATCGACCGACTAGTTGGTTAATGTGTGGTCGCCATGTTAATCTCTTATCAAATGTTAATCCTAGAAATTTTACAGTGTCTGCGAAAGTTATTTGGTTTCCGTACAATTTGAGGATTGGGTTCGTATGCTGTTTACGGAGACGACAAAAATCGATGCCCTTCGTCTTGTCTACCGAAAATCGGAAACCGATGGCTGTTGTTGCGGTTACTACAGAATCTATGGCTTTCTGTAACCGGTGTTTACATAAAGGAATAGTTTTCGCCGAAGTAAATATGACTAAATCGTCTACATATAAAAGTTTTTCTACTGTTGCTGGTAAACCTTGGGTTATGTCATTAATAGCTATCAAGAACAACGTAACTGATATAGTAGAACCTTGCGGAACACCATTTTCAAGCGGATAAGTATGTGATAGTGTATCACCTATTCGAACTCGAATTGTACGATTACGAAGAAAGTTGTCGATAATATTTGGCAAATTTCCGCGCATACCCCAGTCGTGTAATTTTTTAAGGATTCCATAGCGCCATGTCATGTCAAATGCCTTTTCGAGATCGAAAAGTACTGCAACCAGATGTTTTCGACGCATGAAGCTATTGTGAATGGCGTTGGTTAAGTAGACATGTGGGTCAGTGGTCGAATGATGTTTTCTAGAGCCGCATTGTATTTTGTTGATCAAGCCGTTAGCTTCAAGATGCCATGTCAAGCGAGTGTTAATCATTTTCTCGTAAACTTTTGCCATGTGGCACGTTAACGAGATTGGCCGATAACTGGAGGGTTGGTTAGGGTCTTTGCCAGGTTTCAGTATTGGAATTACTATTGCGTCTTTCCATAGGGCTGGGTAAGTGCCGTTTCTCCATATTGTGTTATAGTAGTTTAGTATGCATTCTTTTTTATTTTCAGGAAGGTGACGTAGCATCGCGTATGGAATGTTATCTGGTCCGACCGAAGTAATACCGGTGTGCTTAAGTGCATGGTTAAGTTCAATAAGAGTAAATGGGGAGTTGTAATCATGACTAACATTGCTATGGAAGTTAAGGGGTTTTTCGAGAAATTTCATTTTGCTACGAAACTCTGGACAATAATTATTGGTACTGCTTACTGACATAAATTGTTGGGCTAAACATTCTACTATAGTCTTGCGCTCTACGTGTATGACTCCATTAATAGTAAGTAGGGTGACAGATTTGAAATTTTGCTGTCCTCTCATACATCTAATTTTTCTCCACATTTCTGACGTATTTGTGTCAGAGGTGATTGAAGAAACGTATTTTTTCCAAGATTCATTTTTCGATTTTAATATTAGCCTACGACAGATTGCTCGTGCTCTCTTAAACTCTATTAAATTAAAAGTGTTTGGATGTCGCTTGAATATACGTAATAGGCGCCTTTTGTTCAAGATTACTTGGGCGATATTGTTATTCCACCAGGGAACGGATCGACACTGTGGTTTACCAGAAGTTTTGGGAATTGAATTTTGAGCGGCGTTGAGAATAGATGTATTGATATTATTTAATTCTATGTTTGTATTGATTGCTTGTGGTGGGAGTGTTAAGGTGCTAGTAAATATATTCCAGTTGGCTAAGTGGAGGAGCCATTTGCGACAAGTATTTGTATTCAATGAAGGAAATGTACTGGATATTATAATAGGAAAATGGTCGCTTCCATGTGGATCTGGTACTGTATTCCAATGTAGTCGAGATGCGAGTGCTGCTGAGCTGATAGACAAGTCAATATTAGAGAATGAACGGGAACGTTGGTTTATATAAGTGGCCTGCCCCGTGTTCAAGAGAACAACGTCATTGTTATCTAGAAAATTTTCGACAATTCGACCTCTCGCGTCTGTGTTCATTGATCCCCACATAATATTGTGTGCGTTAAAATCGCCCACAAGAAGAAAAGGTATGTCAAGCTGATTAGTTAAATGTTCTAGATCGGTGATATCCCACATGGCATTTGGTAGGTAGATATTACAAATGGTTATTTTAACAGGTATATAAAAAGTTACAGCGACAGCTTGAAGTGTCGTTTGCAACTGACAAATTTGAAATGGAACTGTTTGTTTCATAAGTATGGCCACACCCCCATTTGCTCGTTGTCTTGTTGGACCGTCGTTTCGTATGATGTTAAAATCATTTAATGAAAATTGGTCATTTGGCTTGAAATGCGTTTCTTGTAAGCATATACATGATGGTTTCGTGTCAGCTAATAACAGTTTAAATTCACCGATTTGTGATACGAGACCGTTGCAATTCCATTGTAATATGGATATAATGATATAATATATGATAAAAAGTATTGTAAGAAAACTGACGAATAAGAAAAAAAAAATGGCTTAGTTGAATAGACAATAAATTATTTAAAAACGGTTATTAAACAGTGTTTAAAGGCAAATTACTTTCGCGGTCTGCCTTTTGTCCATCCCGGTTTGCGTTTCCGTCGTGCTTCGCTTACTTGGGAATATTCTATGTTGTTCTCGCTCTTGTCTGTATCAGAACCAGCGACGGACATGTCACTGCCTCCTGCTAGTTGAGATGAAAACAACGGTATGGCTTCAGAGAGAATATTTTGTTCTTGCGAATTATTAGGTTTCGATTGAGTACGTGTTATAGGTGCTATGCTTGGGGTGGGTTTGACATAAGTAATATTGGGTTTTGAGGTGGATGCTAAAGCCTCTGTATGAGTTTGTATTGGTGGGGTGTGTGTTGTTTGAGTTGATTTTAAATTGGATGTAGGCGATACATTCTGTACAATATTCTTAAGGAATGGGGTGAAATTTACGGTAAACAATTCTTGAACGAGTTTTTTCATTTCTGGTAAGAGCATGGACACAATTTCAGAAATATTAGGAGACGTTGTGGTTTTATTAGCAGCTTGCGCAAATGATAATGTTGGTTTAGGTAGGTTAGGCTTGATATGATTTTTAGCCTCGAAATAAGAGCATTTTTTTTCAGTTTTATACTGCATTATTGCGTATTCTTCCTTAAATACCGGACAATTTCTAGAGCTAGAATAATGGTTACCTTGACAATTAACGCATTTGATGGGATCTGAGCATTGGCTACCTTCGTGTAATGGTTTACCGCAATTGCAAATTGGGGCTCTTTCACACATAGCAGATATGTGGCCGAACTTTTGACACTTAAAGCATCTCATCGGGTTAGGTATGTATACCCTGACCGGTAAACTATACATGGCTGCTTTAACTTTTTGGGGAAGTTTGGTTGAATTAAATGTAAGTATTATGGATGCGGTGTTTTGAATAACACCGTCCCGTCGAGAAGTAATACGTTTAACGTCAATAACACCTTGAGATTTCAGTTCATCGGATATTTCTTCTGTTGTACAATTTAATAAGTCTCTACAAGTGACAATGCCTTTACAAGAATTCAGTGAAACATGTGGAGTAACATTTACAGCAAAATCACCGAGCTTAACAGTAGATGTCAGTTTGAGAGATTGTTTTGGACTTTTTGTTTCTATTAAAAGACCAACAGCGGTCTTTTTAATAGACTCTGTTTCACCAATTATACCATACAAAAGTTTGTTAATAATAAATGGGTTTACTTTAGAAAAATCTACACCGTCATCTCGCTTAACTACCAAGAACCGGGGTGTGGGGCCTACCTTCTCCTGGTTAGTTTTTAAATTTTGGCTTTTATTTATATTTATTTGATGAATGGGCTCGCCACCTTCTCCGTACTCACCCGTATCCATGATAAAGCGACTGAATTTATTTGTATATTACAAAAAACCGTTGCAAAATACGAAAAAACGAGTGTTTTATGCAGAAAGGCTGATAAATTTACGCGATTCTCGCACTTATCATCACAACAAACAGATGAGTAAACTACACTATGCCAGTTAGAACGTACGTTTTAACCTGCTTTCGTTGTTTGTTTACAAAATTTTATAGTCTCGGAGCTCACACAAAATGCGTGTGTTCGCTTCGGCAGCTAGTACACGACTGATTATTATTTTTTTTTTTTTTGGGTTAAGCGGACCGACTGCTAAGGTCATTTGCCGCTGCCGTAAATTGGTCAATCAAAGAAGGTAGAAATAGAAAAATTTAATCCACGGCCTCATGCGTGGTTTGCTTACATTAGGAGGCGAACATAAATTAATCCACGGCCTCATCCGTGGTAGTGTTACTTTAAAAATTAAATACTTTTTATCAGGCCGCTTTCCCTGCAGAACTTAATCATTGCCCTTATAGCACTACTCTCATTTGCCAACTTTTCCTTAATATCTTGCGAGAGACCGGCATTCAGTCGCATTTGGCTGTATAATGGGCAGTCTGTAAGAATGTGACTTACAGACAACCTTACTCCACATGTTTGACACATTGGTACATCGCTCGCAAGAAGAAGGTGGCTATGAGTTAGATTGGTGTGTCCAATCCTCAGCCGAGTCAGAATAACCTGTTCTCGTCGTGTAATCGTAGTTGGTGCTCTCCACTTACTCACCATTGGTTTAATTAGCCGTAGTTTTGAGGCTGTGCGATTCCACTCCTCCTGCCACAAGTTTACGTGGTAAGTATTAACGACGCTGCATATATCTTCAATTCTCAATCGCCTCTTTGTAGTGTTAGTACTGTTAGCGGCTTCATTAGCAGCTTCGTCTGCGTCCTGATTTCCCGGAATTCCTTTGTGGCCAGGTACCCATATAAAATTGACTCGCTTTCCTGCACTCATCAATTCGTCAACGCTATCGTAGATCGCCCGTATGACTGGGTCTAAAGAAAAGGTACCCTCTTGTATACACCTGATTGAGCTAAGGGAGTCTGAACAGATGCAGATGTTGTTTTCAGCCACAGTCATGCTATGCAGAAGTGCTTTATGGATAGCGATAAGTTCAGCACTGAATACTGAACACGTGGGTGAAAATGGTATCACAAATTTTTCATTACGGATCACGAATGCACATCCAGTACCGTTCATCGTTTTCGAGCCGTCCGTGTAGATGTATAATGCAGTGTTGTCATGAGAATCAGTAATTTTGCGAAACTTATTCAGATAAATGGCGGAAGAAGTGGAAACTTTTTCCATCTCGGCCAGCCTCGTGTCAACATTTAGAAAGGGAGATCTCCAAGGCGGTTTGTGGTTGTGTCCGTATGAAAAGACTTTTTCAGCTGCTGAAGGTAACGACAGTAGAGCCTTTTTTAGCACAATGGCCAATGGACAGAAGGAGCGTCGCCTACGTTCAAATTCCCTTTCTGCACGTTGGTTATTAAATATAATATTGTAACACATGAGAAATGGTTTGGACCACATGTTTACCACGTAGTTACATTTCAACTTTTGACGGCGGATGTAAAGTGGTGCAAGACCGGATTCACAATATAAACTTCTACACGGGCTTGTGCGATACGCTCCGGTGATGTAGCGTATACCGGTGTGATGAACTTGATCTAGTTTTTTTAAGTGACTTTTCCTTGCATTAGAATATGCGATGCATCCGTAGTCTATTTTCGATAGTACTAGCGATTTGTACAATCGCGATAGGCATTCTCTGTCTGCCCCCCAATTTATATTGGCCAGGCATTTGATGATATTCAGTGATTTACGACATTGTACGCTAATATTTGATATATGTTGACCCCAGGTAAGTTTACTATCCATTGTGACGCCTAGAAATTTGACTGATTTTGCGTGTGGTATTTGTGTTCCGTATAACTTTAGTATGGGGCAGGTATGTGGCTTTCGAAGTCGACAATAGTCTACGCATTTTGAACTACGTAAAAAATGCCTTAAAGCACGTAGGAGTTTCACCAGATTACAACAAAGAGCTCCAGCCACCCTCGAAGACAAGGAGAGGGTGTGGGAAGAGGATAGAGAAACGTGAAGGTCTCTGAGGAAAAAGATCAAAGAGAACAAAAAAGAGGCCTGCAATAATGTCATAAAAGACCTAGACCAGGATATCTTTGGTCAAGGATACAAAATAGTGGTCAATAAAATCAGGTCGCACAAAAAGCTGGATGAAGGGAGACAACTTGAGATTGCGAAAGGACTCTTCCCTCAGATGGAATCGGTGAATTGGCAGGCTCTGGAAGAACATCTCCCAGGCCTGACAACGCCACCACCTTTCAGGGAGGACGAGCTCCAGGAAGCAGCCTCAAGGCTGAAGAACGGCAAAGCAGCGGGCCCGGACCAGATACCTCCGGAGATCGCTAAAGCTGCCGTTACAGGACAACAGGAAATCTACCTACAAATCGTTAACCAAATGATCAAGTCAGGTAGATATCCTGATAAATGGAAAGAGAAAAGCTAGTGCTGATCGAAAAACCAAAGAAGGATACGATTAGTATACCCTCATACAGACACATATGCCTGCTTAACACCCTAGGCAAAATCGCAGAACAATTGATTTGCAACAGAATCAACAAAGACCTAGAGGCAAATGGGGGACTATCGCAACACCAATTTGGTTTTAGAAAAGGAAGGTCCACAATTGACGCAATGAAGAAAGTGATAAACTGCCTCCAGAAGGGTACCCGATTGAGAAACACTCGAGGTTTCTGCGTGACACTCGACATTGGAAACGCTTTTAACAGCGGAGGCTGGAAAGAAAATATTAATGCAATAATAGACAAAAAGATCAGTGCCTACCTTATCAAGATCACAATGAGTTATCTGCAAAACAGATTCATCTCAATCGGGGAACGGACGAAACTTCCAATGTCCTGTGGAGTGCCACAAGGCTCTAAGCTTGGACCCCTACTGTGGAACACCATGTATGATGGAGTCTTTGAAATCGACCTACCACAGGGGGCAACAACCATAGGCTTTGCGGACGATATAGGTATTGTAGTGACGGCCTGGGGCTCTACCTTATATTAAAGACGGCAATCGAGAACACCATCAGCTCGAAAGGAAAAATTTGACTGGGGCTCCGGAAAAAACGGAAGCCGTGATACTCGCTGGGAGAAGGACACTACTGGAAATGGACATAACTGTTCAAGACCAAGAAGTGAAATCCTCGAAGAGCATAAAATACCTGGGAGTACACTTTAACAAAGATCTCCAGATGCGGGAACATGTCATACGCACAGCCAAAAAAGCAGGCGAAGTTACGAGAAATCTCTCCAGACTACTGCCAAATATAGGCGGCCCAGCCGCAACAAAAAGAAGGGTTTTAGGCGCAGCAGTAAACTCAATACTACTGTATGCAGCCCCGATCTGGCATAAGACCATGGACCCTGCAAAATACAGGAAACTGTACGAACAGGTCCAAAGAAAAATGGCAATAAGGGTTTGTAGCGCATATAGGACGGTGTCGACAGCAGCAACCCAGGTACTGTCGGGACAACCTCCTATAGAGCTACTGGTAAAACAAAGAGAGAGGACGTATAAAAAGGAAAAAGAAGAAGCCCGCGCAATCAAGGCCAACACAATCAGCGTATGGTAGTCGAAATGGGACAATGAAACAACGGGTGAGTGGACGAGAAGACTCATCCAGCAGATACAAGCTTGGGTGGAGTGGAAACTTGGAGAGTTGGACTTCCATCTCACCCAGTTTCTAACAGGACACGGCTCTTTCGAAGCTTATCTCAAAAGGATAGGAAGAAGGACCTCAGCCTTCTGCCCCTTTTGCCAACTAGGGGAGGACACAGCTTAGCACACCTTCTTCTACTGCCTTGAATGGACAAATGAAAGGGCAGTTGCTGAGAATGACCTGAACATAAAATTAAGCCCTGAAAATATTGTGCAAACAATGTTGGAAGGCAACGACGAGTGGACTTCCATCAAATCTTTCGCCAACGCAGTAATGCGCGAAAAAGAAAGCAGCAGAAGAAAGGATAACTATGACTGCTCAGACATGAGCAAAGAAAGAGGGGCAACTTGGATAGCAATGCCGAAAGGTAGTATGCGGGTTGAACTCCGCCTGACATACTGGTGGTTAGGTTTTAGAGTGTATGGCTGAAATGCAGGCGAGCCCCACAGTATGTGCGTAAATGCATTTCCCCCACCAGGCAAAAAAAATGAAGGTAAGGGAAGTCGGCAAATTGGATCCGTAACTTCGGGATAAGGATTGGCTCTGGGGTGCGGGGCGTGTCGGGCGGGTAAGAGAAGTGGGTTTCGGCTAACGTGCCGGGCCTGGGCGAGGTACAGACTAGTGTAACGATTGTATACGTCATACCTGTCCACGGTTGGTCGACCGCGTACATGCGTGTGTGCCACTGTGCTTTCGTGAAACTTGCGCGAATCCAAACTGGGTCCCGTGCCTTGGCCTCCCACGGAACTAACTTGCTATGAGGCTCTGGGTCGGATGGTTCACGCTATCGCTGGATGTGCTCGTCGTCCGCCATTTAACGTACATCTCAGAACTGGCACGGACCTGGGGAATCCGACTGTCTAATTAAAACAAAGCATTGCGATGGCCGCAGCGGGTGTTGACGCAATGTGATTTCTGCCCAGTGCTCTGAATGTCAAAGTGAAGAAATTTCAAACAAGCGCGTAAACGGGGGTAGTAACTATGGCTCTCTTAAACACGAATGTCATAAGGTGCTCCACCAGTGGGCTGAACTAAGTAGGCTTAATGGTTCAAGTCAGGTACTTAGGGAGTTAATACCTGAGCAACTATCAGGGTCCCGTGAAGCGCAATTAATCGCCTCTCCGGGACCAAAACCGTCTAGCAGCCTTCACGTGGTGGCGCTGTGAACATTTCGTGCCTCTACTCCTTGGAGCTAGAGGCATCTGATCAAGAGCAAATTTGTTGACGTCTCTCTCACTCGATCTTCCACACCACGTCAAGGCGTCCTGCGTTCACTCTTGTCTGAAATGGGGAGCAACAATACACCGCATTTTATGGCAACCGTATGGAGGAAACGGCCCCCAGACCAAAGGAGAGCCTATACAACGCTTTATGTCCCCAATCAACACACCACCTGACATGCTCCGACCCCCCCCCCCCTATTGAAATACATAATTAGGAGATCAAAATTAATATATAATATGTATTATTATAAGGATTATTGTATTATTATTATGAACTGTATAACTCGGTAACATTTTAAGTTAAAATGTATTACGCAAAATTTGCAAACAATAAAAATATTTTAATAGCCAAATGCCTCGTCATCTAATTAGTGACGCGCATGAATGTATTAACGAGATTCCCACAGTCCCTATCTTCTAGTCATGTCGCAGCAGCCGTAGCGAGCAGACGTGTCTGCTAGCTCCTCCTACTGTACGAGTGTGGTAACTGTTGGTTTCTAGTGAGCTAAATTGTTCATCGTTGTTATAAATTACACTATGAACTGCCGGTATTCTTGTTAATAAACGTTAGTGGTCTTCCACGTGCCCGCAGAGCTGCGAAAGTGAAAGTGTAGTGTAGTGTTAACACCGCTTGGTGTTAAGCCGCGGCGTCCGTCCGGGCGTAGGCGGTTGGTCTGTAAAACATTAAGGTGACAGTCAATTGTTTTAAATTTCGTGATAGTTGTTAGTAGATACTCGATAGTTGATATTTGATTGTTAATATCAATATCAACAGCATTCTGTGTTAAGTTTTGTGCTTGTGTTACGCCGAGTGCACGCGCACCAGAGCTTGTAAGTTCGGATTATCGGATAAGCGCCGAGTACCCAAAACTGGTAGGAAGAGTCGGTCACTTCCTGTAAAGTGGTGGATCCCTGGAAAAAGATGGAGGATACCTGCTCAAGGAGAGAGACGAGGAGCGGCAGCGTGAGAGAAGTCCCAGCAGCACCACAAACAGGTAAGTAAATCCAGAGGTAAGGTTATTAAATCGTCTAAATATGTAGAGGATAGCGATGATGATAGCTTTAATGAAGCATGCGATGAGGTGCATGTGGCAGAAAGCAACAGTAGAAAAAAAAATCATAGTCATCGGGGTTGAGAGAACGATCCACAATACAAATTTTCCATTAGATTTGCATGAGAATAACTTAAAAGGGGTTCTTAATGATAAAGATATGAAGGAAAAAGTCAAAATTGTTACACGCTTTGGAAAAGTAGATAATGAGCTGGTGGCGGTTGTAGTAGAAATGCCACAGAAAGCCCTAGAGAAGATTTGTCTCAGTGGGCGTGTCTTCCTAGGGTTGGGGTCATACTATGCACGCGAGTATGAGCAGGTACTGCGGTGCTACAAGTGTCACGGTTATAACCACAAGGCAGGACAGTGAAAATCGAAGGCTCTCTGTCGGGTGTGTTGCGGGCCTAGACATGACGACAATGCTGAATGTCAAGCAAGCCCCAGATGCGGCAATTGTAAAACTCGGAAGTTGAAAGACAACCACTCAGTCAGGGCCTTAACCTGCCCTGTCTACGTCAGGAAAAAAGAGCGTGTGAGGGCCATACTCAACCGTGTATTATAGAAGGCAAGCTACGAATCATTCAGGTCAACTGTCAGCGAGCATATGAGGTAATGTTAGACACAGGTTGCGCTGCTGCAGGAACCATATGCGGCGCATGGGAAAGTGCGTGGTTTACCCGCAGGGTTTAAAATAATCAATAATAAGCATGGACTGACGAAAGCGGCTATAATTGTAAAAGGGGATCTTGATGTTTTTTTGGTAGAAGAATGTACAAATGAGCTTGGGGTATGTGCATGGGTGAAAAGAGTTTTTGAGGAGCTATACGTAGTACAAATGTACTGCCAACACGGTATGGACCTAACTCCGTACCAGGAGTACTTGGATAGAACAATAAGATTTGCTGAGGGATCATGCATGCTGATCGGCATGGACGCAAACGCGGTGTCACCACTATGGTTCAGTAAAATAGGGGCTCGATATCGCCAAAGCGAAGAAAGGGGCATGCTGCTGGAGGACTTCATCCTTCAGCGGCAGCTAAATGTGTTGAATGAGTCGAGCGAATGGTACACCTTCAGCTCAGTCAACGGAGAGTCCGATATCGACCTAACGCTTCTGTATGGTGGAATTGGCTCTCTAGACTGGAGCTGGTGCATTAAACCCACATGGGGCACGAGTGACCATAAAGTAGTGCTTAAAGAAGCCGCATAAGTCGCATGCCGCTCCTCGGCGCAAGATATATGTGGCTGGAGCGTGAAGGGGGCTAACTGGGAAGAATTTTCACGCGATCTGACCTTTCAGTTCGGGGAAGAGGGCGACTTAATAGTCTTTCAAGCGCAATGTATAGACAATTAAGTTAAAACTTGGAATAAAAAGTTACCCGGGGTGTGTAACCGTACGTTGTGAAGACAAAGTAAGAGAGGCGGACGTCAGAACCGTAAAGCGGTTTCAAAGATGGCGCAGTAATGACTACGTTAATTTGAATGCTTTGAGGAATAAATATAGAACTTTAGCCAAGGAGTATAAACACTGCATGAGAGAGAAGAGAGAGAAAAGCTGGTGAGAGTTTGTAAGCATGAAACGGAATGCGGAACCATGGGGCGAAGTCAATTGGCTATGTAAGGGTAAAGGAAAGTGGTGGGACATATTGAGCATGATGAATAACGGAGAGAGAGGCGCGTACATGGGGAGAAAGCGTCCACATTCCATTGAACGAATTTTTTCCCGCTGTTGTATTGTCGGATACAACGAAATGGGTGGTTCGTGTCTAATATTAGTGACGAGACTTCGTTACTAACTCAATAAGAGGTTTTTTAAGGTTTTTGGTTAATATTCAACAACGTAGTCTGTTGTAACAAAGAGATTTATTGAACAAACGAAATATTGGTACAATTTAACTACATTGGTAGAACGTCTGTTCCACTCGGTGATCGCGACACTTCTTTAACAATTCCGTTAACGGTTTAGCTAACTTTGAGAATTCGGGTATAAATCTGCGGTAATAACCTATGAGACCTAAGAATGATTTTATTTCTTTTGGATTACTCGGGATTTTAAAATTTTCAACAGTATCAATTTTTCCTGGATCCGGTTTAATTCCGTGATCAGTAATAACATGTCCTAAGTATGCAATTTCCTTTTTTAAAAATTCACACTTATCCGGTTGTAACTTTAAATTATGTTGACTTAACCGTTTGAATACTTTAATTAGTTTTTCGTTATGATCTACTAAAGATTTTCCATATATAACAATATCATCAAGGTATACCAAACATTTGATACCTTGTAGTCCGGTTAAAACATGATTCATTAAACGTTGAAATGTGGGAGGAGCTCCTTTTAAACCAAAAGGCATGCGATTATATTCAAAATGTCCAGTAGACGTACTAAAAGCTGTTTTTTCTTTATCTTTTGAATCCATTAATATTTGATGGAAACCACTAGCTAAATCTAGGGTAGTAAAATATTTAGAATTTCCCAGTTGATCTAGGATATCCGTTATATTTGGCAATGGGAAGGCATCGCCAACCATGGCTTCATTTAATTTTCGAAAATCTACTACTACTCGAAATTTCTTTTGACCACTAGAATCAATTTTCTTTGGAACTACTAACAGTGGAGCGTTCCATGGACTTTTACTATGACAAATAATGTCGTTTTTCAATAATTCTTTTACTTGGCTTTCAATTTCATTCTTTTGTTGTTCTGGTAACCTATATGGTTTCACATTTATTGGAGTAGTATCTATACTAACTGGAATTTTATGAGTAATACTCTCGGTATACGTTAATTTATCATAAGGAGATAATTCATTAAAATTTCTACAGATTTCTATTATAGAGTCTTTTTCTTCATTATTTAAATGAGTGAGACGTAATTGTGAATTCAAATATTCTAATCGCTTGTAATTATTAGAATTTTCAAAATTTAATATCTTGTAATTATTAAGATCATCGACTTCTATTTCCTCTGAATTAAATTCAGGAGGTGTTTCATTATTATTTAATACAGTAATAAAATAACAACCATTTACAGGTTTGATTATACAATTGCTAATATATAATCCATTGGCAAGATCTTTAGATAGGCATAAGCCTTCATTAATACGTTTCGTGTATATATTAATTAAGTTTTCTGTTCGAGGAGGTAAAATAATTTTTGTTTTTAAGGTTGGAATTAACTTCCAAACTAGTTCATAATTATGCATTTCAAAAGACAATGCGTTTTTACTATAGTCGATGTTCGCTTTATGTTTGAGGGGAAAATCTCTTCCAATAATACCATCATTAAGAATAGGGAAATCGTTACGAACTACTTGAAACGGGTGGTGAACTTCCTTGTCACCTAATTTTATTTTTAAAGTACAAATACTGGTGTTTCTAAAGTTCCGGTAATAATGCCTTTCAAATTGACTTTTAACATTGTATTAACCATTTAATTTCCTATTAGCGGGTGAACAATCCGACGCTTGGCGAGTTCTGCCTCGCAATGAGAGGAAGAGCCGATATCGAAGGATCAAAAAGCGACGTCGCTATGAACGCTTGGCCGCCAGAAGCCAGCTTGCCCTGTGGTAACTTTTCTGACACCTCTTGCTGAAAACACTTCAAGCCAAAAGTATCGATAGGCCATGCTTTCGCAGTTCCTGTGCATACTAAACACCGGAATCAAGCCAGCTTTTGCACTTTTGCTCTACGCGAGGTTTCAGTCCCCGCTGAGCTGGCCTTAGGACACCTGCGTTATTCTTTGACAGATGTACCGCCCCAGTCAAACTCCCCGCCTAACAGTTTCCTCGGATCGGATCACGCCGGGGCATATACGACCATTGAGTCCGGGCGTTGCCCGCATTACCGCAGTTGCGCACAACAAGCACCACAGCGTATGTGTGTCTGAGAGTTATGCTGCACAAGACAACAACACTATGGCACAACAACCCACCGTTTTGTGACTCTGTGTGAGACGGCGTACGGCGCGGGATAACCCATATCGCCGGTCACCCATTAAACGCTTGGCTCTAGAAAACCGTAACAGCCGGCACCTAAGTGCACGACGTACGCCCTCCGCTTTACCGAGTTAGTAAAGAAACGATGAAAGTAGTGGTAAATTCACCGACGATGCGACACACGATAAAATGTGAACGCATCTCCCAGTTATGCTACACCTGTCATGTCTCCTTACAGTGCCAGACTAGAGTCAAGCTCAACAGGGTCTTCTTTCCCCGCTAATTTTTCCAAGCCCGTTCCCTCGGCAGTGGTTTCGCTAGATAGTAGATAGGGACATAATTCACAGTATGTTTCCGGTCTGCAAGACCATCCACCTCACTGGTAGAAGCGAGATCTATCTAAATCTCTACTGGCTATGCAGGTCAGTACCCGAGCTAGAAACCGTAGCTCACCAGGCGAGATAGAAACACTCTGGTCTGCATCATGACCCAACCACTGCCACCACGAAACCTATCCTCTAATGGTCAGGCCCGGGGCCATAACGGTCCCCGTAGGCTACCTTCCCTCGTGGTACCGAACAATCTTCGGTAAGATTTCGAGACAGAGATGCACGAAGGCCATCTGTCCCTCCCAGATTAGGCTACTTGCAATCCAGGCTCTGGTCAGCCAGCTAAGGGTATGGCAGGGGCGATACTCCCCGTAGCCAACCCTGGGTTAGACCCGGGTTGAGCCCGGGCATGACTACAGGCAATGACTCCCTGCGGGTCAATCGGCGCTAAGCGGACAACGGCGCAGGCTAAAATTTGGCTCCGGCCGGAGGCCATTCATCCATCTCCTTTCGGCGCGCAAAGATGTTTTTCACACACTGATTGACACTGAAGAAGCTTCCATACGTGGTGACCAGGGTGCCAAGTCTCCACTGGTCACCCTCATTCGCTAGCACAATGTCCTATTCATCCCAGGACCGCAAATCGTTGTAGAGGGCACATTGAAGGAGCACATGGTCCCTTTCCTCGACTTATTTGCCGCAGTAGCAGACTTCTGTAAAGGCCAACCCTCTTTTAAACAAAAATTCAAGCTGCCGTGACCCGTAAGGTTGAAGGAAAGCTCCATCCCCGGGTCGAACCATTCATTCTCTACCGCAAACGTTACACTCTCAATGCACGCATACAGAGCTCGCCCAGTCACGCATTCGTTCCACCGGGCTTGGTGGATCTCATTCATTCGAAGTTTCACGTATTCCATTTTCCTCGCATACGACATTCCTACCCCTCACGCACGGCGACGTCGTCGATGGGGATGGACTGCCGGATAATGTATCCTATGCCCCTCCTCCTGACCTCCAAATCCAGCGGTAGCACCCCCATCAAGACTTGCATCGCCTGCCTGGAGACGGTCCTGCAATTTCTCACACATGCATCCAACGCAACTCGCTGGAACCTAGCGAGAGCGTTTCTCACTTACTCGAAGTTCGTTCGTTAATACCATACCCCAGTTGCATTCGTCACGGCCGCAAGAATCATACCCTTGTAGACGATGCGAACAGCGCGCCGCCCCAAGCCTCAATCTCTCCTGAGGACTCGACGGAGCCCTCCAATCGCGCTCGTCACTTTCATCCTTAACATTCGCAGATGCGGTTTGAAGTCCATTCTCTCACTCATATTGACGCCTAGGTAAGTTACCTCGCACGCGTACGTCACTTGCACTCCGTCCAATCTCACGTTTGTGCCCTTCTTAGGGACAACCTCCCCTTCAGGAGCATACATACTGTCTTCTCTCGAGACCCATCCATACCAACCCAACCACCCCATTCACTCGCACAGTTCATACCGATAGAGCCACGCTCCTCCAACTCCCTTCTGCTGTTCCCCTCGACTAACAACAGAAGATCGTCGGCGTAAGCAATGGTCTCTATCCCCCTCGCCGTTAGATCATGCAGCAAATCATCCATCATCATGTTCCAAACTATGGGGCCACACACCGAGCCCTGCGGACAACCGCGCGCGACATTCTTCCACACATCATCATGCATACCTGAGATACAGAGCCGTCTGTTCTCGAAATATCTCACCCAGAGATCCTGCTCGGCACAGTCCATTTCCGCTAGCTTTCGAAGGGTGCAACCCCAATTGAGGTGATCGAAGGCACCCTGGAAGTCTACAAATATACCCAACACATACTGGCATTGTGAGCCACTCACGAAGGTCTTCGCCCTATACAACGCATCGACAGTTGACTTTCCACAGCGAAAGCCATACTGCCTATCACTCATACTTGCAGCTAACTTATCTTCCATCCGATTCACCATCATGCGTTCCAACACTTTGCTCAATACTGGAAGGAGACAGATCGGCCTGTACGATCTAGGGTTCGGTCTAGGCTTCTCTGCCGACTTCCACAGTACGCAGACTTTCGCCTGCTTCCACACGGTAGGGAAGTACCCTGCATTCAGATAACTGTCAAACATAACTTTCACAAGGTCAGGGTTTGCCAACCATAGTCGGCGAACAAACTCCGGCCCAAACCCATCCAAACCTGCTGCACGCTTACACTTCATTCTCCTGACTGCACCGTTTATCTCACCGGGTGTAAATTCTTCCCTGTTAACAATCATTCTTGCATGTTCGACCTCAGGCTCATTTACACTTCTGGCGGGAAGGAATTCACCCAACAGGATCTCTACACTCTTTCTCCACGTTCGTGCTTTAACCCCATTCTTTTCCATCATGCAAATCACATCACCCCACTTGCGCTTCACTCTGCATACTTTACACACTTCACCCCATGGTTCAGCATTCCCTCTTACTCTTACATACTCGCGGCAGTTGCTTTCCTTTGTCGTGTGAAGGGTTTGTTTGTACAGCTGTTCGTGGCGCTTCCATTCACGCTTGTAGTAAACTACATCCACATACACTCTTTTCCTCATTCGCTGGTACTCACATCTCGCCTTCCTGGCGGCCCTCCTCATTCGCTGGAGCTCATCCGTCTACCAAGAGTAGAGCTTACGCCTTCGGCCTACCCTTTTCCGAAGCATTCTGTTACATACAAGCGTTAAGCGCTCATTCATTTGTCGCACTTGATCATCCACATTCAATCGTTGGAATTCCCCAATGCTATCACCGGGGAATTCAAACGCAACCATTCTCATAAACTCATCCCAATCGACGTTGATTGTGCTCCAACCAGGTGCTGCGGCCACTGGCCTGCGTGCCCTGCGGTGGCAAAGCTCGATTAGTATCGCGTTGTGGTCACTCATACTCCATTCAGGCTTCAAAATCCAGCTTTCACCGAGGCCACCCCCAAGAGACCCGTTCATGAGGGTGACGTCGATGTCGCTTTCTCCCTGTGCCGAGCTGAATGTGAAGCATTCACTCGGTTCGTTCATGACCCGGGCTTGGTGCTGAAGGATGTAGTCCTCCAGCAACATACCTCATACCTCACTCTCACGATATCTGTGACCAATCTTACTATACCACAACGGCGACACGGCGTTAGTATCTATCTCCAAGTATTCTAAGTGGACCGCCAGGGCCTGCCCGAACTGACAGTAGACGGACGTGATGTACACCTCCCCAAAACCACCCCCAATCCATACACATACCCCATGCTCATTAACCAAATCATTCACGGCCACAACGTCAAACGCAGCGTTGACGACTGCAGCCCCCTTCGTACCGCCTCTTTCATTCGCAATCACTTTCATGCTAGGTGGAAGTCCACTCACTTTCCCAAGCGCAACGTACGGCTCTTGAAGGACAGCCACGTGTACGTTTTCATTCAACAATGTCATACCAACATCCAACATAACCTCATACGACCGCTGAAAATTCAACTGGAGTATTCTCAGCATACTTATCACTTGTTCGTTTCTCTTTCTTTCAGTCGGCCGAGCTCTCTCATGTACATCGGGCAATCCTGGCTAACAACGGAGTGCGCATGCGCAAATTGGCGCGAGCCGCAGTTCCGACACTTCAGGGACGATTGCTTGCATTCACTCATGACATGACCACCCATACCACACTTTTGCAAAGCTTCCGCTTTTCTTTGCAATCACTCATACTGTGCCCATACCCATATCATTCATAACATTGCTGCACACAGTCGTATGCCCGAACTTTGTACCCCTTCCATCCAACATACACTCGCTCGTTGCTGATCATGCATTCCCTCGCCTTTCTCGGCAGCTCAAGGATAAGGTTACCACATTCATCCCCCTTTTTCCCATTCCGCGATACGACCTTCACTCGTTCTTTCCACTCACTGTCAGACATCACACTTTTCAAGTTGCGTTCATACAGCTCACCCATGAACTCATCCATTACCGCGCTGTTGTCGACATCGTAGATGATGACCTTGGGAGCCACCCTCCGTGGCTCGGAGACGGATAACCCCAGGTCCTTGAAGTTACTACAGTCCTCAAGGGCCTGGAGGTCCTTCTGCAAGGCCACTTCGATAGCGAGTCTCCCGGCCCGCGTCTTCCGAGTGCCGACAACCTTCACTCAGTCGCTCACGGCTGGCCGCACAGTTTTCTGCACCATTTGTTCGATATTTGAGCTTGTTAACGTTTTGTCTGCGGTGTTCACTACGCACGCATAAGTTTTGCGTCGCGGTGCTGGTTTTGGTGGCTCTTCGGCTTTTGTCAGCGGTGAAACGACCTATTTTGTGATTCCTTCAATGGCCCTCTCCTTATCTCTAACCTCATTCATACGCCACAAACTCGCATTCATCTCCTCCAACTTCCCAGACATTCTTTCATTCGTCAGTAACACCTTCATAACCAGCTCCTCATACTCCGCTACTCTATCTAGCAAAAACTTTCCCGACGACTTGCTGATCCTATTGGCTTCTTCTGAAACAAACATCCTCATCCTTGCGCGAATCTCTTTCATTCCACAAAGATTTGCGTCTTTATAAGGATTCATTCCTGAAGGCACACTCCATTCATCGCGCTCATCCGGCCGCACCCTCTTCCGCGCTCCAGACACTTCTGGGCTTCCTTGCATGGACGGGACACCCTCGTCCATGCTTTCTGCGATGTCACGGGCCCAACCCACTGACTCCGCCATATTGGCGGCCACTGGTGGCTCTAACGCCTACCAACCCGGGCAGCAGTGGGGTTACAAAACAAGAACGGCACAACTACTGCCAGACACGTACAGTAGAGTTGGCAAGATATAAAATCGTGTTACAAACACGTTTTGTAACACGACTTATAAATTGCCACACTCACGTAGCAATGATAAAAACGAAAATAAAGGTTACGTATAGAAACAAACGAGACAGGAAATAAACAATTAGTTTTAAAAAACACGTAATAATGTTTTGATGCTTACGACAGCTATCAAAACACGTCTGTCTCCAACGGAGTCATAACACAGACTAGTAGATAGGGACAACAACAATTCACAGCAAAGAAATGCTGGTTTTATATATTAACGTGGCGACACCTGTCGTGAGACATCTCCGCCACGGCCATCACTGGCTTGAGATTGAGGTATGCTCAATCAGCGCAACGACCGCAAGCGATCGTCTACCAGTACGCATCTAGGTCTGCAAGACCCTTCGGCCCCAATGGTGAGGGCGAGACCCATCTAAATCTCTACTGGCTATGCAGTGTCAGTGCCCGAGCTAATTAAGCGTAGCTCACCCGCCGGAGGGGAGAAGCCCCCACTGGTCTGCATTCATGACCTACCACTGCCACCACTATGTTCCTTCCCATGACTGGCATCGAATAGATTTCGATGGGGCCCCAGTCCCCGTGGTACCTGTAGAATTACGGGCGGAATACTGGATGGGTTACTTGCAATCCCAGTTCCAGCGGACTAGCTCGGGTTCGTGGGAGCGCAATACCCAAAGACTACCCCTAGTGTAAAGACGAGCAAATGGCCTGTCGCCCGCGGCCCGATTTCTCACCAGACGCGGCCTCCCTGCGATGCAGAAACACTTCACTTACAATTGCACTTTCTATGTGCAGTCCTATATATGTAAAAATCAAATGTATTGATCATTTTTACATATATTGCATGTTCATAGAATACATTAATCTTTGTTATGTCATTTCCACATTAAATGTTCGTGATAATATTACATAACATTGGCCTCCTTACTGCATTGCCTATTCCATCACAGTACATTTCTTAATTTCACTAAACATGTCATTGTCACATGTTTATATAACATTTCATTTCATTAAATTAGGTTAAGTCACGTTATAGACATCGATATTTCCCTGCATTGTTATGTTCAGTAGTGTTTAGTTCAGTTAAGTTAGTTCATTAAAGTATACATGCAGGCACGCAATTCAAATACTTTTACAGCATACTCGTTCACAGACTCATAGCTATCCTTGTTAGTTATTAAGTTATTAAGGTTCCATGCGCCCCCAATGCGCTCTGCGCGCCATGCATCCCTGTTTCTAAACTCGTCGTACATCACACATTCCAGCAGCACGTGCTTCCAGCTTTCGCTGGAACTGCCACATACACACAGGTTTGTATCCACCAGGTTCCTAGTATTAAGGAATTCGGTAAGGCTGCCGTGCCCCGTAAGTAGGAAACAGAGCCCACGCCCTGGTTCAAACCAGTCATTCCTGCTCGCGAAGCTCGCGGTGCTTATAAATTCGTACAAGACTATACCCTTTACGCTCGCATCCCACCTTGCTTGGTGGACTTCGTGCAATCTATCATTGACAAGCCTAATGCTACTACGCCCAGCAATTTCCATAGTACTTACAACGTCATGCTCGTTTAGCGGGACTCCCCTGCGGATCTTGTAACCTACACCTCTCTTCTTGATTTCTAAGTCCCAGGGGAGCACTCCCATTAGCACATGCATGGCCTCGGTGGAGACCGTTCTACACACAGGCAAGCATGCATATAAAGCCAAGCGTAGGCATCTATTTACCGCCTCTTTAGCAAATTTTAAATTCATGCATTCGTACCATGCACCTGATTCATACGCCTTGCTAGCTAGCAACATACCCTTGTAGATAATAAACGCTGCGCGGCGTCGCAGCCCCCAATCCCTTCTGAGAACTCTCTGGAGTCCCGCTATCGCGTTACCTACTTTGACTCTCAACGCCCTTAAATGCGGGTTGAAGCTCATGCGCTCTCCAATCGTCACGCCTAGATATTTTACTTCATGCGTGTACCTAAGTTGTCTATCGTTAAGTCTTATGTTAGGGGCTCCCTCTCGGAGAGTCTCCCTTTCATAAGCATCATTACCGTTTTCTCTTTCAGAGACCGGCACACCCATGCGCCTGCCCCAGCCGTAAACACATTCCATGCCCTCCGTGCCCAATCGCTCTAGTTCCATTCTGCTGTTGGCTTTCACCAAGAGCAGTAGGTCGTCCGGGAACGATACTACCTCCATGCCGTTATTCCCCAAATCATCTAGCAAGTCGTCCAGCATTATGTTCCATATAACTGGTCAAAATAAAGATCCCTGCGGGCAACCCCGCTCTACATTTTCCATGCATTTTCATGATTCCCTCGGATGCAAGCATAGCGTTCATTAAAATAACTATACCAAAGCCGTACCTCATCACACTGCATTCTACAAAGTTTTGCCATTAATACATTCCATTCGATATTATCAAAAGCCCCCTTGAAATCTACAAACACCCCAAGCACATATTTACAATCCGCCTCATGCACAATAACTCTGGCTTTAACCCATGCATCTTCTGTAGACCTGCCAGCTCTAAACCCATATTGTCTATTGTTTATGATACCAACCATTTTTTCGCCTAGTCTATTTACCATTAGTCTTTCAAGTAATTTCCCCATTACTGGCAGCAAGCAGATCGGACGGTAAGGTCTAAGGTTAGACCTGGGTTTCTCTGTCGACTTCAGTAACACGCAAACCTTGGCCTTTTTCCATGCGTTCGGGAAATATCCCGCATGCAAACATTCATTATAGATTGCCAATGCATATTCTAACAAGCGAAGCGCACCACCTACGGACTGAAACCGTCCAGCCCGGCTGCCCTCCTCATGCGCATTCGGCTAACTGCCGCTCTTAACTCTATTTCCGTGAAGTTGGTGACTTCAGGTACATGCATATCCACTAATCCGTACGCTCTCGCGTTACTCGCGGGGAAAAATTCGTTCAATGGAATGTGGACGCTTTCTCCCCATGTACGCGCCCCTCTCTCCGTTATTCATCATGCTTAATATGTCCCCCCACTTTCCTTTACCCTTACATAGCCGATTGACTTCGCCCCATGATTCCGCATTCCGTTTCATGCTTACAAACTCTCGCCAGCTTTTCTCTTTCTTCTCTCGCATGCATTGTTTATACACCCTGGCTAAAGTTCTATATTCATTCCTCAAAGCATTCAAATTAACGTTGTCATTCCTGCGCCCTCTTTGAAACCGCTTTCTAGCATGCATTACTATCTTCATCATTCTATCTAAGCTTGGTGTCCACCATACATTGTTCTGACGTCCGCCTCTCTTACATTGTCTTCACAACGTACGGTTACACACCCTAGGTAACTTTTTATTCCAAGTTTTAACTTAATTCTCTATACATTGCGCTTGAAAGGCTATTAGGTCGCCCTCTTCCCCGAACTGAAAGCTCATATCGCGTGAAAATTCTTCCCAGTTAGCCTTCTTCACGCTCCAGCCACATAAATCGTGCGCCGAGGAGCGGTATGCGACTTATGCGGCTTCAATAAGCACTACATTATGGTCACTCGTGCCCCATGTGGGTTTAATGCACCAGCTCCAGTCTAGAGAGCCAATTCCACCATACAGAAGCGTTAGGTCGATATCGGACTCTCCGTTGACTGAGCTGAAGGTGAACCATTCGCTCGGCTCATTCAACACATTTAGTTGCAGCTGAAGGATGAAGTCCTCCAACAGCATGCCCCTTTCTTCGCTTTGGCAATATCAAGCCCCTATTTTACTGAGCCATATTGGTGACACCGCGTTTGCGTCCATGCCGATCAGCATGCATGATCCCTCAGCAAATCTTATTGTTCTATCCAAGTACTCCTGGTACGGAGTTAGGTCCATACCGTGTTGGCAGTACATTTGTACTACGTATAGCTCCCCAAAAACTCTTTTCACCCATGCACATACCCCAAGCTCATTTGTACATTCTTCTACCAACAAAACATCAAGATCCCCTTTTACAATTAAAGCCGCTTTCGTCAGTCCATGCTTATTATTGATTATTTTAAACCCTGCGTGTAAACCACGCACTTTGCCATGCGCCGCATATGGTTCCTGCAGCAGCGAAACATGCACATTCTCCCTCTGCAGCATGCAACCTGTGTCTAACATTACCTCATATGCTCGCTGACAGTTGACCTGAATGATTCAAAGCTTGCCTTCTATCATACACGGTTGAGTTTGGCCCTCGCACGCTCTTTTTTCCTGACGTAGACAGGGCAGGTTAAGTGCCTGACTGAGTGGTTGTCTTTCAACTTCCGAGTCTTACAATTGCCGCATCTGGGGCTTGCTTGACATTCAGCATTGTCGTCATGTCTAGGCTCGCAACACACACGACAGAGGGCCTTCGATTTTAAATCTCCTGCCTTGTGGTTATAACCGTGACATTTGTAGTACCGCAGTACCTGCACATACTCGCGTGCATAGTATGACACCCACCCTAGGAAAACACGCCCACCGAGACAAATCTTTTCTAGGGCTTGCTGTGGCATTTCTATTACAACCGCCACCAGCTCATTATCTACTTATCCAAAGCGTGTAACAATTTTGACTTACTCATTCATATCTTAAGTTTTTCTCATGCAAATCTAATAGAAAATTGGTATTGGGGATCGTTCTCTCAACCCCGATGACTATGATTTTTGGCATAACATTCTTGGGTTCATGCACAGACAACCCAGGGCCGCATGGAACAATTTCATTTAACACGCTCTCGCTCTGTGCCTCTATCGCTATCTCATTATTTTTGATGCTCCTTACGTTTCTAACAACTACCCAAGGATTAACTGCTGGCTTCACCTTTTCTATGACAATTTCCTTTATTTATTCACTACTCATGCTCTCTTTATCATTACCATTATATCGTACTATGCATGCAAAAGTCTTCTCTCCTCCCGTTTTAATGCTCTCCTTCTTTATCAACGTGCTCTCAACAGTCTTTGCTTGTAGGACTACCACTGGCATTGAAATGCTCGGAGTCGCGTCTCTTTTCTCTACCTCTCCCAAGCGCCATTTCATGCGTTCGTACTCCAGGAGAACGTCTACAATCAACCTCTCATAAACAGCCATGCATGAACCTATTGCCTTGGAAACCTGCCTCGACATTTCTACTGCGAGCTTCCTGAATTTGTCCGATGTGTTACGCATTTGCGTCTTGACATCTATAGACTCATTTCTACTGTTGCTATCTGCCACATGCACCTCATCGCATGCTTCATTAAAGCTATCATCATCGCTATCCTCTACATATTTAGACGACTTAATAACCTTACCTTTGGATTTACTTACCTGTTTGACCTTCTTCTCCGATTTCTCCTGTACTGCTGCTGGGACTTCTCTCACGCTGCCGCTCCTCGTCTCCCTCCTTGAGTAGGTATCCTCCTTTTTTTTCCAGGGATCCACCACTTTACAGGAAGTGACCGACTCTTCCTACCAGTTTTGGGTACTCGGCGCTTATCCGATAATCTGAACTTACAAGCTCTGGTGCGCGTGCACTCGGCGTAACACAAGCACAAAACTTAACACAGAATGCTGTTAATATTGATATTAACAATCAAATATCAACTATCGAGTATCTACTAACAACTATCACGAAATTTAAAACAATTGACTGTCACCTGAATATTTTACAGACCAACTGCCTGACCAAGTGCGTAAATACGCCGCGGAGACTAGGCTTGCCGCCTACGCCCGGACGGACGCCGCGGCTTAACACCAGGCGGTGTTAACACTACACTACAATTTCAATTTCGCAGCTCTGCGAGCACGTGGAAGACCACTAACGTTTATTTACAAGAATACCGGCAGTTCATAGTGTAATTTATAACAACGATGAACAATTTAGCTCACTAGAAACCAACGGTTACCACACTCGTACAGTAGGAGGAGCTAGCAGACACGTCTGCTCGCTACGGCTGCTGCGACACGACTAGTAGGTAGGGACAATGGGAATCTCGTTAATCCATTCATGTGCGTCACTAATTAGATGACGAGGCATTTGGCTATTAAAATATTTTTATTGTTTGCAAATTTTGCGTAATACATTTTAACTTAAAATGTTATCGAGTTAAACAGTTCATAATAATAATACAATAATCCTTATAATAATACATATAATATATTAATTTTGATCTTCTAATTATGTATTTCAATAGGGGGGGCGTCGGAGCATGTCAGGTGGTGTGTTGATTGGGGACATAAAGCGTTGTATAGGCTCTCCTTTGGTCCGGGGGCCTTTTCCTCCATACGGTTGCCATAAAATGGCGGTGTATTGTTGCTCCCGATTTCAGACAAGAGTGAACGGAGGACGCCTTGACGTGGTGTGGAAGATCGAGTGAGAGAGACGTCACCAAATTTGCTCTTGATCAGATGCCTCTAGCGCCAAGGAGAAGAGGCATGAAATGTTCACAGCGCCACCACGTGAAGGCTGCTTGACGGTTTTACTCCCGGAGAGGCGATTAGTTGCGCTTCACGGGACCCTGTTAGTTGCTCAGGTATTAACTCCCTAAGTACTTGACTTGGACCATTGAGCCTACTTAGTTCACCCCTATGGTGGAGCACTTTATGACATTCGTGTTTAAGAGAGTCATAGTTACTACCCCCGTTTACCCGCGCTTGTTTGAAATTTCTTCACTTTGACATTCAGAGCACTGGGCAGAAATCACATTGCGTCAACACCCGCTGCGGCCATCGCAATGCTTTGTTTTAATTAGACAGTCGGATTCCCCAGGTCCGTGCCAGTTCTGAGCTGTACGTTAAATGGCGGACGACGAGCACATCCAGCGAAAGCGTGAACCATCCGACCCAGAGCCTCATAGCAAGTTAGTTCCGTGGCCAAGGCACGGGACCCAGTTTGGATTCGCGCAAGTTTCACGAAAGCACAGTGGCACATACGCATGTACGCGGTCGACCAACCGTGGACAGGTATGACGTATACAATCGTTACACTAGTCTGTACCTCGCCCAGGCCCGGCACGTTAGCCGAAACCCACTTCTCTTACCCGCCCGACACGCCCCGCACCCCAGAGCCAATCCTTATCCCGAAGTTACGGATCCAATTTGCCGACTTCCCTTACCTTTTTTTTTTGCCTGGTGGGGGAAATTTATTTACGCACATACTGTGGGGCTCGCCTGCATTTCAGCCATACCCACTAAAACCTAACCACCAGTATGTCAGGCGGAGTTCAACCCGAAGTACTACCTTTCGGCATTGCTTTCCAAGTTGCCCCTCTTTCTTTGCTCATGTCTGAGCGGTCATTGTTATCCTTTCTTCTGCTGCTTTCTTCTCTCTCTCTTCTTTTTCGCGCATTACTGCGAAGGATTTGATGGAAGTCCACTCGTCGTTGCCTTCCAACATTGTTTGCACAATATTTTCAGGGCTTAATTTTATGTTCAGGTCATTCTCAGCAACTGCCCTTTCATTTGTCCATTCAAGGCAGTAGAAGAAGGTGTGCTCAGCTGTGTCCTCCCCTAGTTGGCAAAAGGGGCAGGAGGCTGAGGTCCTTCTTCCTATCCTCTTGAGATAAGCTTCGAAAGAGCCGTGTCCTGTTAGAAGCTGGGTGAGATGGAAGTCCAACTGTCCATGTTTCCTCTCCACCCAAGCTTGTATCTGCTGGATGAGTCTTCTCGTCCACTCACCCGTTGTTTCATTGTCCCATTTCGATTGCCATACGCTGATTGTGTTGGCCTTGATTGCCCGGGCCTCTTCTTTTTCCTTTTTATACGTCCTCTCTTTTTGTTTTACCAATAGCTCTATAGGCGGTTGTCCCGACAGTACGTGGGTTGCTGCTGTCGACACCGTCCTATATGCGCTACAAACCCTTATTGCCATTTGTCTTTGGACCTGCTCGTACAGTTTCCTGTATTTTGCAAGGACCATGGTCTTATGCCAGATCGGGGCTGCATACAGTAGTATTGAGTTTACTACTGCGCCCAAAACCCTTCTCTTTGTTGCAGATGTGCCGCCTTTATTTGGCAGTAGTCTGGAGAGATTTCTCGTAACTTCGCCTGCTTTTTTGGCAGTGCGTATGACATGTTCCAGCATCTGGAGATCTTTGTCAAAGTGCATTCCCAGGTATTTTATGCTCTTCGTGGTTTTCACTTCTTGGTCTTGGACAGTTATGTCCATTTCCAGCAGTGTCCTTCTCCCAGCGAGTATCACGGCTTCCTTTTTTTCCGGAGCCACAGTCAAATTTTTCCAACAGTACCTTTATCGTCCACAAAAACTATGGTTGTTGCCCCCTGTGGTAAGTCGATGTCAAAGACCCCATCAAACATAGTGTTCCACAGTAGGGGTCTAAGTTTAGAGCCTTGTGGCACTCCACAGGTCATTGGAAGTTTCGTCCATTCCTCGATTGAGATGAATCTGTTTTGCAGATAACTCATTGTGTTCTTGATAAGGTAGGAAATGATCTTTTTGTCTATTATTGTATTAATATTTTCTTTCCAGCCTGCGCTGTTAAAAGCGTTTCCAATGTCGAGTGTCACGAGGACGCAGAAACCTCGAGTGTTTCTCCATCGGGTACCCTTCTGGAGGCAGTATATCACTTTCTTCATTGCGTCAATTGTGGACCTTCCTTTTCTAAAACAAAATAGGTGTTGCGATAGTCCCCCATTTGCCTCTAGGTCTTTGTTGATTCTGTTGCAAATCAATTGTTCTACGATTTTGCCTAGGGTGTTAAGCAGGCATATGTGTCTGTATGAGGGTATACTAATCGTATCCTTCTTTGGTTTTTCGATCAGCACTAGCTTTTCTCTTTCCATTTATCAGGATATCTACCTGACTTGATCATTTGGTTAACGATTTGTAGGTAGATTTCCTGTTGTCCTGTAACGGCAGCTTTAGCGATCTCCGGAGGTATCTGGTCCGGGCCCGCTGCTTTGCCGTTCTTCAGCTTTGAGGCTGCTTCCTGGAGCTCGTCCTCCCTGAAAGGTGGTGGCGTTGTCAGGCCTGGGAGATGTTCTTCCAGAGCCTGCCAATTCACCGATTCCATCTGAGGGAAGAGTCCTTTCGCAATCTCAAGTTGTCTCCCTTCATCCAGCTTTTTGTGCGACCTGATTTTATTGACCACTATTTTGTATCCTTGACCAAAGATATCCTGGTCTAGGTCTTTGATGACATTATTCCAGGCCTCTTTTTTGTTCTCTTTGATCTTTTTCCTCAGAGACCTTCACGTTTCTCTATCATCTTCCCACACCCTCTCCTTGTCTTCGAGGGTGGCTGGAGCTCTTTGTTGTAATCTGGTGAAACTCCTACGTGCTTTAAGGCAGCTTTTACGTAGTTCTCCAATCTCTGCTGTCCACCAGTATGCTTGTTTTTTGCTGCCGCTTAGAGCTTTCCTTCGAGGGAAGATAGCGTCGCATGCTACTCTAACGCATTTGGTTAGTGTAGCTGCATTTATTATTTATTTTTCTCTCTTCAGACTTCCGTCCAGTTTCTCTAGGAAACTAGGAATAAGTTCTTTAGAGTTCTTCCAGCCTGCAGGCCGGTCGCTTTTGCTGGACTCCGGGATGTCAGCTTCCTTGATATTAAACACTACCATCATATGCCAGCTAAGGGTCTCGTCTTCTAATACCTCCCATAGCTGGACATCAGATGCATATTTGTTCATTTTCAGGTCAATGACTGACTCCGTCTCCTTTCTAGCGAATGTAGGTGTTGTACCTATGTTGGCGATCACTAACTGGTGTTGTGACATCCAGTCGGTCAAAATCTCTCCTCTTCTGTCTTGTTTATCTCCCCAAAGGAAGGACTTGGCGTTAAAGTCCTCTCCGAGGATTATTTGGGCCTGGTTACCCTTTACGCTATTCCCTAGGTCTTCTAGGAATGCCTCAAAATTGGCAATGTCTACATTTGGTGAGATATAACAACTGTATATACGGTATACTGTTTATCAATCCATGTAAACCCTTTGCCTGTCCCTTGGTTCTTAATCGGGACCTGCTTGTTGGGTATCAAAATAGCGCTATCTGCGTCCTTGTCTGCCAGCCATAGTTTTTGTTTGACCAAGGAATTGTTTGGTTCGCTGATGAGAATTACGTCGATTTTGTGTTGCAACGCTGTTGCTTCGATAATGTCTTGAGAGTCCCGCATTCTACTATTTATTTGTAGGCATCTGAGGTTGGTCCTCTTCACGGTGGCCATTTTGAAGAACGATAGAATTACACATTCTGGGTCACAGCTAGACACTCCATCACGATAGTTACGTTCCACTGCTTCCCGTCTCTACCGTTCCGTTGCTTGGTCATCCATCCTCTTTTTCTCCCTCATATTACCTTCCAGGATCTGGAGATCCCTCTCCGTTTCCTCTCTAGTTATACTTTGGGAGCAGCAATATTGCATGTATGCGCTTTTGATACCCTCGTCGTTTTCAGGGAAACCCAAGGCTCTTAGCTTTACTTTGACTGACATGTAAGTCGGTCCCAGGTAGTGTCCTTCTTTATTTTTGCAGAGATAGGCGAGAAAGAGCCTCGCCATATCGAAGTTGGCTGCAGTCGTCAGATGGCCTTCTAACTGCATCTGGTTTATGCGGCTGTAATCAAGTTTTATTTCACACCCTCTTGTTTCCCCATTAGCTTCTTGCCTGTCGGCGTTTTGTGAGGTCTGGGTTTCCCCCTGCTCCCAGAGCGTTCCTCCATGCACGAATATAATGGGTCTATCCAACTCTGCTTTTTTGAGTGCTCGGTCCAACACCTGCTTTCCTGTCAATTTACCTTGTTTTTTAGGCATTTTTGTTTTTATTTTTATCTGCCGCCGGAGACTTGGTTTTTGTCTCCTTTGTCTCGGCAGTTTTACCCTTATTTAGGGTTGCTGCCTCTTTCACTTTAGGAGGAGGTTTTGGCCTCGAGTTTTTTTTCCCTGGGTTTGCCAGGGCGTCCCTATAAATAGAGCACCTGGTGGTGTTTGCCGGGTGCCCTTTCTGTTAGCATTTGACGCAGGAGCTCTCTTCCTTGGAGTTTGCGGATGTGTCCCTCCTTGCCGCAGTTTCTGCATGCCTTTGTGTGGTCAGGGCCTTGGCAGGTTCTGGCCGTATGTCCTGGCATCCAGCACTTGAAGCAGGATTGGACCTTCTTATTTTCCACTATTCTGCAAGATGGAAGTCCAATGCTTATGGTTTTCATTTTAAGTAAGTCTCCCTCCTCTTCTTTGCTGACATACACAGTGGCATTTTGTTTACCAGCAAAGCCTTGTCGCAGGGAGACCACTTCGATTTTACTGGGCTCCTTTTGGCCCAGTGCCTTGATTATTGCGGCTTTCACTTCCTGCTTGGTTGCTACCGCTTCAATGTCTTTGATGTGTACGATCCCCTCTGGCTTACGCTTGGTGGATCGTACCTTGTCACAGCCCATTTTCGTCTATAGGGCTTCTTTTATTAGGCGTATTTCTTTTCCTTCTGGTTTCCTGAAAACTGTAAGTATCAGGTCCCCAGTTTTCGATTCTCGTACCCCTCGAACTGTGTCGCTGAGACCCTTATCTAGGACCTCTTCTCTCACAGTTTTTAGGGTACTGGCATACGTCGCCCCTTCTGCTTTTTTGACGAATATGGCCTCTGTTTCCACCTTCTTCGCCGTCGTCTTGCTTTTTCCCTTCGGCTTGGGTTTTGCGTGGATTGCCACCTAAACCTTGTGTTTTGCTGCGGTTTCCTCCAGCATTGCCCGAAGTTCGTCGATTTTTATGGACAGTTGTTTGTCCCAGGTTATCGCAAGCTTTTTCCTGCTGTTTTTTACGACGTCGTTTAGCACTACCTCTGCTCGCGGTCGTATATCTTCTTTTTCACCATCTGCGATTTTGTAGATGGATCGTTGATCCGGCTCATTTCCGGCAACCCATGTGGCTGTCTTTGGTTGTGCCACTTCTCCTTCCAGTTCCGCAATCCCTTCAAACCTATCTTTGAAGAGACGTTGGATGCCAATCTCCATTCCTGGGTCACCTTGGGTCCTCAGCACCGCGAGGTCCCATTCTGGTCCCAGCAGTAGTGGATTTGTGTCCACCATTTTGGTGTAAGTAAACTTGGGTGTTATCGGTTTACCCCACACCATAGGCTCGCACTGCGATGCAGCTTCGCAGGTAGCATTCTTGACCGCCCTCTCGGTCTTGACGTTATTGGACGTCCTTTGGGCTTTAAGCTCTTCTAGCTTTTTGGTCATGATATCTAGCTTCGAGACGCTAGCGACCACGGCTCTTCTGATATTTGTTGCAGAGTCGACTTTGTTAGTCACCTCTGCGATGCCCTCCAGCAGATCTTTAATTACTTCCATTACCTACATTATTCTATCGCCTAGAGGCTCTTAACCTTGGAGACCTGCTGCGGATATGGGTACGAACCGGCGCGACACCTCCACGTGGCCCTGTCCTGGATTTTCAAGGTCCAAGGGGACAATCCGGACCCCGGCGCAACTGCGGTGCTCTTCGCGTTCCAAACCCTATCTCTCTGCTAGAGGATTCCAGGGAACTCGAACGCTCAAAATGAAAAGAAAACTCTTCCCGGATCTCCCGACGGCGTGTCCAGGTCATTTTGGGTTACCACGACGAACTCTCTAGCGAGGGCCCGAATTTTTAACGGTTCCGCTGCCGGGTTCCGGAAAAGGAACCGGATTCCCTTTCGCCCGATGGGTGTGATACCAACAAAAATAAAAAATTCTTTTATATACAGAAAAAGAGGTGAATTTGAGATACACCAAATATGATCGAATCTTACACTAGATGAAAACACATCATCACGAAAATAAACTACACATCAAACATTATCCACTTTCCATCTAGCCGCAAATACACACACATGTAACTTATGTTATGGTGTTGACAGGACGACAGAGAGATATATATTTTATATATTATACACGTTATACACACATTATATACCACATTCTATGCGCACTAACAACAACAACAACTACTACTAGCACTATCTAGGAGGTTGTTGATGATGATGATGATATATCAATATAGAGGAGACACACACATTTGGCATATATATGTCACATAATGATGTATATAAAAATGTATACCTCTTTTTGTAATTATATTTTTATATATTCAAATTTTTCCTCACCATAACAGCACCTATATACAGAGTGATATGTGCGTACCGACAGATAGCCGAGATATATATAGAAAAGTGATTTATTGTGATAATACGTTGATACTCACCACACAAACACATATCGCTGCAAACTAACTTACATAGCAGCACAAACATCCACACACACATAATCATCACACCAATCACAATCAAGGTTAATGCATTCTTTAGACGATTTGTAAGGGGATGTGTATTGTGCTGCTGCTGTTGTTGTTGTTCTGCGAGGGATGTGTAATAGCAGCGCGTGCGTTATTTTCTATATGCAATGAATGTATATATATATAAATATCAAATATTATAAAAATGTATATATGTATTTTTATGTATCTCTTTCTCTACACTCATCAATTTCTTATATGTATAAATAGTGTTTTTTCTATATAGCATTTGATTGAAACACACCAACATCAACAACGGATTTCTCCTAGGGCTTAGGATCGACTGACTCGTGTGCAACAGCTGTTCACACGAAACCCATCTCCACGTCAGTCCTCCAGGGTCTCGCTGGAGTATTTGCTACTACCACCAAGATCTGCACCGACGGCGGCTCCAGATGGGCTCACGTCCAATCCTTCTGCGCTCACCGCCACGACCATCCTACTCATCGTGACATAACGGTGCGCGACCACGCGTACGCAGTTAACAAAACATCCGAATCGCCACGACGGTAGAGTATAAGCTAGACACTTTAGCGCCATCCATTTTCAGGGCTAGTAACTTCGGCAGGTGAGTTGTAAAACACTTCTTGGCGGATTCCGGCTACCATGGCCACCGTCCTGCTGTTGCCGTACAGGCTGTCCTTATAGCGCGGATACCATAGACAAGTGCCCAATGGGTCGCGACGCATCTACTAGGATAGAAATGCACACCTCCTGCAGTAAACAGCACTGATAACGGGGCGTCCAGCACTACAACGGCGCGAACCGAGGCAGCTCGAAGACGTCCCATGTAAAACGTTACCATTGTGCTACCACAGGCGAGGTGATTGAATCTCTCCCTTCGAATAGTTCGGGTTTCTCAGGTTTACCCCTGAACGGTTTCACGTGCTATAGAACTCTCTTTTCAAAGTTCTTTTCAACTTCCCCTCACGGTGCTTGTTCGCTATCGGTCTGGTGGTTATATTTAGCCTTAGATGGAGTTTATCACCCACTTAGAGCTGCACTCTCAAGCAACCCGACTCTAAGGAGAAACCCACCCGGACGTGGTAACGGTCGCTACGGGACTGGCACCCTCTATGGGTGTGTGGCCCCGTTCAAGAAGGACTTGGACACGTTACACACTTACCGCGTTAACTGGGCTCTCCTAAACACCACATTGCCCTGTAGTCGTTTCCGAATACGGGCTTCGGTGCTGGGCTTTTCCCTGTACGCTCGCCGCTACTAAGGGAATCCTTGTTAGTTTCTTTTCCTCCGCTTAGTAATATGCTTAAATTAAGCGGGTAGTCACACCTGCTCTGAGGTCGCATAAATAAATATTGATATAGATATATATTAATATATATTTCTATTATATATTATTAAAAACTTTCACGATATATGCTATATCGTTATCAGAGTATGCAAGTTGCACATACACACAGAACACGTATTACGTTTCCTGCACTCATAATGTACAAAAACCATTATAAACACACACATCGTAATCAACAGGCAGGTCCGAGAGACAATATGTGCAATAAGTGTAGTTGTTGGTTTCGTAACACTCGGCCTCTTTGACATATTTTGGTGTATAACATACACACACACACACACAAAACACTCATATAGAAAAAAGATATCTCAATTGGCACCACCTCTACGTCTCAAGTAGATGACCCAAACTCACACCCGTCGTCACCATACATTCTCTTAACCACGGCATATATCACACATCATAACCAAATAACCAATACAGTTTATGTAGAATATAACTATAGACGTATTATGAAGGAGTGGTGGTGATTTACACTACCATCACCAACATGACTGCACGAACAAAATTGCTATATAGTGTATATTGGAATATCTCATGTGGCCGTCACATTTGTAGTTTACATAGATTTTCAGTGTATTAGAATCATCATCCGCATGCAGCAAACAATAACGATACACGGTGTTTTTGACGTAAGTTACGGACAGAGTATAGTGAGAACATGAACAACGTCAGGTCAGTTACACTCTACATCATCGCAAACAGTGTATATAGTTAGGTAAAGAGAGTGATCGCGTGTTAACGGTCTTGATCGGTATAGGGGACAACTACAACAGCAACAACATTTTTCGTATATATTTCCCCGCATACAAATATACTACACAAGCTGCCTCATAATTGTATTGTATAACGGAGAGTATGACAAATGTTAGATATATAATTAAGTGAACATACACAACAACAACAACACATTTATATATACATATATGTAAATTATATAGAGACATCGCCCTTATGGCACAATGTTGCTACGCATAAAAACGCTTACGAGACATTATCATATCTCTTCATATAAATAAGCCTGTTAGAAAATAAGTCGTCAGTTCTTATAGTGTTGGCTCAGATTACTCATGTATCATTTTAATAAATGTTTTTTAAAAACGAATTTTCTTATTGTAAAAACAAAATTGGCGCAGTCGGTAGGATACCAAAAGCTTTCCAGTTCGAAATCACTAAGTGTTCAATTCGTTAAAAATTAACAACTGTTGCAGTTCGGAAACACATCGTGTTCAATTCGTTAGAAACTGACAACGATCGTAGTACGGAAACACATAGTGCTTAATTCGTTAAAAACTGAAAACCCGTCGATTTCAATCGTTAATTGGCTAAAAAGCTACTACCAAAGAACAGCATCCAATGTCAAAGCAAGATCAGTGCCGTCGCAACAGTCAGAACGAGAATCAACTTCATCAACACACCAACCGCTGAGGATCCACATGTGTTAACCTATTCCTCCTGGTCGTACGAGATCCGTGCCGTAGCTACAGTCAGAGCCAGAATCCAGCCCCTACACCAGCAATCAACGCGAGTGAAAATCACCCCAATGCAAATGAAGATTTCAATAATATATTTATTTACGTAAGACAAATTAACTTGACCATATTAAAAGAAAACAAAAAGTAACAAAAGTTACAACAATTAAACAATATACAATATATAACAAAAATATTTTGTTTTAATTAAAAGTCATATTAATTATTCTAAAAGAATTAATTAAAGTCAATTATTCAAAAATTACTACAGAACCTATTGTAATGTCACATTCAAACAAGGACTTGTTAATGTTCCTTGATATAATTCCAAATTTTGATGGAAATGTTAAAACTCTATCTGATTTTATAACTTCAACTGACGAAGTTATTAATATTTTAAATCAGTCAAACCCTAATGTGATGACAAAATAATTAATATTACTATTATTCAAAAAGAAAATTGTTGGTCCCGCTTAAGAATTATTATCCGGTAATAACATTAACTCATGGCAAGAATTAAAAACCATTTTAGTACTTAATTACAAAGATAAACGTAACTAAGCCACATTATTAATTGAAATTTGCGAACTTAAACAACTTGCTTTTCCTATTTAAAAGTAAAGTGGAATTAACTCCTAGAGGAAACGAACTCGTAAGCATGACAAAATTCGCACAACAATTTGCTAACCAATGTTTTATAAAAAATTGTAGAGAACCCTACAGATCACAACTAAGTGCTAGACACCCAAAGACGTTAGAGGAAATATCTAATCTAATCAAACGATTTACAATATATTAAAAATCAACCAAACCAGCTAAAAACTTCATATCAGGCAAATATTACTCAAAAACAATTACCATACCAAACACCCAGATCCTATCAGTCACCAATGTACAAATATCCAATTCAGCAACAACAATTCCCAAGATCACCATATCAATCAAGATTCCCTAATAGACCAACACCAATGTCCATAAGTACCCGAACATATAAACCAATCCATAAATTCCAACCCCTATCGAGACCTACCTATATATCCGAAGAACTGAATAATATTGAACAAAATCCAGAAACTGATTTTGAGTCCGAGCCAGATCCAAGCATCCCTGAAATGTTTGAAATTAATAACGAAATATCAGACGAAAATGAAGATGAAAAGTTTCATGTAACCACCGAACCAAACTTGAATCCCTTACTATCAAAATGATAAGTAACCTACCATATATTAAATTACAAGATCTTTACGTTTTAATTGATACTGGTTCTTCCCAAAATTTTATTAATAAAGATAATGTTTATAAAAATAAATCAAAATTTAAATTGTTTTTAGAAAATTTTACAATCAACTCTATTTCCGGCGAATCAAAAGGAAACGAATTTACCTTCATTAAATATAAAGATAAAAGTTTAAAATGTTATCTTAATAACTTCCATTCTAGTTTTCACATATTACTTGGTTATAATGGTTTAAAAATATTAAATGCTCAAATTAATTTGCATAAAGAATTTATAACTATGCTGTCAAAATATAAACATAACTTCGAATATTTCGATAGAAACTCTAAACATCGCGTATTTAATATTGAAACAATTAAAGAATTAAATATCTCAACTGAATCGCTTAACTATGAAGAAGACAAAGCCTTGTTAAAATTACTGAATGAATACAATGATTTAATCCCTAAAGAAGGTGACAAATTAGCATTCACCAGCAAAATTAAACACGAAATTAAACAAAAAATGAAATTCCTATATATAGGGTAAAACGACCAGTTTTGGCACATCGATAGTAATGGCACAGGTATCAAAAACTTGGTTTTATACGTTTAAAACTGTGCAAATGCGTAGGTATAACAACGATTTAAATATTTATATATAGTTTTAAACAAGAAAAAACCTTTAGAACGTCCATTTTAAAATTATTAATTAAAACAAACGAATATTGTTTAGCGATATCAAAATTGTACTTTTCACAGCCATTTCTAGTTAGTTTACGGTTACCATAGCTTAAGCAATTACAATCATATTTACTAGAAAAACGTATTTTTTTTAATATGTACCTGGTTAAATAAACTAAATGAATAGTTCATCGAAACATTTCAAATGTTGAATATTGACTTTTTTTTTATTTTTTAATATTAAAAACACGTGTTCTTTAATTGGTATGAAATTTGGAAGAGCCACCAATAAAAAAACACTTTATGCTTACAGCGCTTTTATATTGAGCGGCCGCTGCTATAAATAAAATAGTAAACAGAGACCCTCTGACAGTAAGCAAGTGATGTTAGAATATTAATGTTTTTACATATTTCTTATAACAAGAACAAATTTTAACTACAGATAAATACTTCTTTAAAAGGTATGTATCAGTTATTATTTACATTATACGTACACTGAAATTTTATTGTTTATCTCATAAAAAATAAAAATCTAAAACATGACCTATTTAATTTATTTTTGTATTAGTTTGAATAAATTATTTTTATTTTAGTGAAAACTGGTTAAAAAAATGACACCATTAGTAAAAAGGGTAAAAATAAGTGTGAAAAATCAAGAATTAGAACCAAAACCTCTTAAACAGGTGAGGAAAAACAACCTCCCAAGTTTCAACAGAGAATTGTGAAGTCAGCAGAGGTCGTAAAAGGGTAGGAATGGCGTGAATGACGGCAGAAAGATATGCCGTGTGTATGTGTTACAAAAGGATTCAGTCGTAAACACAATGTGGACGAACGAGCAGCGCGCTTTTGCCGTGGAAGCATACATACGCGAAAAGGAGTCTGTAATCGCCGCCCAGCACATTTCCATATTTCTGGCGGTGTAAATAAACAAAATTTTCGATATTGGTGCGAAAACAATCTGAGGGTGATCCTCGAGAAGCCTCTGCATAGTGATCGTGTCACATTTTGGTGCGCAGTTTCCCGAATAGGGATTATCGGACCTTACTTTTACTACAGGAAAGAAATCGGGCAGTTACCGTCAATTCTGGGCGCTATATGAACATGCTCCAGAATTTTTTTGCCCCTGCTCTTAAAGAACTTGGTCTCGAGAATGTCTGGTTTCAGCAGGACGGGGGGGAAGCCACAGCCCACACAGCGTGGGCATCAATGCTGGTTTTGAAGGAAATGTTCCCCGCGTGCTTTGTCTCCCTGAGAGGAGACAATCCGCACGGAAATACCTGAAGAAATGCTTGAAAGGGGTATGCAAAACTTCAAAAGTCACTTGCAGCAGTGTGTAGACAATGAAGGACAACACTTGGCCGATATGATTTTTAAAACTACATAAGATAAAACTGGCCATGTAACTACTTTATTTTATTGAAATAAATTTTTTGTATCTCGACTCCTTTTTCTTCAATTCACTTGCAAAACTAGGGAGGTTGTTTTGCCCCACCCGGTAACCTTGAAAAAATACTTTTATCTGAAATTACAAGATGAAAAGTATTCTTATCTAAAAAAATAAAACTAGAAAAGATTGCAATTTTTCGTTGTTCACAAAATTTTAATGCTAGAAAAGTATTAAAAATTTTGATGTAATATACCTATTTATAAGAAATTTTAATATTTCGATTAAAAATTATTATTTAATTAAAATATCATTTGCATTATAGATAAAGAATAATATTGTTGTCTACATTTATAATTTAGAACTTTATAAATATGAAATTTAGCTTTAGATAGGTATAGTACCTACCTCTATAATTTAAAAATTTATAAAATAAAGCTACTGCAAGTGTTTTTTTATAAATATATACCTAAATTTTAGGAAATCCAAGCTAAAATATATAAATTTATAACTATATTTGCCGTGCTACTACTAGAAAGGACTGTTATCTTAAAGGCAACCACCGTGCCAAAACTGGCATTTTAACATCGAATTATAAATTGTGAACAAAATTACCTAAAACATCAATAAACAATTTAATTTTTTTTTACTTTATAAAACACTTAAACTTTAAAAATTTTCAATTATTATATAAATATATTATCCATATTTTTTTTTAATTCTCAAAAGAGTAGAGATTCTTCTAAACTGTGCCAAAACTGGTCGTTTTACCCTACAAGAAACTACAAATGCCCCGAAATTTATAAAAATGAAATAGGCAATCCCATCTCCAATTTTTTGAAGATAAAATCATTCAACACACGTAATTCCCATGGTCATCCCCTATTTGGATGGTTCCCAAAAAGCTTGATGCTTCCGGAAAACCATATTTTGGGATGGTAATAGACTACCGTCGCTTAAACGAAAATACAATAGACGACAAATTCCCTATTCCAGAAATAACCGCGATATTAGACAAATTAGTAATTTCTTCTCAACTATTGACTTAACAAGTGGTTTCCACCAAATAGAAATGTAACCTAAAGACATTGAAAAAACAGCATTCAATACAAGTAACGGCCATTACGAGGTTACTCTAATGCCTTTTGGCCTTAAAGACGCCCCTTGAACATTTCAACGACTAATGAATTATGTTTTACGATATTGTATTAATAAAATTTGCTTTGTCTACCTTGACGACGTGATAATTTTAGGAAGTAGTTTACAAGAACACATCGAAAATATATCTAAAATATTTAAGAATTTGCGTGAAGCTAATCTAAAAATTCAAACCGACAAATCAAGCTTCTTTCGCAAAGAAGTCGCTTATTTAGGCCAAATAATTACAACAGCAGGAATTAAACCAAATCCTGAGAAAATAAAAGTTATACAAAATTTTCCTATACCAAACACGTCAAAAGAAATCAAATCATTTCTCGGCTTACTAGGATATTATCGTAGATTCATAAACAATTTTTCTAAAATAACCAAACCCTTCACACAATGTCTATATAAAGATAATAAAATCGAAATAAATGACAAAGAATATAATACAAGCCTTAAGATTTGCAAAGATTTACTTAGTAATAACCCAATTTTACAATACCCAGATTCTGGAAAAGAATTCTCGTTAACAACTGAAGCAAGTAACTACGCACTTGGAGCAGTTCTATCTCAAAAATCTAATAACAAAGATTTACCCATTGCTTATGCCTCTCGGACTGTAAACAATCATGAACAAGATTATAGCACAATCGAAAAAGAATTGTTAGCCATTGTGTGGGCCAATAAACATTTTAGACCCAACTTATTAGGACGTACCTTTAAAATTATAACCGATCACAGACCTCTCATCTGGTTGAATTCTTTTACAGAACCTATCAGAAATAAATCAGATGTAAATTAAATGAAGAAGAATTTAATTATACCATCGAGTATAAAAAAGATAATCAAAATTACGTAGCTGATTGTCTATCAAGAATCAAACCATCTTTTAAAATTAACTATGAAACCTCTGACATATTTGATAGTAAAATAACCCTTATTTTTTCGTATTGGCAGATTATAAATTAAATTTAGGTTTTGCTTAATAAGTAAACGAAAAATATCACACTACAAATAAGTTAAACAAAATTAAAATCATAGAAAATAAATTAGCCATTCAAATGGAGAAAGATAGAATTTTTATACATTTGTAACCAAAGCCAAATACTATGAAAAACCCTCTTTACCAACGATAGAAAAATGTCTGAATAAATTACTAGAATACCTAATCCAAAATGACGTCAACGAAATAGACTTTCCTAAGATTTGCTCAGGTCTAAACAATCAAGACTGGTTAAAAATAGAATCTTTAATAAAAGAAACTTTTCAAAATTCCTCTATAATATTCAATATCTACGAAAAACTACAAATTAATATAGTTGAAAATTATACTAGTTCCATCATAGTAGAATTAGACGAGAAAAAATCATCTGAAACACTCACTGCACATTCAGACGATGAATAACCAATAAACGGTTTAACATACATTGATTCCCCTATAAATGTTGGAAAAAATCAAATCATAGTAAAAGTAACAAACGACAAAAATCAAGTAAAACCAGAAAAACTCTTTGAAAATAAGATACATAGAATATACTTTTATCTAAATAAAGTTAACCGTAACAAAACAGTTATAGAATTCATTAAAAATTATTTACTACCCGGCTTAAACTATTATTGCTTAATACCAGAAAAATATATTAAAGCATTTAATGCAATAATTCAAACTATGTTTCGCGCAAATAGTTACAAACTAATCTCTTGTAAAAATTAATTAATTGATGTTCAAGACACTCAAGAACAACTTTCACAAATATGTAATTACCACGAAGGCAAAACTAACCATCGTGAAATCACTGAAACATACCAAAAACTAAGACAAAAACTATATTGGCCAAATATGCAGAAACATATTCAAAATTTTATCAATCACTGTGAAACCTGTTTATTAAATAAATACGAAAGAAATCCGATTCAACTTCCAAACATTTTAACACCCACTGCTAACAAACCATTAGAAAAAATCCACATCGATTTATTATCGATAGAAAAGGTTAAGTATTTTACTATAGTAGTTAGTTTTTCAAAATTCGCTCAAGCATACGAAGTTAAAAATCAAAATGCATTAACTATTACAAATTAATTAATGAAATACTTTTAAAGGTAATACTTATAAAGGTAAAGAATTTAATAATAAACTTCTTATAAACAATTTAAATCTTCGGAAAATTAAAATCCACTTTACTAGTATTGACAACCCAAAATCAAACGGAATCGTTGAAAGATTCCATAGCACAATAATAGAACACCTTAGAATCCTCAACCAAAATAATTCATTTAAGAAACTTTAATCAAAAGAAAGAATTAATTACGCCCTAATTGTTTATAATAATTCGTTACACTCTGTAACGAAAGAAATCCCAATAAATATTTTATACGGACATTTAAAACCAAATAATTTAGATTTAAGAGAAGAAGTTATTGTTGACTCTTATATACTAAATCATAAAGAAATAATGGAAAATATTTATAAAAAAATAAAGGAAAATATAGAAATAAACAAAGTAAAATATAGTGGAGAACTTAATAAAGAAATAACTTTACCCAGCCAAGTAAACTTAAAACAACACAAGAGAAATGTTGGTAAGTGTACGAAACCAAAATTCAAAGTCATTTCAGTAGACAGAATTATCCCAGAAAGACATCAACTAATTGACGACCACAATAAAAAACACTAATACAATCAAATCAAAATTTCACGCCTTGTTACAGATGTATTACTCTTGGAGCAACCCACTTGTTCAAGAACGAAACCATCAACCCCGGAGTGAACATAATAAAATTAAGCGACACCTATATTCGAACACATGTAAAATATATCTATATTAATATCAGTTTCAAAAATGTATTCGACCAAATTAATAATCTTAAAGAGAACAAAATTCAATTTTACAAGGGAATTGAAATTCATGATGCTGTATTAAACAAATATCAAACAATTTAGCTATATTAGAAAACATCATGAATAAAATCGAATTAAAAAACTATATATTCACTAATCGCCATCGTAGAGGTTTAGTTAACGGACTGGGGTCCATCATTAAATGCTTAACAGGAAATTTAGACGCTTCAGACGCAGAAAAATATGACAACATAATAACCAAAATATCTAGTAATCAACAAAAATTTAAGAACAATTGGAATGATTTAGTTTATAATAATAAAAAACTAATAACCCAAATCAATGAACAAATTAAAATAATTAATCTAAACAACAAAAATATTAAAGAAGACCTTATTATACTAAGAAAACAATAAGGACAATATTGGGACGAAAAGAAAATTCAGAAAATAAAAGAAATTTTTAATGAATTAAATTTCTTAGCATTTTCTCTCTTTATCACTCTAAATCAAATCGAGGAAACATTCACCTTTTGTAGTTTCAACACATTACACTTTGGATTAAATTCTCGAAACGAAATAATAATACAATTCAAAATAAAATCAAAGAACCAATAGACAAAGTAATTATAAATAATTGGGAAAATAAACATTTAATTAGAACGTATTGTAAATTCGAAGATTTCGAATTAAAACTGTTAATATCAATCCCTATACCAGAATATAAAAGCCTTCTTATGCAATTTACACCCATACCTACTTTACACACTAACGAATATTATACCCTGGATATTGTACCTGGTTATTATGAAGAACAAAACCCACCAATTAAAAAGTTAAAAGAATGTTTTAAATTAGATACATCCACGTATTTCTGTCAAAAAGACAGTAACGTCATAGAACTATATTTAACTGACCTATATATTAAACATAGAATTAATAATTGTAATTATGTAAAAGTTCATAGTAAGAACGAAATATTTCAAATACCCAACACTAATATAAAATATATATATTTACCCATAACTGAAAATGTAAAAATAGAATGTGAACAAGAAATAAGTGCAAAAAGACTTAAGGGGAGATTCTCATGTAAATGACCAAAAACTAGACAAAGTTTTGAATTTTATTTCTCGGTAATGAAAAGATATAGAAGTTTGCGGTTTAGAGATTCCAAAAGGTTATTTTTTTGTCTACATTTTAGAAATTTTTTATTGAATTACAATCAATTGGAAATCGGCGTGCAGTTTAGCGCCTAAGTATTTGTCTGGAACAATAAAATGGGAATACTGTCAAAAAGAAACATAAATTTATTGGAAGATAAATCTAAAAAATTGGGAAAATAGTTGAAATTTGAGCATTTTGTACTATCTTGAACTTTAAGGTTGATTTTTCGGGTATTTTTTTCCACTTCAAGGCCTTATTACAAATCGTTAATATAAACAATTTGTATATTTTATAGGTCTATCATCCACGGAAAAAAGTTTTCTTTCGAGCGGTCAAAAGTCTGAGGATGTACATCAAACCGGTCTCAAGTGAGACAGGACGCAGTTTTGAAAAATCATGTTTCGAGATAAACGCGTTTAAAGTTACGGGAACTTTATCGATGGAATATTCGTGATAAAATGTCAATTTTTCGTAAGAATGACATGGAATTCATAGTTTTTTGGACATCGTTGAATCCGAATCTGAAATCAGATTTTCAAAATTCAAAATTACCGATCCAATATGGCGGACAAAAAAAAACAATGCAATTTCATCCAAACTTGGGAAATGAAGGGTGCCGTGATTACTAAACATGGATTTGGGGTAATATGTGCCACAATATAAAAATAAAAATGGCAAATCCAATATGGCGGAACAAAAATGTGACTGATTTAATTTTTTTTTGTTTTTTAGTGTTTTTTAGTTTTTTTTATAACTCACGATTAGTCTGCAAATATGTTCCGAAGGCCTGTACACATGTCCAGTGCAATGACATGCATTCTGGGAACGTGCATACAGCCTAGAAAAGGTCTATAACTGAGTCTCGACCCGAGAGCGGCCCGTGGCGGCCGGGAAACACCTTCGAACAATGGGCTGCAGAAACGTTTGTGATACGCGGATCGAAAAACGCTTTAAAATCAATATAGTATACACTTATACCTTTCGAAAAATGTGATAAAAAAATCGATTTTTTGAAAACTTTACATGAGAACCTTCCCTTAATGGTTTATACTCTGTTCAAAATTGTAAAATAAACGATGAACATTTTAAATTTCAAAAATGCTATGGTAAATTAATTGAATTTAACCTCAATAGCATTATACCGGCAAAAATAATTAATAAAACAATAAATATAAAATCACTAGAAAAGATTCACATAAATAATGAAAAACCACCAAACTTGCTTAATTCCAAAGTTAATTCTTATTCACATACAGAAATTGCTAACCATACCATAACTTTTGTATTGTTATTTATCATATTTACTGTTATGTCTATTAAGAAAATAAAATTCTGTAAGGAGAAATATGATAAGAGGACAAAAGAAACTAATCTTGAAAATACTTCTTCAGCAGAGATAATTTCATCTAGTGCGGGAGGAATTCTATAGAGACATCGCCCTTATGGCACAATGTTGCTACGCATAAAAACGATAACGAGACATAATCATATCTCTTCATATAAATAATTCTGTTAGAAAATATGTCGTCAGTTCTTATAGTGTTGACTCAGATTACTCATGTATCATTTTAATAAATGTTTTTTAAAAACGCATTTTCTTATTGTAAAAACATAATTTGTATAATGTGTGATTTTTTAAACTGATCTGTGGTATATAGTTCAAAGCAAACACTGTGCGCTTAAATGTTGAACGTAACAATTTGTATGAGTAGGGACGCTTGGTCTTTGCTAGAACGACCACTGGAATCGTGTTAGTGTGCACAAGTATACGTACGAGTAGTAGTAAACTTGTTTAATTGCACAAATACAGAGACACTGGGACACGCCCAGACCGATTGTATACTCTTGTTACTTAATACAGACACAGTGAGTGACAGTGAACATGTTATAGTTTATAGAAGAGGTTAATAAAAAAAATACTATTTTTTATAAACCACAATCGTTTTATTTAATACACATGGAGCGTCTGTCAAAACCTGGTTCTTGACGTCTGTTCGCCACGAAAGTAAAAAGATATATATATTTATTTTATCACGAGCAGTACGTTCAAGTCAGGGTATGACGTAATACAATTACTACATCAACGTTTATAATCAACCAACAATATAATAATGTTGCACAGTCATCTATAACATGTAACAACCAATATATTATTCGAGTGCTTATTAAGTAATATTTAAATCTAAATAAATATTTAGATGATGCTACGATGCTGGAACCAACACAGGCACAACACTAATATTAACACGAACACTAACACGGCTATCCTGATACTAAGTTCGTCCTCGAACTTATATCCGTGATGTCATCTTATTCCGATTCGCTTTCCGAATAAAGATCTAAAGCCAAACAATAATTATATTGATAATTATTGCACTATTCGCCAATCCTTGCTTTGAGTTACATATTTATATTTATATGTACATATATACGTTTTGCATGTCCAACTAAGTTGATTCAGGGATAATTTTAAGTTATCCTTGAACTTTACTAAGGACTACCGTATTATCAGTGACGGTGTTTCTCATTCTATTATTTTATTAAACAACGGGACTACCGTATAATTTTAGTAAGTTCAGGGACGGCGTTGTCTGTCTCACAAATGTATTAAACCCTGGGACTACCGTATAACTTTAATAAGTTCAGGGACGGCGTTGCCCGTCTCATATATATATATTAAACCATGGGACTACCGTATAACTTTTATAAGTTCAGGGACGGCGTTGCCCGTCTCACATATATATTAAACCATGGGACTACCGTATAACTTTAATAAGTTCAGGGACGGCGTTGCCCGTCTCACATATATATTAAACCATGGGACAACCGTATAACTTTAATAAGTTCAGGGACGGCGTTGCCCTTCTCACCTATATTAAACCATGGGACTACCGTATAACTTTTATAAGATCAGGGACGGCGTTGCCCGTCTCACCTATATATTAAACCATGGGACTACCGTATAACTTTAATAAGTTCAGGGACGGCGTTGCCCGTCTCACATATATATTAAAATCATGTAAATATACATAAAAAAAAAGAAGAAAGAAGAAGAAAAAAGTTTATTTCTCTCACCATCCATATCTCCAGACCACATACCGGGCCAAACTCTTAAGTGCTCCATCGCAGCTGTATGTCTTTTACCCGCGTTAAGACACAGACCCTCGAATCTATCATTATCCAAAATGTTTGTTATTTGTAATGGTCCCTTGACTTTAGGTGATAGTTTACTATTTCGCTCTCTTGCAGATTCCATTACGTAACAACCAAGATTCAAACAGGGTCCTTTTACTCGTTTTGCGTCAAACCTTGTTTTACTTTTCTCGGCTTGTAAACACATTCGTTTATAAGCCAATTGACGATCTTCTTCTAAATTAGTGGTGACAGTTTCAGTTTCTGTCTGGTCTAATAAAGTTTGTATTTGTGGGCAGTTTGCTATCTGTCCCGTGAGTAAATATAAGGGGGAATACCCCGTCGTCTTTTAGACAGTTGTATTTAAAGAGAGCTGTATTTGAGCTAACTCGCTCGTCCATTCTGACACATCTGTTAGATTTGTGATAAGTAAGTTGGAAACGGTATGAACATATCGTTCAACTTGACCATTTGCGCGAGGCACCTCTTTTGCTATAGCGTGCTGCTCGATATTGAGAAATTTCAATAAGTTTTTCATTTCGGAACCTATAAAATTACCAGCTTTGTCTGATATGAATCGTCTAGGTGTTCCAAATAATGCTAAATAGGGACTTAATGCCTGGGCAGTTGCAGCGCTAGTTAATTTTTGTATAGGTACTAGTACAATATATTTTGTGAAAGCATCAATTAGCAAAATTATATGTTTAAAACCTGTAGATGTAATTTTTAAAGGCCCCATACAATCGGCCTGGAGGGTATGAAATGGTGTAGGTGTTTTATCTATTGGATGCAAGAAACCCCTTTTTGGACCGGAGGGTCGTTTGCTTGTAAAGCAAACTAGACAATGATTACAATATTTTCGCACAAATTTAGTCATTCCTTTAAACCAAAAGCTACACTGAATTTTTCTGAGTGTCTTTTCCCACCCGACATGACTTTGTCCGTCGTGAAATATTTTTAAAATATTCCACCTCTGCTTTTTAGGAATAACAGCTTTATATTGTGGTTTATTTTCAATTATTACTTTTCTCAACAGTGTCTGGTTCTTAATAGTATAATTTCTGTCACAGTTGGGATTTATTGTTAATTCTGACATTAGTTGTCGGATATATGTATCCTTGTTTTGCTCAATAACTATCCAGGGCATGAGATTAGCGATATTTACAATCAAAGGGATTGGGTTACGACTTAAATAGTCAACATGAGGCAATAATTCTCCTTTGCGATATTCGACTGTAAATGTAAATTTTTGAAGATATTCCCACCACCTTGCAATTCGAGGGATGTTATCTTTCTTATTTTGGGTTGCTTGTAGTGAGGCACAATCCGTGATAATTTTAAAATTTATACCTAATAGATAAATTCCAAAAGCTTTAACTGCGTTAACCACCGCTAATGTTTCGAGTTCGTATGAGTGGTAGTTCGCTTCGGTTGAGGTGGTTCTTTTACTAAAATATGCCACAACCTTAAGGGTTCTAAAATGCTTCTGAAATAGAACTGCACCATAGCCAATCGAACTAGCATCCGTATGTAATTCGGTTGGAAGAGTTCTGTCAAAAATCGAAAGCAAGGGTTTCTGAGTCAAATGTTTGCAGATATATTTTCGCGCTCTGTCTTGTTCGTCTGTCCATGCAAATATTTCATTTTGACGGGTTAATTTGGTAATACAAGCCACTTCTCTTGAGTAGTTGGGTATGAACTTCCGGAAGTATCCGGTTAACCCTAAAAATTGGCGAACTTGTTTAACAGTTTTAGGAACTGGTGCTTCTAATACAGCTTTTACACGCAATTCATTTGGTCTAACACCTTCACCCGTAATTTCGTGTCCTAGATATACAATTTTTTTAACTAAGAATTTACACTTCTTTAAATTTAATGAGAAGCCAGCTTTTTCTAGAGCAGCTAACACAAGACTTAGTCTCTACATGCCGTCTTCAACGGTTTTGGAAGGAATCAGTATATCATCTAGGTATACCAAAGCAATTTTATCAGTTAACCCTTTCAATGACGCAGTAATTGCTCTCTGATATACCGCAGGAGCGTTAGCTAAGCCAAATGGCATTCGTACATACTCATAATGACCACTTGCAGTAACAAACGCGGTTTTAGGAATTGATGATTCCGACACTGGTATTTGGTGGTAACCAGCAGCCATATCTAGGGCAGTAAAATATTCTGACCCTGCTACTTCATCAATGAGATCTTCAATTCTGGGCAAGGGATAAACGTCTTTAACGGTTATTTTGTTAAGAGCTCTATAATCGATACATAAACGATCTGATCCATTTGGTTTACGTACTAATCTAACAGGAAAACCGTATGGCGATTCACTTTCACGAATAATTCCGTTTTTGAGTAAATCTTCGATTATTGTGTTTATTCGCATTTTTATGTCCCAAGGTTCGCGGTAAGGTGTTTATTTCCTACCGTAATATGGGCTTTATGACTGTTTAGCAATTCTAACATGGGATTTTGACTTTCGATTGGTAGATCTGTTACAATGTGAGTCGGCAATATTTGAGTCATCAATATAGAATGTTTCATTACCAATTTCGGCCCATACATATCATGTGATATTTGGATATAAGGGTTTTGAAATATATTTCGACCGATAAGAACTGTAGATGTCAGGTAGTTTGACGGAATTACGTAGCAAGATAATTTAAATGAAAAGTCGTTGTGTTGAATCGTTATATCTACTTGATGAGTCAGTGTTAAAACTTCTGACGCTATGCCTTTTATAGACACTTCGCATGGTGCGGCTAATATTTTTGAGTTTTCCAGGGACTTATCTTGAACTAATGAACATTCAGCACCTGTGTCGATTAAACATGTTATGGGAAAGTTATTTACATGAGCCTGTACTAGTCATTGGGTGGCATCTACTGCTTGAATCGCATGTACAGGCTTGGGGAGATCCTTAGATTTCAAGGCGGGATTACGGAAACAGTTTTCCGCTTTGTGGCCAGGTTTCTTACAATAATCGCAAATAATAACCCTGGTTTCATTACGGGGAATTGTCACATTTGTATTAGTCTTATCATTTAGGAAATTATTAGTTTTAATTTGCTTACGACAGTCGCGCTTGATGTGACCGGGCAAATTACAGTTATAACAAACCCTACGGTCCATTCGAGGACGCTTAATATCAGTAGAAACATCAGGCATAGCTCGTTTGCGACTTCGTTTAGAAAAATCATTAAGAAGTAACGGTAAATCAGCAATAGAAGTGACATTACTATTTAGGGCATTTGTTCTAACATATTGGTCTTTAATTCCTCCGATGATAATTTCAAGCAATTGCATTACAGAAAAACTTACCTTAGTTTGTTCCAACAGATATAATTTTTCCCTCGCATACTCACAGTACGTTTCAGCTTCGTCGGAACTATAATTCGCGGCCTTCATCAGACGACTGTTTAGATTTCTTTTAAACGGAAAAGCTTCAGTAACATCTTTTCGGAAAGATTCCCAACTTCTAGTTCTAGGTGACCATCTCTCGGCCCATACGGCTGCTTTTCCTTTCATGACAGGAATCGCTCTTGATAGCATTTCGATGGAACCCCACTGAAAAGCTTTACCAACTTCTTCAATTTTATCACACCAGGTGATAGCTCCATCTTCGTGGTTTTCAGGATGAAAACTAGGAAGAGCTACAGGCCCTTGGACTAGGGTTGGCTGTTTGTGTGAATCTGCCTTGCTAACTAATCGTTCCAGCAATTGCATCATCACTGGCATATACGGTGTTTGTGTGTCGAGGTTTTCGGTTGGAGTTGCCATTTATATTTTTGCTATAACGTAGCACTATTCCACTTATTATATGTCAGCGTAAGTATCCCACTTCTGATGTTATAGTTTATAGAAGAGGTTAATAAAAAAAATACTATTTTTTATAAACCACAATCGTTTTATTTAATACACATGGAGCGTCTGTCAAAACCTGGTTCTTGACGTCTGTTCGCCACGAAAGTAAAAAGATATATATATTTATTTTACCACGATCAGTACGTTCAAGTCAGGGTATGACGTATTACAATTACTACATCAACGTTTATAATCAACCAACAATATAATAATGTTGCACAGTCATCTATAACATGTAACAACCAATATATTATTCGAGTGCTTATTAAGTAATATTTAAATCTAAATAAATATTTAGATGATGCTACGATGCTGGAACCAACACAGGCACAACACTAATATTAACACGAACACTAACAAACACACAGTTTTAACATTCACAACACAATATAGTCATATAATATATATTTATATATAGTGTGTGTTTGCGTGCAGAGATTCCCTCTAATAACTAACATTGCACTAGCATCTCCTCAATAAACTCCCACAGCGTATTGATAGTAATATATTATATATATATATGTGGTGTGTATAGAAATATAAAAACTTTGGAGTGATGATGTTGCCACAAGATCCTATAACCCTGCCATACAAGATACTTTTAAATTTGAACACTCACTTACAAAACAACTGTTCTCATAATGATAATAATAATATTATTATGTATATTATGTGATAATGTAAAGACGGACGAGCGCTACCCACTCTGGTCACACTCTGGCCGCACAGCATTAATACGTAAAGACACACTAAAATGTGTGTAAAGTTATACGAGTATGCGATGTTTAATATATAAATGTGATAATAATACGACTATGCGTTCTCTAGCGTTTGTGCCGTTGACTTGAGACCGATGTATACACACAAAATTGTATTGGCAATACTGCTTGGTTTCTTTCTTTCTATATAGTTATTTATAATAGTTATATATATATACGATAGAAAGTGTAGTATAGAGAGTAAAATATTATGGTTTCTAGTGGTGTGTGTTGGACGACACACACGAGACGACAGTGATGTCGATAACTATGATTTTCTATAATAGTAGAGTGAATTTATATATGTTTGTATTAATGTATATATGCTAGTACCATGACAGAAGAGGCTTCTCTTTGTGAAACTACTGACAACAACAACAGCAGCAGCAGCAGCACACTGACTACTACGGTGTTGTCGGATTGTGTTTTGGTCTAGTATGTACGAGTACAAGTCACACGCGTGTGTGTATGTGTTTGAGTATCTTAATAACACATATACGCTACCGGTTAGGTTTGCGACGAACTGTATCAACATAGAACACATCAGATGCCCGCGCGTCTATAGCGCTTGATAAGTGAGTGGTGTTTTACTTCTCAGCCGCCGCTCACCTTCTATTTAAGGAACTGGGCTGGGTTTGGTATATTAAACTGTATACATGTTTAAAAAAGTATTAAAAATATTTAGGTTTTAGTGGTTTTTATTTTAAATAAAATTATAATAAGTAAACATGTCTTATTCTCTCGAAAACATAAAAGAATGTCTATAATCATAATAATAAATATAAATGCAATTTAGTGATGATAAAAATATTGTTTATTGATACTATTTAAATGAGTTGCTATAGAAAATTAGAAATGTTACGGTACAACGTTATTATATCATAACAAAAGCTAATAATAATAATAAATGATAATACAAAAAAATAATGTTTAATATTGTTTATTGAGCTTTACATATAAGATATAAGAATAATTTCTTCAGCCTTGCACATATACAAATAGCATGAAGTATAGATTGTTTCAAATTAGAGTACAAATATCCTCATAGCAAAAGGTTAAAAGAATACTTATGGGTTTAAAAATATCATATTTTCAGGGTGGATTAAATTTATATTAGAATTTGAGGTTGTCAGATAAGAAATTTGTTGCTAATAATTAACAGTTCTTATTAGTAATAATAAATTGTAAACTCAAACTTCATTATCTTTATATAGGGATATTTTCACCAGTTGCTATAAATACTAACGCAGAGTTTAAAATATCAATTATTGCCGCTTCCTTCTTTCGGAAATACATGATATTGAACAAACCGCGTTTAATGATTTGAAACAACAGGCGTGTTCCTTCGGTATTCAATCATGAATTTCTAAATCTTGATCACTTGATCAAGGTCGCTTCGGATCATAATCCAATATAGTTCTCAAAGGAATAAATTGTGATCAGCTGCTGCGAGTACGTTTGGTGGTTATATCTGTAAACTCATTCTGTCACTCTCTCAATATACAAATCATTCAAAACGAAAACTTTGTATATTGTAAATTATTTATTTATTTATCTTCCAAACCCTTTTTCTTTTCTTCGCAATTTTAATAATAAGAATTGAAAAGACAAAATAGTAATTTATATTATTGTTCATTGATAGAAATATTTACACTTACATGATATATCAAAATAATAATAATAATTTCATTCTTACACATGTTTGAACATTTGGAAGTACCTACGCTGTAGTACTGGCAATCATATCGTCACTCGAATAATAATGAATTAGTTGTGCTTCATTTATCTGCAACAATCCGTCCATCGACACGGGTTATCGTAATGCTTAGTATTGAATACATTATTATGAATGTTATTAACTTTATTTGATATATCCGTTATTACCCGAAGTGGGAGATTAGTTGAATCCATAGAATTACGTGGGTCTGCGGTTTGATGTACAGTTTCCAGTTTTCTTCTTTTTCTTAATACAAATATTTCACCAAGTCGCTATAAATTTTGAAAAAGTAGAATACTTTTCCCTTTCCGCGATATTCACTGCATCATTATCTGCGACCTTTTAGTTGTTTCACTATTAAAATATGTTTGCAAAATTTTGAATGTCAGGACAAGTTCAAGATATTCATCTTTATTCTCAAATAATTTTCTTTGCTAGATATTAGCGTTAACAAAGATAGAAAGGTTATACACCAGAGGTCTCATACATATAGCACGTCTTTTAAATCAGTACCTTATTTCGCAAATCTAAGGTTAAAGTATGAGAGTCATTATATCCATAATCCTAATCATCCAGCTTTATTTTCAAACAATTTTCTATTTCAGAATTATTGTTTACAGTTATACATCAGAGGTCTCAACAGATAACATGTCTTTAAAAACAATGCCCTATAGAGTAAATGTATATTTAAAGTTTGTCAGATTATATACAGCTATTAATTACATTTAGATATCTGACTAATCGTAGTAGGAGGAGACTAGTAAAATTCAGATATTTTTTTTTCAATATCGTTAACAGATATAACATACGTTGTTTTAAAATAATAATATACCACAGGAAATCAATTTGTGTAAGTACAAATTACTTAATTTTATTTCACAATGTTACAAAGTCTATTAGTAAAGCATCTTGAGCACTGCCACAAAGATTGCCTCCTGTATGTAGTACAATGCCAACTTCTGCGTTTTAATAGTTATCCATTTCTTGCACCCCTTCATCGGATAATTTTGCGGAACGTAACGGTAAAAATACAACAGATTCTTTCAATTCTACGATGATTTCTTCTGAATTTGATAATAATAATAGTAATAATGTTGGAAATAATTTTGAATCTTTGCTTATGGAATTCCAGTCGAGTTAACATACATTTTTTTTAATAGTAAAATCATGTAATAGATTCTATTAGGATATAATAATAATAATAAAACATACGAAATCAGTTTGATAAGTAAAAATGCTTTATTTCATTTTATATTGTTACAAAATCAATAAGTATAGCATCCTTCGCACTGCCACAGGTTTTTGTTCCTCTGTAAGCAATTGCCGTTTTCTGACTTTTTATAGTGTTATTCATCTCTTGCGCATCTTCATCAGATACTTTTGCGTGAAGGTTAGAAGTAACGGAGCGAATGACCTCTCCGTCGAACACCCCGGTAACGGTAGATATACAACAAAGTCTTCTAATTCAACGACGATTTTTCTTCCAAATTTGATGGAAACAGCTTTAACATTATATATTTCATATGTTTGACCTATGACTAATTCTGGTGTTTTCTAAATAGGTTTAAAATCAGCAATATTTCCGGTGGAGTTAATTTGATTCATTGTTAAACACATAAACATAGAAAAATGTTATATAGCTTAAACGAATACTATAAACAATGTATTATAGCTAATGAAAATGATGATATCTAAATAATATTGAAATAGAGCTTAACTCACTTATTTCTAGTATCCACTTTGCCTCTGATACGAAAATATAACATATGAGTATCGATACTATAATTTTCTTTTATATAATACCTACTGAAATTAGAATGTTCACAGGCGGATTTATTTGATAAAAAATGAAAATTTCAAGCTTTAACTAAGAATAAAACATAAAAATTCACGCGTAAAAGTTACATATTCAATACACAGTCTTATACACACGTATATTTTATAAACACCTACTTTTGGAATTTATTTAATTGCATGCTCATTTTCAAACAGCCTATGTACAACGTATATACAGGTATTGTACTGCCTATTTTCGATTACAATCCGTAGAAACTTTCAAGACGTTTACACACAAATATAAATACCAATATAAAATAAGACCTTTACACGCAAATATAAATACCAGTATAAAATTGTCGAATAAACATACATTTTAAAATGCAAAATCATGTAATAGATTCTATTATTTTAAGACATACGAAATCAGGGAAGTATCCCTACTCCGATAGGGTTATTTTCATTCGTTTAAGATATTTAAACACAAAATTTAAACATTAAATCACATTTGAGGTAGGTGATTAATATTTCTAATGTTTAGAATTTCAATCACTTCCTCTCAGCTTGTTTCATATACAATGAAAATATTAGGGAATACATCTCATATAGGGACTCTCCTTTTACAGTCATACATATAAGATTGTTGGAAAAAATTCCAAAATTATGACGTCAGAACCTTAGAAAAATTTCAACAAATTTTTAGATGGAATGTCAAGATTGGACTGGCAAGATTTTAAATACCATATACAAACATAATTCATATCTTGCATAAATGTTTTGAGTTTCAATCACTTTCTCATTGTACATTCCTGCAATACGACCCTGCATGTATGCTCATTATATCATTTTAAAATATAAGTGTAACTTTCTAAATTAATATTAGAATGTTTGACACTAAATATGCACAACACTACCTGTACGTATACATTTTGCACGTCATAATATAGGAATTTATTTAATAAGGAAAATATTCGATTCATTACATTGACCCTCAAATACTCGTCATACTTCTGGAATTTATTTAATTGCAAATTTTTATCTTATCTCACTAATAACCGTCGCCCAAACCGCCCTTATTACTACTAACCGGTATCAAAAACTTGGTTGTATACGTTTAAAAGTTTGCAAATGAATAGGTATAACGAAGATTTAAATATTTATATATAGTTTTAAACAAGAAAATTCGGTTTGTACTTCCATTTTAACATTATTAATTACAAAAATCGAATTTAGTTTAGCTATATTAAAATTGTACTTTTCATAGCCATTTTTAGTTAGTTTACGGTTACTATAGCTTAAGCAATTACAATCAAGAATGTATATTTTTATATTTACCTGGTTGAATAAACTAAATGAATATTTTATGGAAACATTTTAAATGTTTTATATTGACTTTTTCTTTTAGTTCTAAAAACTCGTGTTCTAGTATTCCACAAAAAGTTTGAAGAGCGCATTAATAATAGATAATTTTATGCGTACATCGTTCTTCTATTAAACACCCGCTTCCATAAATAGAACAGTAAGCAAGCGATGTTAGAATATTACTGCTTTTACATATTTCTTATAACAAGAACAAATTTTAACTACAGATAAATAATTCTTTGAAAAGTATGTGTCAGTTTATATATTATTGACATTACTCGTACACTGGAATTATATTGTTTATCTCAACAAAAATAAAAACCGAAAACATAACCTCTTTAATTTATTTCTGTATTCATTTGAATAAGTTATTTTTACTTTCTTATACGCAGTATAAGTAAGTATTGTAATCATGAAAAATTTTGATTCGAGATCTTAACGGAAATATATCATTTGACCTTCCCTGAATTGAGTCTGACCATTTTTGAGATGACGTATGTCTGTGTGTGTGTGTGTGTGTGTGTGTGTGTATGTGTGTATGTGTGTGAGTCTGTCTGTGTGTATGTGTGCGCTCTACAGTCTAAACGGTAAAAGGTAGAGTTATGAAACTTCATACTTAAAATTTGTATGTGCCTGGCAAGAAAACCTCCTATCTTGAAAAGAATACTCCCACAGGAAGTGTTTGTTTACTTTATTCATTTTTTGCATATTCTGATTTAACTCAAATACGGTAGTTTTTACAGCAAAATTTTTAGAATGAAAACAATATATATTAATATTTCGCTTAACGTTAACTGAAAATACTTTTCAAATAAGGTACTGGTTCCAAAAAAAAAGATTGTTTTTTTAATATTCTGCTTTAACTAAAAAATGGTAGAATGAAAATAAAGATTTTAATATTTCGCAAATATTTTATTTGAAAAGTATATTCAGAGAAGGTACCGGTTGCAACAAAATTTAAGTTATTTTCAACATAACATTCAATACTTCTCACGTCTATTAGCGGACGTTATTCCTATACAGTTGTCCTCTGGTAGTAGTTGATCTACTCGCCACGGCATGCCTGGCACTTATCCACATACAAGTATAAACTGGCTACCATAAAGATGTCATCCGCTATTGCACGACTACCTTAATCATACATGTATGACAGTTCGTGTATTGTTACTGATTGTTCCATTTGTATATAATTGCGAATATATTCAGCGGACGATATTTTTGTTATGTTTATAAAAATTTCAAATATTTCACATTCATATTCGTATTGTAATCTTGAAAAATGTTGATCTAGAAATTTAAACGTAAATATATCTTTCGACCTTCTCTGGATTGAGTCTGACTGTTTTTGATATGATTTTTCAGAAAAGGTACTGGTTAAAAAAAAAAAAAGTTATTTTTTTTTACTTTTTATATCTTATATTGAATAGTTCGTGTATTGTTGCTGATTGTTTCATTTGTATACAATTGCGGATATAATAAGCGGACGATCTTATTGCAATAGTGGTAGTAGTTGGATAATTTATAAATAATAAGGTAGGTAGGATTAAAATTTAAAGGCGTATCAGCCTCTTGGGCTATTCACGCCATAAACTATATTATGAAATAAACTTACCTTTTAAATATATATTGTGTAAAAATAAAACTAAAGACTTAAAATCTATTAAATGTAAAATATTAATAAAGAGGATTCAAAAATTATATATGTAACAAATCAAGCTAGTTGCGTACCTAGTTCAGTTTTGCTGAGCTAGGTAATTCACGATTAGCAAATGCAACTAGCTACGTCATATCTAGCAACAGTTGCAAAAAAATGGTACATTGCGCATTTAACAAAATGCTGCTAGATCGGGATTTGTTTGAATTTAAGTCAAAATTGAGTATAAAACCGCGATGTCGCTTGAAATCGGGGTCCCAGTCCAGATTGCGATTAGCGAGTAGTTTTTTGTCAGTAAGTATCGTAAGCTTTTATTCAGTATCGTTTGTAAATCCATTTTTGTAGTAATATTTGTTATATTTTTATTGTTTGAATTAAATTCTTATTTATTATTTGTACCAATTTAATTCTTTCACGAGCTAATCCTAGTCTGGACATATCTAAGTGTATTAGAAGATTCCACCTAAAACCATCCACCAGGTGACTATAGAAGAAACATCGCTACACGCATATAGTTAGGAGGGAGCCAAACGCGTGCACGTTCTCTTAAGACGCGCGTTTGTTACATATATAAATAAATGAAATATACAGGTCTAACATTTTAAAAATAAAATGATATTGTAAAATATTATTGAGTGCTACAAAAAATACGTGTATAAATAAAATTAAAGACAAAGCTAGCACTTTTAAATAAAGGCAAATAGACCTGTATTCCAGAGGAACAGGACGATCCTGTCAATGAGTGTCGAATGGTCACCAAGGGAAACCGACAGGTCAAGTGACAGACCCGCCCAGTTTCGCTGCTCGGTAATCTGGGAGCTCTCCAACAAAACGTGCGCCACTGTCAAAGCAGTGTCACACGTTTCGCACAACGGAGCCTCCTCACGGCGCAGAAGATGACCATGCGTCCACCAGGTGTGCCCTATTCGGAGTCTCGCCACAGCGACCTCCTTCTTTCAAACTGCCCTATGGGAAGAATCCCATGGCCTTACGTTGTGCTTAACATTTTTAAGCTTGTTGGAAGCTATATGACTCCACCTTTCCTGCCACTTAAGTAGTGTATAAATGGCGGTTCTAACTCAAAAAAACCTGAACGTACCCCGTTTTTTGCTAAAAAAACCGTGAAAAATGCCCATAAAAGCGTACTCTGTCCCTATTTTTACGGTTTTTTGCTAGAAAAAACGTGAAAATGCCCATAAAACAGTACTTTTGCCCTTTTTTTAGTAAAATGTACAAAAGTGTAAATTGACAAACCTGAACGTATAGACAAATTTTTTCCCTAATAAATGGAGAATAAAAACCAAGTAGCGAGTATGCTAAATAGAAGTAATTCACAATTTAGAAAATTGTCAGAGTTGGAGAATAAAAGGTATAAAATCGAATATTTTGAGGTAATTGAAGGAAAGTATGGTGAGCAAATAATAGTTGGTATAGACAATTTTAAAGTATCATTACCTGAACGGTATAATAGATTTATACCAAGTATTGAAGAGTTGAACAGTAATCCTCCTAGTTTAAAATATAACGGTAAGAAGAAAATAGGTAATAGAGAGATGCATGATATAGTATTTGTTTAAACGAATAGTTAAAAATATAAAAAAATAAATATTGAATTATTAATGAACATAAAACATAAATAAAGTACAAAAAACATAAACTAGACATAAATAAAATACATAAAACATAAACTAGACATAAATAAAGTACATAAAACATAAACTAGACATAAATAAACTACATAAAACATAAACTAGACATAAATGAAGTACATAAAACATAAACTAGACATAAATAAAGTACATAAAACATAAACTATACATAAAAAAGTACATAAAACATAAACTAGACGTAAATAAAGTACATAAAACATAAATATAAAACATGAATCATAAAATAATATAATTTTTTCTTAAATAAATATGTGATAAGAGCTATGAGAAGTTAGTAAAACAATTTAATATATCTAAGAAAAAAACAATAGATGCTTTAAAAATATATAATCAGAGTGAGTTTGATAAAATTGAAGCTTTAGAGAATCAATATAAACCTATAATTAAAGTTTTGAATAAACAATGAAAAGCCATAAAAGAAACAACAAATGCTATTGCTGATGCAAGTATATCAAGAAATGCAATGGTACACTGGCGAAATCCTATAGCATCATCAACTTTAAATGATTCATATGAAGGCGATGAAGAAACAATAGTACCAATGGCTAAACAAAGAGTTGTTCTACCAGGTGAAATGGCTGTTGTTAATTCCATAGAAGATGCATATTTAAATCGACAACAAGATTAGAGAGACACAACTTACGGAATTAGTCATAAAACTGAACATGGTTATAGATTGGGGAAAGAGCTGAATAAAACGAGAGATTTGTTATTTAATGGTTATAAAATAGATTTCGATGAAGATCATATCATATTATACAACAACACTGAACAACAAAATAAGAAATATCAAAAATGAGAATATATTGACTTTCTTAACATTGAAACAACCACCTTACTAAGATTGGAATAAATTTAAAAATGCACATGTAGCTGACTAAACAAATTATATAGAAATTTTATTTCTGACAAGGGCATTGCAAATGTATGATCAACCTACACGTCAGATAAGGTCTAGTTCAGATAAATATGAACAACTAATATCACCTATGTGGCAAGATTATAATAACTTTAGAGGTGCATCTATATATACATCGTCACCAAAGACCAAGCAACAAGCTGAATTTGATATAAATAGACCTATACCATCAACGTCATCTGGGAAAGGTTTATTTAAAAAATATAATACAAAAGAAAAAGAATATGTGTATTGGGATGATCCTAAAGAATTACAAGATCGCTTAGATTATCTAATAGCGGAAAAACTAGCCGGTAACGATAACGTTCAAAATGAAATAATAAATAAAGAGGAGGAATTACATGAGAGGTATGGTAGCGGTATTAATTTTTTTACTCCTAAATGATACTAAATAAAGTTGGAGTTAGTGATGAATATCTAGAAAATAATAATGTTAAAGGTGTTCCTGGAATAGGTTTTAAGTTAACAGAAGATGGTCATTATGATATACAAAACAAGAAATCATGTAATGTGGGAATGTCTGAAAATGTGAATGATGCATGTAAAAAATATTATGTTGACCAATTATTATTAGATAGTGTGATAAAAATTGAAACTGACATAAAAATTAAAACAAATGATATGGGTAAATTAATTAATGAAAATACGAAGTCTTCAATAAATCAGAGACTTACCACTATATTTAGCGAATTGGATTATCATATTAAAAATCAATTTAAACGGCTGTCAATACCTATTCAATTACGATATAACAAATTTGATGAAGACGGTTTCTATATACGTGAATATAGTATATCTAATGATACTATTTATTTAACATAAAAACTGAAAAGTTAACAATATTCCCAGAAGGTGCATGCAGTGAAAAACATGTTAATGATAGAGAATATAAAACATAACCGGATGGCTTTGAGGTGAAAAAACGTGAAAAACTTAGATTTAAACGATTTATAAGTACTGATAATGTTTCATGGGCCAATATAAATGTTGAATTAATTATTACGCATCAGTAGATTTCTTATGTAATAAATGAGTGAGTATTGTGTTAAATGTAAGACAAAGACAGGTTCTAAGAATGTGACTAGAACAACATCTAAAAAAGGTCAGCCAATGTTAAAAGGGGAATGTGTAGTTTGTAATACAAATAAATGATCATTTATAAAAAAAAATAGGTGATGGTATTAAAGAAGATATCGCGGATGAAATACATAAACTATTTAGGCGTAATTTTCAGAGACGTAAAGTTTTAACAATAACAATTGATGATTTATGGCAGGCTGATTAAGTTGAATCGATTACAAATCAGGATAAAGGATATAAACATATTTTGACAGTTATTGATGTATTTTCTAAATTTGCATGGGCTATTCCAATTAAAAATAAAACTGGAGAAAGTGTATTTAAAGCGTTTAAATAGATTATAACTAACCGCAGTCCAACACATCTACAAACTGACCGTGGACTTGAATTTTATAATAAAATCTTTCAGCAATTAATGCATGACAGTAAAATTAATCATTATTCAATATAGTCTGAAGTAAAAGCATCTGTTGCTGAACGATTTAACAGGACACTTAAAGAAAAAATGTGGAAGCGATTCACTGTAAACGGTAATTACAAATGGTTCGATTTGCTACCTCAATTAGTAGAAGAATATAACAACACTAAACATAGCACAATTAAAATGACACCTGTACTAGGTTCAATGAAAGAAAATAAGAAATCTTTAAAAAAAAATTTTGCTCAAACAGTACCTACTTAACCTCCCAAATTTATAATAAATGACAAAGTAAGAATATCAAGGTATAAAACTATTTTTGCGAAAGATTATACTCCAAATTGGTCGAATGAAATATTTAACGTTTGTAAAATAATATATTCTGACCTTATTACATATCATATTAAGGACTACAAAAATAAATTAATAGAAGGTTGTTTCTATGAACAAGAAATGAGTAAAACAAAGTACCCGAATGTTTTCCTAGTAGCGAAAGTAATAATACGTAAAGGAAATAAAGTGTTTGTTAAATGGTTAGGGTTTGATAACACTCATAATACATGGAAAGAAAAAGATGCTGTAATAAATTAACAAATTTATTTTGTTATAAATGGATGGTCCAGATTTTTTTATATGTAGAGAATGTTTAGTGTGTGCATTTAGAAGAAATGATAAAATACCTTCTTGTGACAATTGTGGGTTCTATATAATAACTAAATCAAACAAAAAATATTTTACAAAGCCATGTAATAAAATCAAATATTTCGTAATATTACTACGTGAACATAAAGAGACGGTTAATCCAAATCACAATGTATATGGTTTTAATGCAAATGATCAACAAATGTTAGTTGAAAAATATACATAATTTCTTTCTTATATGTATAAATCAGGTCCGGATAGATCTATAAGTCATAATTATTATATTTGTAAATAATTGGACAATGCGCTCACACAACATAGAAAACTTGAATATGACCGTTTATGGAAAGACTTTCTAGATTATTACGCTAATAGAGAAATAAGGGAAGCAATAATCAATATTGAAGATTATACCGTTAAAGAAGATCTAAGAAAAGTAAAATTAAAGTCTTTACAAACACGGATTTTTTTTATTAATAAATGACAAAAATTTGTAGTGTTTGCAATATTACCAAAGACGTTAATAATTTTCATAAAAATAAAGAGGAATATAATGCAAGATGCAAAACATGTATGACTAATTATTATTTCACAAATAAAAATAAACTTAGTAAAAAAGTGGAATGTGAATGTGGAAGATTTGTTGTAAAATCATATTTTCGTAGTCGCATGTCTAAAAATATACATTTACGAAAATATTAACAAATTTGTTTTGTAATAAATGGAGATCAACACAATTAAAGAATTACGACAGATGTGTAAACTAAATTGATATTAAATGTTATTATAGAATGAATAAACCTGAATTAATATTTCATTTAAATAGACTCCCGTTTGAAGATGATATATTTAGTGCACCTAAGCCTATCAGAATTGCAAAAGTAAAATGTGAAGGTTGTAGTACATATTATGATCCAGAAAAACGTGCAGAATATTTTAGAAGTAATAAACATTCATTTAAACAAAATTGTAGAATTTTAGAGGTTGAAACTGCATTTCAAAATAGGTTGGCCACATATCATATAAATAATAATACTAACATAAGAGACCATTCAATATTTCTTGCCTCTATTAAATATACTTTATTAAATAAAATACATGAAAAGCTGGTTGATAATAATCTTAAGGTAAACTTGAAATTATTTTGTAATTATAAGCAGCTTGACATTGAATCTGAAATTATTGAAGAACAAATTTTTAAATCACGCAATGTAGCCATTTTTGATAGTACCGACCTAGAAGAATACTATGCTGAAGCATAAGAAAACTTACTTGCTGAACTGGAGGAATTTGAAAGAAAGGGATCCGGTTGGGTTTTATATAGTGTAAATTCTATAGAGCTACGAATTACTAACTATGTTCCATTACGTTGATTTTCTTATGTGGCACTACCAAAATGGATACAAGGCAAGAAAGCAGTTGTAAATGTGGAAAATAATGACGACATGTGTTTTATGTGGTCATTATTATCAATCTTACATCCAGTAGATATAAATACTTGTAGATTAACAAACTATAATAAATATATAGATCAAGTTGAAACAATGTTTAATGGTATTCGATTTCCTATGGCACTGAAAGATATTAGTAAATTAGACAGGCAGATTAATATCTCGGTAAATGTATATTCTATTGATGAGCAAGAAATAATATTTCCAGTATGTGTAACAAAAGAACAGAAAGATCAACATATAAATTTGTTGTATATAAAGGACGATAAGAATAGTCACTATTGCTGGATAAAAAGTATTTCACGATTAGTGGGATCTCAATTATCTAAGCAAAAAGGTTCAAAAGATCTCTGTGATCGATGTTTATTATTTTTTAATTCAGAGTATAAGTTAAACATTCACAAAGTTGATTATAAAACCAAAGATTCAGTAAAAGTAATTATACCAAGTAAAACTGAGAAAATCCAGTTTAAAAAATATAGAAATACAATGAAAGTTCCATTTGTTATATATGCACACTTTGAATGTCTAACAAAAAAAATTCAAACATGTGCACCATCAAATAACAAATCATACTCACATAGATACGAAAAACATGAACCTTCAGGTTTTTGTTATTATATAAAATACATACATAAAGAATAAAAGCCGCCTGTTGTATATAGAGGTCCTAATGCCGCAATAGTATTTATGGATAGAATTAGACAAGAAGTAGAAGAAATTGGTAACTATTATGATGAAATTGAGGAAATGCTACCTCTTACCCATACAGAAATAGAACAATAAAATACTATTAATAATTGTACTTTATGTGGGTGTAGGTATACAGAAGAAAATAAAAAAGTACGCCATCATGATCATTTGACTGGAAAATATATAGCACCTCTTTGTAATACTTGTAATTTAAAATGTAAATATCCTAAATTTGTGCATGTATTTTTCCATAACTTGTCCGGTTACGATTCGCATTTATTTATCAAAGAACTTGCTTATGATGACCAAGGAATAGATTTAATCCCATGTAATGAAGAACGGTATATAAGTTATACTAAACATACAGATGATCTACAAATTAGATTTGTGGATTCATTTAAATTTATGTCGAGTGGTTTTGAAAATCTTGCAAAGAATTTAAAAAAAGAACAAAAAACACCATTGAATAAATACCTTAAAGAAGATGAGGTTGACTATGTAACTAAGAAACTAGCATATTGCTATGAATACATGGATTCATGGTCAAGATTTGCAGAGACAAGTGTTCCACCAAAATCGGAATTTTATAGCGAACTAAACGATTCAAACATAAGTGATACAGACTATGAACATGTATTAAATGTATGGAATAAATTTAATATGCAAAATCTAGGAGACCTTCATGACTTGTTTGTAAAAACAGATGTATTATTGTTGGCGGATATATTTGAGAATTTCAGATTAATATGCTACAATTTATACAATCTAGACCCAGCATGGTACTTTACAACACCTGGACTAACAAGGGATCCAATGTTAAAATATACAAAACAGGAATTAGACTTAATATCTGAATTTGATATGATTTTAATGATTGAAAAAGGTATTAGAGGAGGAATAGCACAGTATTGTAAGCGGTATGTAATGGCAAATAATAAATACATGGAAGATTATAACCCCGCAAACTCATCTAATTATTTAATGTATTTAGATGTCAATAATTTATATGGTTGGGCAATGTCGCAGAAGATGCCATATGCAGGTTTTGAATGGGCTAGTAAAATATTAATTTAAATCTAGCGGATGATGCAAATGAAGGATATATTGCTGAAGTTGATTTAGAATATCCCATGGAGTTACATGATTTACCACTGGCGCCCGAATCAAAAAATCCACCAGGATCTAATCAATGTAAATTACTAACTACATTGGATAACAAAAAAAGATATGTTTTACATTATAAAAGCTTGAAGCAATATCTATCAAAGGGAATGGTATTAAAACAGGTACACAGTATAATAAGTTTTAGACAATCTTATTGGTTAAAGTATTATATAGACTTGAATATGGAAATGAGAAAGAAAGCAAGTAGTGAATTCGAAAAGGAGTTTTATAAATTAATGAATAACAGCATATTTGGAAAGTCTATAGAAAACATTAGAAAACGTGTAAGCATAATACTATGTCCAAATGCTAAAAAAAGTGAAAAGCTTATAAGCAAACCAAACTTTAAACATAGAAACATCTTTACTGAAAATCTTGTGGTCATACATATGAATAAAACTAAAATAAAATTCAACAAACCAATTTTCATTGGTTTGTCTATATTAGATATATCAAAAGAGTTATGTATGATTTCCATTATAATGTTATGAAACAAAAATATAAGCATAATATAGAGTTACTCTATCAAGATACGGATTCCTATATTTATAATATTATCACGGAAGACTTTTATGAAGACATGAAACATATGATAGATCACTTTGATACATCCGACTATCCAGTTGATAGTAAATATAACATACCCATAGCGAACAAAAAGGTACTTGGAAAAATGAAAGATGTAAATATGGGCTCTCCAATGACAAATTTGCTGGCTTAAAGGCAAAAATGTATGCTTTTGATGTATTAGGTAAAACAGTTCAAAAGAAGGCAAAAGGTATCAAGAAAAATGTAGTTAAGAATAATATTATTATTGACGTTTAAAAAAGCTGTTTATTTAATAGCGAGAAGATGTCCAGAACAATGAATACTATTATAAGTGTAAAGCATCACATTTATTCCATCAATCAAAATAAAATTGCTCTGAATCCTGCCGATAATAAAAGATATATACTAGAAAATGGGTTTGACACATAACCATGGGGTCACTATTCTATTAATAAAAATTAACTGTAGATATATTAATATTTAAATAATAAATATATAAAAATAATTGTAGATATTTAAATTAAAATATTTAAATAATAGATATATAAAATAATTGTAGATATTTAAATAAAAATATTTAAATAATGTATATAAAAAATAGTTGTAGATATTTAAATTAAATATTTAAATAATAAATGTAAAATATAATTGTTGATATTTAAATTAAAATATTTAAATAGATATAAAATATAATTGTAGATATTTAAATTAAAATATTTAAATAGATATATAAAAAATAAATGTAGACATTTGAATTAAAATATTTAAATAATAGATATAAAAAATAATTTTAGATATTTAAATTAAAATATTTAAATAAGATTAATGTAGTTAAGATAAAATGTTCTCATTCAAGCAATGGCTATATTTACCATTTGCCATATCTTTCTCCATATTTATGGCTAGAAAATCATATTTCTTTTTCCAACAAAAATTACAAAGATCTCTTAACTTTTCTATACTCATATCCGTGCAAGCGAAATCATTAAATGCATGTATTAAATTAGTACTATCAGTAAAGCGTCAAAGCATAATATAGTTTGCATTAACTCTGACCATCTGTTTCGGTATGCGGCTTAATTTTTGACATGTGCATATACAACAAAGACCATTATGTCTACCTCTACTAAAGTAATCTTCAAGTATTTTTATTTTTCGTGTATCAATATCATCAAATATTACTACTGAATTAGGATTGACATTTTCTACAGGTGTAACGCCTTCAGCATTTTCAAATTTGTAAAAGCCTATACGATTTTTCAAATGACTATTCATTTCATTTACACCTCTTCAAGATATTTGTATTTTAGTTGATGAAATGATTTTGAATAAACATATATATTTTGATATATTAAACCGTTATGCGTATCTTTTAACATTTGTAGTATAATGTTTGTTTTACCACAATTTGATGGTCCACATATTATACATCTTATAGTGTTGGGGAAATATTTATATCTATTTTGTTGCTCTTCTTCTATTGTTATATTCTCTAAACCTTTTCCTACTTTTTTAATTTTAAACTCCATGTATTAGCGATTAAAAGACTTTTACTACCGAGTTTGTCAAGCTTCTATATTTTATGTTGGTATCACTCACAATCAGACAGTGTACAATGGTTTTTTCTGTAAACTTTTTATTAAACTGGAAGTCAATCTTTACATCTGTCATTGATTCCTTTATGGTCTCGTTTTGATATAAACAACCTATAACAAATATTGGATAGTTTTCATTAAACTCATATTTAGAAACAATAGGTGCATTAATATGTTTGTTATTAAGGAAATATGTATTTTGAAAGTTGTTAAATATTGTTTGTACACTACTATAGTCATTGTGGACAGTATCTAACATTAAGTTTTCCTGTGGATAGCCATCGTTGTTTAATAATGCTTTTATATCATGTAGGTCAATAAATTCAAATTTTGAATTATTTACAGTTACATCTGTATCACGATTTTTAGAAAACGCTATGATAAAATATTTTGGACGTTTTGCTAGGGTTGCTACTCGCCATGTACATTTCATCACATCTTTAGGAATTGTAGGATAACATTCATAAGTCCATGAATTATAATTTATTATTTGCTGTTTGTTTGAAGCTATAAGATTACTAATTTCTATTTGTTGTTCCAATGTGGTAATTACTAGTGGCATACTCCAATATACTTCTGAAATATTAATTTGCAAATTGTCTTTTAATGTCACAGGTGCTAATAAACAATTTGAATCATCGGTTGCTCTAAATAGTTGTAGTTACTGACTGACACGTAAAATAGCTTTATTATATGTTTCATTTACACCGAAAATATTTTTTAGTGGTACAGTAATGGAAAAATATCCCTTTTCATCTAAAACATTCTCAGTGCCCCAGCCATCAAACATGGCTTGTTTATTAAAAGTAGTTAAACCTTTAAGTGTTGTTGTATAACCTGGAGCAATAACAACTTCTACTTCTTTACTGGATATTAAATATTTTATTTGTGAATAGAGATGCATTATTCCATTTTGAACAAATTGAATCGTCTTATAATTAGCAGATGTCAGTAAGGTACCTTTGCCTATAATCTTACCGGCTATTACAAGATTACTGTTTGCAGTGTCTTAAATAACATCCTTATTGGGTACTTTAATCTCTGTAAATGTATTTGGTGTTTTAATTCTAACTACTATCATAGGTAAATATTTTATATATTGGTAACCCTGGATAGGTGGTTTATGTACTCGCTCATTAATAGAATAATCAAATATTGCTGTATCCATTTATATAGAAAAAAATATTACGTTGTTCTTATATGTAAAGTTATTAACAAAGGTTCAGTTCTAAAGTCTATTAAATTATCATCTTGATCTATTAATATAAATTCCAATTTATCTATTTTATTTAATATTAGTGGATAATATGCCAAGTTTATAGGTTGCTCAATTATATCATAACCAGGTCTTACGTTTAGAAGAAATTCATATTTTGTAATAGTTTCTGTAGAGCCGATATACCATCCTTTTGTAATATTGGAACATATTTTGATAGTCTTAACAGGAAATATATCCAAAGTGTTATCAGACATGTACAGTATGTTTGCTCTAGTACCCTTTTACTAAATCCCAGCAATGGTCCTTTTGAGTTATATGCTGTAAAGTCGATGGTATAAATACTTTTAATCATATTTTTCATAGTATTGTCATTTGGTTTTAATGTGAATCCTATACCGATAATTTCTTCTAGTATGTCTTTCAAGTCTTTATATCTATATGTACCATCATCAATTTTAATTGTTTTACTAACACCCTCTTTAATATAAGTAAAAGTATTATTTCTTAATTTTTCTAATACATTTGGAATATTAAATGATGTTTTTAATCTTTTCAGACACAATTCATATCAACCATCTGATAAATCTAGTGAGGGGAAAGAATTACTACTTAAAATAGATTGATTCAAATTTTTATAATTATCTTATGTGAGTGAAACCATTTATTATAAAAGAAATTATATATAAATTCTATACATAACTTTCCACAATTTGTTTTACTGTATGACTGTTGTCTGTCATAATTATAATATATATATCAGTCTTATTAAAATACTTTACTTATTTTATTTCAGGGTTTACGTTTCCATAACTATCAAAATAGTAAACTTTATTATCAATTATTTATATAAGCTACCCAGTGAGTACCTGGTCCCGAATTAGAATCCAAATTAACTATACCTGATTCATTCTTGTTAATTAGTTTAGGCATGGTGTCTTCCATAAATACACCTCTAAAATATGGAAGTCTAAACTCTTTAGCATATTTAAATATTTCTATATTTGACAATGGTCTCTCTGTTATCAATTAATTTTTATTTTTCCTCCACGTTTCTGTTTATTATATGCAGGATTGCCTATATACATCCCATTAACAAAAACCTAATCGCCTACCTTTTTACCTGCTTGCAACATTGCACCTGTTCCTAGAGCGGCTAATGCACCTTTAATTAATGTCATTACAGCTGGAATTGCGAACGGAAGAGAGCTGCCATTTTTTACAGCAATATCAGATAATGCACCGCCTAATTTTATACATGATCCTTTTACTATTGGTGCTGCTGGCAAAAGTATAACACCACCTTTCATGTCTGTTAAACTATTTAATAATTGCGTTGTTGGTAAATCAATACTGCCTTTTACATTTTATAATTGATTTACAAAATCCTGTACATTGTTTGAATTAGAATTTTGTAATGCCACCATTAAAATTGTGACAGGAATAGGTATTTGTGATGGAGGACTTATTTTTTTATCTGAGATGCGGATAATTTTATAGTAGCTCCTACTCCTTCCTGTTTAGCTTTTTGAATTTTATTTAATTGACTTTTACTCAATATTTCTGCCATTTCAACTGATTTATTAGTATAAAAATTAAGACCCATTCCCATTTTAAGTTTCACTTTCATTATACTTGTAACTGATCGAGCAGCTATTTTTTCTTTAAAACTTCAATTTTTATCTAATACTCTATTCCATGCTTTATTTTCTAATATATAATCAGCTTAATTTCTGTTGTATACATCTGTATATTTAGAATAAGCTATGTCATGTTCTCGGCAAGCTTCATCTAATCCGTTACCTCCTTTATCACCTCTTGCTAATCGCTTTTCTAACTTGGTACCTGGACCACAGTAATTATAACCTGGTATATGTACTTCAAGCGGTAATTTATTTATTAAACTATTTACAAATCCAGATCCTTTTTCCCTCATTTATAAAGAAACATTTTCCCGTTCTAAATAGAAGATTATCTTGAAAACGTAAATATGTTTACCGCAAATCTTATAAACATTATAGTAAAATTAATCTAGGTATGCATTTGGGTGAAGTTTTATTTACAGGCAGTAGTTTATCAGCGATAGCAATGCACTTATTATCAGTTATCGCTGTCGGGTCACCTTTACTTATGTGTGTCTCTGAACTCTTAAATATAAATGAAAAAATGATTGAATTCAAGAAATGCTATGATTTTTATAACAATTTACTATAAACATTTAAATCTGGTGAAATATTAGAGGCTCAAATATTTATTAAGGAACGCGAGTTTATCAAAAACATTAATTACTTTTGCGTTGAGAAATATTTAAAAGAAAAAAAGTTGACCGGTTATGATGCTATGTGAAGTAATATTCAACTATTATGTGCATTTATAATAAACCTTTTTTTTGTCATATTTATTTTCTTTAAATAAATTCTATATCATTTTTACGTTATATTTTAAACTATGACGATTGCTCACCATCCTTCCAAATTAAATTATTATCATCATTTGTTAGTTATATTTAATTATATTTACCTAATTTATATATTTATTTTGTTTAAACAAATTCAATATTTATTTTTTTTATTATTTTAACTATTCGTTTAAACAAATTCTATATCATTCATCTCTCTAGTACTTATTTTCTTCTTACCGTTATATTTTAAACTAGGAGGATTACTGTTCAACTTTTCAATACTTGGTATAAATCTATTATACCGTTCAGGTAATGATACTTTAAAATTCTCGATACCAACTATTATTTGGTAACCATACTTTCCTTCAATTACCTTAAAATATTCGATTTTATACGTTTTATTCTCCAACTCTGACAATTTTCTAAATTATGAATTACTACTATTTAACATATTTGCTAATTTGTTTTTATTCTCCATTTATTAGCGAAAAAAATTGTTTATACGTTCAGGTTTGTCAATTTAAACTTTAGCACATTTTACTAAAAATAGGGCAAAAGTATTCATTTATTGGCATTTTCACTGATTTTCTAGCAAAAAACCGTAAAAATAGGGCAAAAGTACCCTTTTATGGGAATTTTTCACGGTTTTTCTGGCAAAAAACGGGGTACGTTCAAGGATTTTTTGAGTTAGAACCGCCATTTATACACTACTCACTTATTCATGATCGGATGCTTAAAATAACTTTTGAGGTCATCAGCAAGCACCCAATCACAATCAATGGTGGCCTTGGACAAAGCTCGCTTAGCTGCTGCATCAGCTGCTTCATTCCCGCGAATACCAACATGACTCGGTACCCAAATAAAGCGCACGATAGACCCTTTTGACGATAGGGTCATCAAGGTTGCTTGTATCTGCTGCAATAGAGGAAGTTTAGGGTACAAAGAATCAATCGCTTTCAAAGCGCTCATTGAGTCTGACACAATAACAAAAGAATTACGTGCGAGTCTACTTATAAAGAGAAGTGCTTATTAGAGTGCATACAGCTCGGCCGTGTATACGGACGAGAGTTTGTGAAGACGAAACTCACATGCACCTCTTGCCGAAATATAAGCACATGCAACCCTGTCGTTGCTCTTCGAACCGTCGGTGTAAATGCGAATCCATTGCCGATAGTTGGCAATGATTCGAGCAAACTCACGTTGGAACAGAATGGGTGGAGTAGAGGATCGATCTAGCTTTGAAAGCGCATAGTTGGTATTCGGACGGGAGAATGTCCAAGGAGAAAAGGGGTTGAAAAAAGTTTCTGGGGTTGAAGGAAGTTCAAAATTAACTTCTCCAAAAGTATTGCGAGATCTGATAGTAAAGGAACACACCGAACGAGCGCTTCTGTCATAAATCTCCGCAAACTGTTGACCAAAGACAGTGTCAAAAACCAGGTGATATGGTTTCGACTTCATGGCTGCCATGTAGTTCATGGTCAAAAGCCTGCGACGATCATAAAGTACTTGGTATTGGACTGGTACGAAAAGCACTAGTAGCTAGACGAATACCAGTATGGTGGATCGTATCAATGGTTTTGATAACGGATGGCCTGGCAGAAGCGTAAGCGATACAGCGGTAGTCCAGCTTGGAACGTATCAAAGCCCGATACAGGCGCAGCATAGAAATTCTATCGGCACCCCACGATTTGGAAGAAAGAAATCGTAACAAATTTAGAGAAAGCCGACATTTTGCCTTCACAGCCACAAGATGGGCACGCCAGTCAAGCTTCTTGTCAAATAGAAAACCTAGAAAACGGACAGTTTCCACAAATAGAAGATCAGTACCGTTGAGAGAGAGAACAGGATCTAAGTGAAGGTGACGGCGTTGACGGAAGTGAATGCACTCTGTCTTGGCTGCAGAAAATACGAAACCTTGCTCAGTAGCCCAGGCATGAAGACGAGTGATTGTTAACAGCAGCTGACGCTCTATGGAAGCTATATTGCGAGAGCAGCAGAAAATCGCCAAGTCGTCCACGTACAGGGTTCCCAGGACAGATAAACGAATACACTGAGAAACACCGTTGATGGCCACAGCAATCAACGTGACACTCAAAATTGTTCCTTGCGGTACTCCGTTTTGTTGAGTAAAATTGTTGGAAAGATCATTTCCCACACGAACTTGAAATTTCCCTAAAGAAAGAAAGCTTTCAAGAAATATGGGAAGATTACCTCTCAAGCCCCAGGAGTGTAAAGTGCGCATAATACCAATACGCCAAGTGGTATCATAGGCTCGGGCAATATCAAAAAACACAGCTACCATATGTTGCTTGTTGAGAAAAGCAACCCGGATGGTTGATTCAAGTCTTACAAGGTGGTCTGCAGTGGAACGGTTATGGTTAAAGACGCACTGGATGTTATCCAACAGGTTGTTTGAATCCAGGAACCAAACAAGACGACTGTTGATCATGCGTTCCATGAGCTTGCAGACATAGCTGGTAAGCGAGACTGGGCGATAGCTTGATGGCTGTGTTTTGTCTTTTCCAGGCTTTGGGATTGGTACAATAATCGCATCACGCCATGGTGTTGGGCAAAAACCGGAAAACCAAATGCGATTATACATTTGTAAAAGAAACGTTTTACCAGCAGGATCCACATGGGGAAGCATCTGGTAGTGAATAGAATCAGGTCTAGGACCGCTGTCATGCGATTCTGAAATCGCACGTTCAAGTTCATCCACGCTGAAAGAAAGATTGTGGATTTCGTCGCCCGGAGAAACAAAATTGAGACATTGGCGTTCCATGATTGATTTTCGAGCGAGGAACTCAGCTGGATAGTGTTTGGAACTTGAAGTATCCGCAAAAGTGGATGCTATAATATGAGCAACATCAGACCGACAGGTAATGACATTGCCATTGATTTTTAGGCCAGAAACAGCGCAAGAATGTGATCGGCCAGATCTTATTCTGACCTTTTCCCATACCTTTGAAACTGGAGTGGAGGTTGTAATGGAAGAAATGTATTTCTGCTATGACGCACTCTTACTCTTCCGAACAATTCTTCTAGCTTTTGCTTTGGCTTGGAAGAATTGGATCATATTCTCGGTGGTTGGAAATCGTCTGAAATGGCGAAAAATACGTCGCTTTTCTCGAATAGCAATCTTGCACTCCTCGTTCCACCAGACAACGGGTATTTTATTAGAATAAATAGGTGTCAGAGGAATACTCTCTTGTGCAGCAGACTTGATTGCATCCGTGAAATATCGAACATGGTCGTCCACGTCAACGAAATCATTTTCACCAAATACAGCCAACTCCGAGAACAGATTCCAATCTGCTCGCTTTAAAGCCCATTTTGGACAACGAGCATCCGAATCTGAACTCTGCAAATCTTTCAGAATGATCGGAAAATGGTCACTTTGATGCAAGTCTGAGTGCACATGCCACTCAAACAATGGAGCTATTACTGCAGAACAGATCGTTAGATCAATCGCAGTGAAAGATCCCTACGCGGCAGAAAAATGTGTCATGCTACCATCATTTAAGATGACATGTGTACTTGCGGTGAATAAGTGTTCCAAACGTCTACCGCGTTGATTAAGACTTCTTGATCTCCATTCAGGATTATGGGCGTTGAAATCACCCATAAGTATGAATGGAGCAGGCAATTGATCAATTAAATCAACGATATCACGCATATCGACATTGTCGTTTGGCGGAGGATAGATAGAACATACAGTGACCAGAAGAGGAACAGCGACACGCACAGCAACAGCTTGTTATTCAGAATTCAACGCGATCTCCTCACAATACACATTTTCAAGAACCAGAATCGCTACTCCACCACGATCTTGGCCATCAGTAGGCACATCAGTACGAAATACTGAGAAACCTCGTAGTGAAACCGCTCTGATGTCTTGAAAATGTGTTTCCTGTAAGCAAATGCAAGAGGGAGTCTGCTAGCATTAAGAGCTTTAAATTCTTCAAAATGGCTGTAGAAACCATTACAATTCCATTGTAGTATGTGAGGCATCATTGAGTAATGGAAGATTTATCTGGCTCTGGTCTTGAAAGTTTAATTGTTGTTACTTCTATTGGAGAAGAGGATCTCGAAGAATGAGATCCCTTGCTTGAAGAAAATTTGGAGATGGAAGAACTTGAAACATCAGATGTTTTTCGTACCTCCATTGTTTCTTTCTTAGAATAAAATTTCGGTGAAGTAGATGGACTTGCCTTTAAATGGGAAATTTTGATCTTTGGCTTGGCTTTTGTATTTTTTTGACATAATTTTGGTAGCTGGTTTCGAAATAAGTTTTAAATTGGGCGTAACATTGGATTTGGGAATATTTGTTTTAACAGGAGTTAATTATGTAAGGGTTGTAGTAATATTAGGGGAAGGAGCGATGTCTGTTTGAATGCCAATAGATTTTGTAATGACATATGTTGCTGCGATTGATGCGAAAGAAGGGCTAAAACAGGACTGGTCTGTGATTTGAATTTCTTCCGTGCGTCGAAATAGGAAAGTTTATCTACTATTTTGATTTCAATAATCTTTTTTTCTTTGTGATTGCATGGGCAATCAGAAAAAAGGAAGGATGATTGCCAGTACAATTTACGCAGCGGACCGGACCCTTACATTCCTCGCCCAAATGCTCCTGCTCACTGCACCGTGGACACACAGCCTGTGCGTCACAACGAGATGCAGTGTGCCCGAACTTCTGGCATTTAAAGCAACGCATTGGTCGAGGAAAGTATGGTCTCACAAAGCAACTATGAAAGCCAACCTTAATATTTTCTGGGAGCTTGTCCAGCGCGAAAGATAATACAACAGATGTGGTATTCTATACCTCACCGTTTTTCTTTGTAGTAAGCCGTCGACACGTTATAACGCCTTGGCTCGCAAGTTCTCGCGTACACTCATCCATCTCAACAAATAGCAGGTCGTCACAAGATATTACGCCCTGACATGTGTTGAGGGATTTGTGAGCTTCGACTTCTTTTGGCATGCCAAATAAAACATTCGCTTTTAACAAAGCCTCCGTTTGTGAAGAATTAGCCGTTTCCACAAGGAGGGTTCCATCACGAAGCCGTTTGGTGGATTTTGGTTCTCCACCAGCCAGCTCCTTCAGGGATCTTGCCAAACCAAAACGGGAGATTTCCGAAATTGATTTTCCTTCTTCGGTCCTCTTTAGAACTAGAAATTTGGGCGAAAACTTATTTTTTCCCTTAAAGAAATTTTCTTCCACGTCCGATAACGGACGAGATCTTTTTGGGGGAGGGCCCCCCGGGGTTTTGTTATTATATGCCATTAACAAATAGATCGTTTCATCTACTGGTCTCCCCACCCACCACGGAGCCACAATTTGGGACGACACACCACAAACTGGTGTGATTGCCAGGGCTAACCAGGATATATAGTCCCCCTCACCTGGAAATAAGCTTCAGAACGCTGCGAGCCACTCTCTCCAACGTCCGAAGACTTACCTCCAGGGTCGTGGGACTCACTCTACCGGTACACAGAACGTAACGGCAAGCCGATTGGTCAGATAGGGTTAGTATCTGACCGCCCGTGTCGCAAGAACCCGAAGCCAAAGAGGTGTGATGCGTGTAAGCTCAATCACCAAGATCATCTTCTCCTTCCTTATGGGTCTCCACAAACGGCAAACACGCGGGTGAGCAAAATAATAAGAATGAAAAGTACGCAGAAGATTGGCTCACTATTCTTCCGGTCAAAGTTCAGCTGGAACACTGTATTTTTTACGAGGTACCTTCCTCGCCCATTGGTCGCCTTTTACGACCAGCAGAGATGCTTCGGGTGAATTCTAACCCCCACCAGCAGGGGGTTATAAATAACAACATGTTTAAAATAATTTAATATCTAGTGTAATAATATATTAAATCTGTCGATGAACTTCATTATGTGTCTTTGGTTAGATCGTTAGATATTATAAAACTTTAATATTTTTCAATTTTCTTTTAATTCTAACGACTTATTTAACATGCGTATAAGAAAATTAAGTGACAGACACGTCAACTTTTTATTTTAGAAAACACTGTTAAAAAAATGACACCGTTAATAAAAATGGTAAAATGATGTGCGAAAAGCTAGGATTAGAACCAAAACCTCTTATACACTTGTAAATATACTTTTATATAAACAACAACAAAAGTATTCTTATCTAAAAAAATAAAACAATAAAATTTAAATGCATGAAAAGTATTAAAAATGAAGATGTAATACCTATATATAAGTAATTTTAATATTTCGATTAAAAATTATTATTTATATAAAATATCAATTGCATTATAGATAAATAATAATATTGTTATCTACATATATAATTTAGAACTTTATAAATTTTCAATTTAACTTTAGATAGGTATTTATATAATTTAAAAATTTAGAAAATAAAGCTACTGCAAGTGTTTTTTTATAAATATATACCTAAATTTAAGGAAAGCCAAGCTAAAATATATAAATTTATAAACTATATTAAATAAATCATCTGCAGTGTCATGCACCGAACTTTCTTATACGCATGTGGGTTAAGCCATATCGTATTTACATTATAATTCTAATTTATCATATTTGTTCTATGCTATAGATCGCTTTTACACTAAATATTTATCTTAAATTAAATATAAAATGTCAATCTTCAAATTATTTTAGTCTATTTTGTTAAACAATTGGAAAGCGTAGACAATACGATTTATGTAAAAATTAATATAATATGAAGAAACTTCAAGAGACATTTTATTTTTTCTGGTACCGTCTCGGCAAAAAGTTTCAAATAAAAGTAGTACAAAATGCAGATATCTATAATTTTTGTTGTAATAATTTATCTGTAACTGCAAAATTTTTTGAGTAATTGCAGAAACTGCAAAAAATGACAAGAGTTAACATGCACTTCCGGTCGGAATATTGTTTTCAAAATTAATAGGTTTTCTTGCTAGGCACATACAAATCTTATGTTTAAAATTTCATAATTTGCTCTTTAGCCGATTGGGCTGTAGAGCGCTCACATACACACACAGACAAACACAAACACACACAGACGGACTTTATTCCGAAAATATTTGGAATTGATTCAGGGAAGGTCAAAACGTATATTTCTGTTAAAATCTCGACTTCGAAATTTCTCATGATTACTATACTTACTTATACTGCGTATAAGATGGGCTTTTCACGTTGGAAATTGTACCAACGCAATGTTTTAAATAGTTTATGGATACGAATTTGTGAAAAACTCATCGGGTCTCTCCGGGGATCGAACCCAGAGCCTTTGGATTTATGCTCCATTTCATTTATTCATTTTCAATTTCTTTATTGTTTTGTTTAAAAATTACATTATTTTCTATTAACTTATGTTTTGACAACATGGTTGGTTTTGTCAGAGGTCCTACTCACATGGTAAGTGTATATCTGTGTATGAGTGTAAATTGCGCTTAGCGCTTCAACAATGTGTGATTGTGTTTGTTATAAGTTTTATATTTCTATTTGTGTGTTGGGATTGTGAATTTGTGAGAAGGGAGGTACCAAAAACCCATCTAAATATATACAAATTAATGAAAGACATTTTTGTTAAAACTTACTTACTAACTTAACTAATTTAAAATTACATATATTTACAAAACATTTTATATGGTTGATGAACGATGGTACAATTTTTGTGTATGAGGAATGTTTTGTTTTGTGTTGTGTACGGTGTTGTTGTGTGTTAATGTTAGGAGTTCTGCTCATGGAACTTTTCTTGAAATATGGGCAAATTTTGGTAGGGAAGCTTGTGTTTGAATTGTTGATGTTTTTTATAAGTGTGTTGGAATTGAAATGTGTGTTTTGTAGAATTTTTGTGATGTATCTTGGATGTAATCTTGAATGTAAGGTATGTTAGTTATTTCGTGTAGTTTTGTAATGCGTGTGTATCTTACAGAGCTGGTCGCCAGGCGAAGATATTTTTTTGATGCCGTTTCAGTAGTAGGATGGTAGTGACCGGTGCGTTACACCAGACTGGGGCCGCATACATGATGATGGGGCGAATGATTGATGTATAGATGAGGAATTTAGTTTTTGCAGTGAGGGATCTATTTTTAACAAGGAGAGGATAAAGGTTGCGAATTACGGCAGATGCTTTGTAAATTGCGTGTTTAATATGTTGCTTGCGTCTTAGTGTTCCGTATAAGTATTCCCTAGTATTTTACTTTATTTGCGGGTGTGATTTTTTGTGTATTTCGAGTGTTGAGAATATTCTGTTGTGTAAGAATTTACGTGTAAAGACTATGATTTCGGTTTTGTTAGTATTTATGTGGATTTTCTATGTGCTCCAGTAGCTCTTTAGTATGTTTAAGTGTACTTGTGTTTGTTTTGTGGCTACTTGGGCGCTTAAAAGTGTCGTCACCGTATTGTGCAGTGTGTGTGTTCGGGAATGTGGGTATGTCGCTGATGAACAGGTTAAAACTTTAGCACCAAAGACGCCGCGTTGTGGAATTCCTGCTGCGATAGCTTAAGGGGTTGAGTGTGCGCAATTAATTTTGTTTGGGAAGGATCGGTTTGTAAGGTATGAATAGATAAGTTTGGTTAGAGTGGGAATGAATTGGAAGGAAATAAGTTTTGACAAGAATCCGACTATCCAGACCGTATCAAAAGCTTTTTCGATGTCCAATAGGATAATGAACGTGACCTTATATTTATTAAATTGGGTCGCGATATCGGTTGCAATTCTGAAAACCTGGTGCACCGTGCAATGTCTGGCTCGGAAGCCAAACTGGTGATCAAGCGTGGGCTTTTGTCTTGTGTCGATATCGTCGACCCGGGTGAAGATTATCTCTTCGGTAAGCTTGGATAGGGTGTTTAAAAGACTTATAGGGCGGTAGCTTGTGGGTGCTGATGGAACTTTTCTTGGTTTAAGGATTGGATGGTCTGATACAATTTTCCAGGCAGCAGGGAAGTGATACAGTTTAATTATGCAGTTTATTATGTAGTGGAGTTGGATGATGGATTTACCTGAGAGGTTTTTCAGGAAAAGGTTTTCTATTTGGTCGGGGCCAGCAGCTTTGCCGTTGGGTAGGGTTTTAATTATTTTGGTTATTTGGATGGGGTAGTAAGGAGTCTGGCTAGGGTTTTAGTGTCAGTGGGATGTAATGTTTTTAAATATTGTAGTGTGTCTTGTTTGATTTTATCTTGTGTAGGTGTGTTTGGCGTGTGTGTTACGTGTATTTGTCCAAAAGTGTTTGCCATCAACTTTGACTTGTCTTCATCGGTGATAGCTGTTACGTTGTTGTGTATAAGAGTTGGTGTCTTGGTGTAGGGTTTTTTGAGTGTTGTTGTCAGCCGCCAGAGGGTGTTATCTTTAGGGTAGAGAGCGGAGAGTTTTAAGGACCATGTGCTATTTTTGTGCGTTTTTATTTGTGTTTTAATTTGTGAATTTAATGTGTTAAGGTGTATTCTGTGTATAGGTGTGTGAGTCCTCTACTATAGCCTTCTGGCGTGATTTCGTTGTTTAGTTAATTGTGTTATGTGTGGTGGCAAGTGAAGATTGTGTGTGTTTACCTTAATGTTGTTTGTGTGTTTCCGTTTTGCAATGTGTATGGCCTTTGTGAAGAGTTCTATTTGTGCATCGATGTCTTGTGTTGTGTATACTTGATTGTTGATGGGGATGATCGTGTTAAGTGTTTTGCATAAGTGCGCCCAATTTGTGTGTTTGTATTATGTGATTGTTTTAGTGGCGTTTTCTATGTGATGGTTAGTTAGTTGGAATATGATTGGATTGTGATCTTAGTTAAGCTCGGGTAACGATATGTGGCGAGTGATGTTATGAAAATTTTTGTCATTGATTACGCCGTTAGTGGAGGGCGGCCTTCCGTTTTCGGAGTAGTGTGTGGGAGTGTTTGGGTGAAGTATGATAGCGACATGTGAGATTATGTATGATTTGAGTGCGTTGCCGTTTGTGTTGTTTGTAATGCAATCCCAGTCCGCGTGTCTCGCGTTGAGATCGTCGATCACCAGTGTTTTTTTTTTCTGTAATAATGTAGTGAGATCTGTGCGTGTGAAGTTGTTTATTGGTCTGTTGTAGGCAGCGTAGATTACTGTGTTGTCTGTAAGAGTTATATTGATTGTTTCTAGTGTAGTGGGTGAGTTTGGTGTGCGTGGGTGTGGTATGTTGTTTTTGACTAGCAGCGCAACGCCCCCATTGGGTATTGGACCCTACTGTGGTCGGTCGGCTCGGATGATTGTGAATTTTCGTTGTCGTTGTCGTTGTCGTTGTCGTTGTCGTTGTCGTTGTCGTTGTCGTTGTCGTTGTCGTTGTCGTTGTCGTTGTCGTTGTCGTTGTCGTTGTCGTTGTCGTTGTCGTTGTCGTTGTCGTTGTCGTTGTCGTTGTCGTTGTCGTTGTCGTTGTCGTTGTCGTTGTCGTTGTCGTTGTCGTTGTCGTTGTCGTTGTCGTTGTCGTTGTCGTTGTCGTTGTCGTTGTCGTTGTCGTTGTCGTTGTCGTTGTCGTTGTCGTTGTCGTTGTCGTTGTCGTTGTCGTTGTCGTTGTCGTTGTCGTTGTCGTTGTCGTTGTCGTTGTCGTTGTCGTTGTCGTTGTCGTTGTCGTTGTCGTTGTCGTTGTCGTTGTCGTTGTCGTTGTCGTTGTCGTTGTCGTTGTCGTTGTCGTTGTCGTTGTCGTTGTCGTTGTCGTTGTCGTTGTCGTTGTCGTTGTCGTTGTCGTTGTCGTTGTCGTTGTCGTTGTCGTTGTCGTTGTCGTTGTCGTTGTCGTTGTCGTTGTCGTTGTCGTTGTCGTTGTCGTTGTCGTTGTCGTTGTCGTTGTCGTTGTCGTTGTCGTTGTCGTTGTCGTTGTCGTTGTCGTTGTCGTTGTCGTTGTCGTTGTCGTTGTCGTTGTCGTTGTCGTTGTCGTTGTCGTTGTCGTTGTCGTTGTCGTTGTCGTTGTCGTTGTCGTTGTCGTTGTCGTTGTCGTTGTCGTTGTCGTTGTCGTTGTCGTTGTCGTTGTCGTTGTCGTTGTCGTTGTCGTTGTCGTTGTCGTTGTCGTTGTCGTTGTCGTTGTCGTTGTCGTTGTCGTTGTCGTTGTCGTTGTCGTTGTCGTTGTCGTTGTCGTTGTCGTTGTCGTTGTCGTTGTCGTTGTCGTTGTCGTTGTCGTTGTCGTTGTCGTTGTCGTTGTCGTTGTCGTTGTCGTTGTCGTTGTCGTTGTCGTTGTCGTTGTCGTTGTCGTTGTCGTTGTCGTTGTCGTTGTCGTTGTCGTTGTCGTTGTCGTTGTCGTTGTCGTTGTCGTTGTCGTTGTCGTTGTCGTTGTCGTTGTCGTTGTCGTTGTCGTTGTCGTTGTCGTTGTCGTTGTCGTTGTCGTTGTCGTTGTCGTTGTCGTTGTCGTTGTCGTTGTCGTTGTCGTTGTCGTTGTCGTTGTCGTTGTCGTTGTCGTTGTCGTTGTCGTTGTCGTTGTCGTTGTCGTTGTCGTTGTCGTTGTCGTTGTCGTTGTCGTTGTCGTTGTCGTTGTCGTTGTCGTTGTCGTTGTCGTTGTCGTTGTCGTTGTCGTTGTCGTTGTCGTTGTCGTTGTCGTTGTCGTTGTCGTTGTCGTTGTCGTTGTCGTTGTCGTTGTCGTTGTCGTTGTCGTTGTCGTTGTCGTTGTCGTTGTCGTTGTCGTTGTCGTTGTCGTTGTCGTTGTCGTTGTCGTTGTCGTTGTCGTTGTCGTTGTCGTTGTCGTTGTCGTTGTCGTTGTCGTTGTCGTTGTCGTTGTCGTTGTCGTTGTCGTTGTCGTTGTCGTTGTCGTTGTCGTTGTCGTTGTCGTGTTCGTTGTCGTGTTCGTTGTCGTGTTCGTTGTCGTGTTCGTTGTCGCTGTCGTTGTTGTCGTTGTTGTCGTTGTGGTCGTTGTTGTCGTTGTTGTCGTTGTTGTCGTTGTTGTCGTTGTTGTCGTTGTGGTCGTTGTGGTCGTTGTGGTCGTTGTGGTCGTTGTGGTCGTTGTGGTCGTTGTTGTCGTTGTTGTCGTTGTTGTCGTTGTTGTCGTTGTTGTCGTTGTTGTCGTTGTTGTCGTTGTTGTCGTTGTTGTCGTTGTTGTCGTTGTTGTCGTTGTTGTCGTTGTTGTCGTTGTTGTCGTTGTTGTCGTTGTTGTCGTTGTTGTCGTTGTTGTCGTTGTTGTCGTTGTTGTCGTTGTTGTCGTTGTTGTCGTTGTTGTCGTTGTTGTCGTTGTTGTCGTTGTTGTCGTTGTTGTCGTTGTTGTCGTTGTTGTCGTTGTTGTCGTTGTTGTCGTTGTTGTCGTTGTTGTCGTTGTTGTCGTTGTTGTCGTTGTTGTCGTTGTTGTCGTTGTTGTCGTTGTTGTCGTTGTTGTCGTTGTTGTCGTTGTTGTCGTTGTTGTCGTTGTTGTCGTTGTTGTCGTTGTTGTCGTTGTTGTCGTTGTTGTCGTTGTTGTCGTTGTTGTCGTTGTTGTCGTTGTTGTCGTTGTTGTCGTTGTTGTCGTTGTTGTCGTTGTTGTCGTTGTTGTCGTTGTTGTCGTTGTTGTCGTTGTTGTCGTTGTTGTCGTTGTTGTCGTTGTTGTCGTTGTTGTCGTTGTTGTCGTTGTTGTCGTTGTTGTCGTTGTTGTCGTTGTTGTCGTTGTTGTCGTTGTTGTCGTTGTTGTCGTTGTTGTCGTTGTTGTCGTTGTTGTCGTTGTTGTCGTTGTTGTCGTTGTTGTCGTTGTTGTCGTTGTTGTCGTTGTTGTCGTTGTTGTCGTTGTTGTCGTTGTTGTCGTTGTTGTCGTTGTTGTCGTTGTTGTCGTTGTTGTCGTTGTTGTCGTTGTTGTCGTTGTTGTCGTTGTTGTCGTTGTTGTCGTTGTTGTCGTTGTTGTCGTTGTTGTCGTTGTTGTCGTTGTTGTCGTTGTTGTCGTTGTTGTCGTTGTTGTCGTTGTTGTCGTTGTTGTCGTTGTTGTCGTTGTTGTCGTTGTTGTCGTTGTTGTCGTTGTTGTCGTTGTTGTCGTTGTTGTCGTTGTTGTCGTTGTTGTCGTTGTTGTCGTTGTTGTCGTTGTTGTCGTTGTTGTCGTTGTTGTCGTTGTTGTCGTTGTTGTCGTTGTTGTCGTTGTTGTCGTTGTTGTCGTTGTTGTCGTTGTTGTCGTTGTTGTCGTTGTTGTCGTTGTTGTCGTTGTTGTCGTTGTTGTCGTTGTTGTCGTTGTTGTCGTTGTTGTCGTTGTTGTCGTTGTTGTCGTTGTTGTCGTTGTTGTCGTTGTTGTCGTTGTTGTCGTTGTTGTCGTTGTTGTCGTTGTTGTCGTTGTTGTCGTTGTTGTCGTTGTGGTCGTTATTGTCGTTGTTGTCGTTGTTGTCGTTGTTGTCGTTGTTGTCGTTGTTGTCGTTGTTGTCGTTGTTGTCGTTGTTGTCGTTGTTGTCGTTGTTGTCGTTGTTGTCGTTGTCGTCGTTGTCGTCGTTGTCGTCGTTGTCGTCGTTGTCGTCGTTGTTGTCGTTGTTGTCGTTGTTGTCGTTGTTGTCGTTGTTGTCGTTGTTGTCGTTGTTGTCGTTGTTGTCGTTGTTGTCGTTGTTGTCGTTGTACACTCCACTGCTCCACCAATTGGTCTATGAAGCCCATGACGAGTAACCGATGAATCTCTTTGAAATTCGAATTCTAGGTGTGGCCTAGCGTAATTTCTAATGAGTCTAAGACTTCGGTTAACATATTGAAAAGACTCTAAGCCACTGGCGGCCACCATTTGTTTTTATAAGGATATCAGTCAATGATAGGATAGTTTTTTATTTTGGAAATTGTAACCAACGCAATGTATTAAATATATGATGGATACGCATTTGAGAAAAACTCATCGGGCTTCGCCGGGGATAGAACTCAGAAACTTTATATTTACGACCCATCATTTCATTTTCATTTCCAAATTCTTTAATTTGTTGTTATTTTTGTTACAATAATACTTATATACTACTTTGTGGACAACATGGTTGGTTTTGTCAGAGCTCCTAACCACAAGGGAAGTGTATATCTGTGTATGAGTGCTATTGCTTTGTTAGCTAGAACATTGTTTAATTGTATTTGTTTTAAACTTTTGTAAAACGTTTTGTGTTGGGATTGTGTTTTGTGGGAAAGGAAGTGCCTAAAAACCCATGTAATTTATTGAAAACAATATTTTTGTTAAAACTTACAAACTTACTTAACTAATTAAAAATATTCACTTGTTTGTTTGTGATGGATGTAGAGTGTTGTGTTTGAGGATATGTTTTATTTTTGTGTTATGCAGTGTGCGTGTGTTAATAGAGTACAGTTTTGTTGTGCGTGCTAGTGTTATGTGTTCTGCTCATTAAACCCCTCTTGACAAATGGGTAAGTTTGGGTAGGGTAACTTGTGTATGAGTTTACAAGTAGGGTTGTTGTCGCGGTTAGTGTTACTTTTTTTATAAATGTGTTGGAATTATATCGTTTGTTTTTGTAAAACTTTTGTGATGTTTCTTGTATGTAATCTGTAATGTATGTTATGTTAGTGTCTTCGTGTAGTTGTTTTATTCTGGTGTACCTATCAGAGCTGGTGGGAAGCCGAAGGCACTAATTTTGTAGGCGTTGCAAGGGTAGTGAGGTGGTGATCCCAGCGTTACACCTGACTGGGGCTGCGTAAGTGATGTTTGGGCGAATGATTGCGGTGTAAATAAGAGGTTTGTTTTTTATGGATAGTGAGCTGTTTTTTATAAGTATGGGATACAGTTTGGAAAGGACTACGTGGGCTTTCGTTAATGCGTGTTTAATGTGTTGGCTGTGTTTTAGTGTTCTGTGTAGATGTATTCCTAAACATTTAACTGTGTTTGTGAGTGTGATTTCTTGTGAGTGTATTTCTAGTGGGGTGAGTATTGTGTTGTTTGAGAATTTTCGTGTGAAGACTATGGTTTCGATTTTGTTTTTGTTTATGTTAATTTTAAACTTTTGCCAGTATTATTCTAAGATGTTTATGTTTATTTGTGTTTGTTTTGTAGCTATTTGTGCGTTGAAAGAGTGAGTGTAGATTGCGGTGTCGTCTGCGTATTGTGCTATGCGTGTGATCGGGATACTGGGGATATTCCTGATGTATAGGTTGAAAAGTTTGGGGCCCAGGACGCTGCCCTGTGAGATTCCTGCTACTATGGATTATGGGGATGAATGTGTGGAGTTAATTTTGGTTGAGAATGATCGGTTTGAGAGGTATGAGACTATTAGTTTGGTAAATGTGGGAAGGAAGTGGAAGGATATTGTCACGGCATCGGTCTGTTGTGAACTTTGCGACCCTGGGCACCTACGCCCTATGTGACCTGGTCTACTCCATTTAAAACATATTGGTCTTCCGTAGTGGGTACGTGTTAGACGTTTTTGGAAGCCCCGTGTATCTTGCGGCGGTCTATTACCGGTCGTCTATCTTCCACGCCCCGAAAAATTATTAATAAGAGCCCTGCCCTGTAGTTGGTTTGAAAACCACCCCTTATTGGTTCCGCTTCATTTCCACCTGATGGGTAGGTCGAATAGTTTCTTTGCGTCTGTTAACTACCTGGGTTCGCATAATTACTTTGGCCCGCCTGATATCTTTTTTGTCCGTAACCATTTTTTCCGTAACGGTTATTTCCGTATATATTATTCACGTAACCGCGCCCAACATAAGGTTGATTGTTGCGTGTATTAGTATATCTCGCGTTATATCTCAAATTAGAATTGTTTGTTCTTTGTCTATCTTCGCGAACGAGTTCTTGAATTTCTAATCCATTCACTAATATTTCAAACCGCAATGCTTACTCTTGCATTGATACTGCGCTACGTTCTGTATATCTTGCTTCTCTTAACGCCCGTTTGCGTTGCTGTATTATGCATAGTTTATCTATACATTCTTGTAGTTCTTTTAAGCTTTGTACTCCGAATGGAGCTAATTGCGTTTGTTGATCTGGGTCTAAATTTATTATTATTCGATTGTTATCTCCGCATCCGTAAGCGGGGTTTCAAATTGATTACACATATGATATTGGATTTCCTTGAGAGGTTTTTAAGGAAAAAGTTTTCTATTAGGTCTGGGCCGGGAGTTTTTCGGTTTGGTTGGGTTTTGTTTATTGTGGTAAGTTCGGATGGGGAAAAAGGATTCTGGTAAGCGTTTTTGAGTCAGTCTATTGCGGTATATTTAAGTACTGTAGTGTGCCTTTTGTGATTTTATCTTGTGTGGGTGTATTAGGGGTGTGTGTTACGTGTATTTGTTCAAAGGTATTTGCTTTCAATGCCGATTTTTGTTCGGCTGTGGTGGCTATGTAATTGTTATGTGTGAGTGTTGGTAGTCTATTGACGCTTTTTAAGGTGTGTTTGTTTGCCACCAGAGGGAATTGGCGTTGCGGGCGGCAAGTTTAAGGGACCAAAAAGTGTTTTTGTGACTTTTTATTTGATGTTTAATTTGTGTGTTTAATGAAGTTAAGTGTATATTATATGTGTGTATGTGAGTCCTCTGTCATAGTCTTCTGATGTGATTGCGTTGATAAATTAATTGTGTTATTTTGTTGTGGGAGTGTAAGTTTGTGATGATTTATTTTGATTTGTTGCGCGGGTTTTTGTTTTGCTATATTTATGGCGTGTGTGAATCGCTCTATTTGGTTGTCTATGTCTTGTGTTGTGTGTATTTGTTTGTTTATGGGGATGATCGTGTCGAGTGTTTTTGGGAAGAGTTCCCAGTTTGTGTGTTTATATGATGTGACGGTTTTGGAAGTGTATTCAGTGTTGCGGTTGTTTAAGTGAAATTTGATGGGATTGAGAGCTGAGTTAAGCTTGGAAATTGAAATGGGGTGAGTGATGTTTTGGACATTTTGGCTTAAGTTGATGTCTTTTATTTATGGTGTACTTCCATTTGCAGGGTAGTGTGTAGGTGTTTCAGGGCTGAGTATGATAGCGACGTGAGTGTTTATGTATGTTCTGAGTGTGAGGCCATTAGTGTTGATTTTGTGGCAGCCAAGTCCATGTGTCTGGCGTTAAGGTCACCAATCACTAGTGTTTTGATTTAATGTAAAAGTCTGCGCGTGTCATGTTGTTTAGTGGTTTATTGTAGGCTGCGTATATTATTGTGTTATACTGAGAGTTTCCAGTGTGGTCTGAGGGTTAGGTGTTAGCGTGTGTGGTGTATTGTGTTTAATTTGAATTGGGGGACGTTTCATGATGTGGTCGGTCAGCTCTATAGATTGTGTTATTGTGTATCTTAAATTTTTGTGTATTGTTGGGTGTAGTTTCATTAAGTAGGCAAATTATGTATGTTGTGTGTTTGGAGAATGTTTTTAAGTTCACCTATTTTACCCATAACACCATTGGCGTTCCATGAGTAGATGTTTAGTGTTGTATTGTGTTTAATTGTTGTATGTGTGTACATTTGCGCGAATGATAAGAATATAGTAAATTGCTCCTTGCTTGACTTTGATTTGGATAGTGCTATGTTTAGATCTTTTATCGCTGCAAGTATGTTTGATAAGTTTATTGTGGCGTTGAGTTTGGCCATCTCTGCAAATAACTCCGTGTTGTCGTCCATGGGTGGATGTTGTTGGATTTGAGGTGTAGGGTTTTGTTGTCCTAGTTGTTGTTTTGGTTGTTGTTGATGTGGTTGTATTTAATTAGAGTGTTAATGTTGTGGTTGAGGTTGTGGCTTTATGTTGTTTGAAGGACGTCGAGGAAATTGGTTGGGGTTCTGGTGAGTCGGGAAGTCTTGTTTTCTGGGGAGGAAGATTTGCTTTGAATGGAGTATATGGGAGTGTATGGGAATTTGCTTTCTTCCAGTGATTTTTAGGAGGGATGGGAGCGTCAACGTATGTTTTAGTGTAAGTATAAGTCCTCGTTGTGTTGGTGTCTAATGTCTTCATTATATTCAAATAGACCGGGCATTCGATGTAGTTAGCTACTCTACCTTCCCGTGGATAATGAATGTGGTATTTGTGTTCTTGTTTAAAGATTTGATCGTGTGTGTGTTTGAAGTCGTAATTAGGTTGAGTGGGCGCCTTGTGTTACGCAATCTGAAAACTATGTTAGTGCTGATGCCTTGGGCGATCAGCTCAATGCGAAGCTCTTCTGGTTCCGGCGCACTGTCAAACCCCTGACCACAAATGCGTGTGTTTTGTCTCTCTGTTGGTGTTCGTGTAGTAGTGGTTGTCTAGGGCAGTGCCCATGTCCGTAATTATGTTTGGTTTTTTCTGTTCGTTGTGGATGTATATGTTTGTATTATTGCTTGTATATATTATGTGGTAATCTTTTGTAGCAAAGGTTTGTTTATTGTTTGTTAGTTTTGTTGCGTTGTTTGATACAGTCAGGAATATTATAGGAGGGGGCGGGCGGGGTTTCGAAATTTTAGTTTCTGGGTCTGCATTGTCGGCTGTGTCTGAATCATCGTCGGTCTGGTTGTCGGTGAGGGGATGATATTTGTTTCGGATGTTCGTGCGAATTTGCGGTTTTTCGGGGAGCTTTGAAGATCCCCTCTTCGGATAGGCCATCTTCCTTCGGTCGAACAGAAGCCTTAGGGGCAAACAATAGGCTTACCCGAGTTTTTGTTTTGTCTTTTCCGGTGGTGGTCCGGCACCGTTGAGAGGGCGGTTGAGAAGCTAGTCTTCCTCTATGGGTCTTATTGTTTCTCCAGTTGAATCCAAGTCTAGATGAGGGAACGCTTCTAGGTTGGAGAAGTCGAAAGTCCGCGAAAGGCTCCCCAGGGATGACGATGGGAATGGTGATTCGACTATGTGTCTCCTACAGTGGTTTTCATTGGAGGTATAATTGTGCCCTGGGTCAAAAGCCAGTTTGGCTTAAAATTTCACTTGAACCTCTGGTATGAACGAAAACTAATTGTTTAAACAATTTCAAGCTATGATGAACTTGTTTATAGCAATTTGGTTGCACGATTTTAACTCTCAGTGTACACGTCTGCTAGGTATAATGGTAAAACTTCAAAGCTACACAGGTTTGTAAACCGTAAACCAAGAACTTATAAAATTAATCATTAATGAGATTGTTTTATATGTTGGGAATTGAACGAACGCATAGTATTAAATAGTTAATGAATACAAATTTGAGAAAAAAACATCGGGCCTCGTATCCAGTAATTATTTAATACATTGCGTTGGTACAATTTCCAACATAAAAAACTATCTCATCATTGATTGATATCCTAATAAAAATAACTGGTAGCCGCCAGGAGCTTAAAGTCTGTGTCAATATCTTAACCGATGTCTTAGACTTATTAGTAACTACGCTAGGCAACATCTAGAATTCGAATTTGAAAAACATTCCTCGGTTACTCGTCGTGCGCTTCGTAGCTCAATTGGTAGAGTAATGGAGCATAAAACCCGCAATACTGTACAGCAAGTATGCAGGATCGCATATGGCTATCCAATTTAACCAAAACAAAGTTACGGTCATGGCCCTGCTAAACATCAAAAAAGCTTTCGATAAGCTTTGAAAAGCAGGGCTAATGGCCAAATTAATCAAAAACCATTTTCTATCAATCCTAATAAAACTTATACACTCATATCTAACATACAAACATATTGCTGCATTTATAAAAATATACATTTTATGCTAAAATTTAAATAAATATTCACATTTTTCAGAAGTTTATATCCATTAACAAATATTCGCATAAAATTATAAACAAAAATAATATTTATCTAAAACAATTAAATGTGAATAAAATTTAAACAACAATTTACAAAAAAAATAAAAAATATTTTGTGAGCCGTAGGTAATTAGTAATATCGTGCATGCCGATTTTGGTAAACGTTAAATAGAACTTTTATTGAAATTATATTTTTACTATATTTAACGAATTCACGTTAAGGTACATGCTAAGAATAATTTTTAGCAGTTGAAAAAGTAACGGATACGGCAGGGATCGAACCCGCGACCATCGGTTTCGCGCCGATCGCTCTAACCAACTCAGCTACGCATCCACTGACCACAACCGTCACTTTTTAACTGCTTCAAATGCCAAGTGTTAACAAATACGTTCGAAGACTTCACACAGTGATATTGACAACGAATAATTGTAACGTAGGCTACTAGGTACGGAAATACCGCACAGTACATGAAATAGAAATTATATTGTTACTATATTTAACGAATTCACGTTAAGGTACATGCTAAGAATAATTTTTAGCAGTTGAAAAAGTAACGGTTGTGGTCAGTGGATACGTAGCTGAGTTGGTTAGAGCGATCGGCGCGAAACCGATGGTCGCGGGTTCGATCCCTGCCGTATCCGTTACTTTTTCAACTGCTTAAAATTATTCTTAGCATGTACCTTAACGTGAATTCGTTAAATATAGTTACAATATAATTTCTATTTCATGTACTGTGCGGTATTTCCGTACCTAGTAGCCTACGTTACAATTATTCGTTGTCAATATCACTGTGTGAAGTCTTCGAACGTATTCGTTAACACTTGGCATTTGAAGCAGTTGAAAAAGTGACGGTTGTGGTCAGTGGATGCGTAGCTGAGTTGGTTAGAGCGATCGGCGCGAAACCGATGGTCGCGGGTTCGATCCCTGCCGTATCCGTTACTTTTTCAACTGCTAAAAATTATTCTTCGAAATTTTATTGTATGAAATCCCACGCTAAATAACATTGCTCGAAATATATTACTGTTGATCTTTAAAATTGATCAAGAAGGTCAAAATTGAATATATCATCTTGGTTATCTGCTGATTGTAGACATGTCTTAATTTATATTGATATAAGGAAATTCTCATTTATACCTACCTATGTGAAGCTTTCCAAGAACAGAATAACAAAGCCATCCTTGGTTATATTGACGGGATGTTGTGATTGATGAATAATCATCATTAAGCCGAAACGAATTTTGCGATTTGATATGTTTCCCAGTTCCAACTATAAGCAGCGTTACCGACAGATTGGGCCTGAAGTATAAAACATGTTAATTCAATTGCCTCAAGTAATGGGCAAGATACTTGAATATGCGTTATAAGTTCTCAAATGGTTTACGTCATCTAATATTAGTTGTCCAAAGAGGCAGTATATGAAAAGTTGTATATTTACCGCAGCGCAAATTAATAATAATATATTAATTTATTGATAATAAATAAATAATAGCGCTCCTAAAGACAAACATTCTGTTAAATGCACTTTGAATGCAGATTGATTTGTGCTAAAAACTTACATATTCTCTTCAACTTACAAGCAAAATAATGTCATAACCGATACTACAACATTTGTACCTAGCACATGAAAAGTCAGCCTTGAAAAAACGCATTCAAAATCTTTCAAAAATCTGGATATGGAAAAAAACCGATTACCCTATTTTTCTTTTATTAATGAATGAATGTTTTCAGAAAATTACTCACTCAAGTACCATATTGTGATGTTCTACACAGTTCCAAAGATATTCGAAATTTTCTTTTATGTCTAAGCTTCCAATTTTATTAAGGGAATATTTCAATATTTAAAATTGCGATAATACCGTACCCACCATCATAACAAACACCATATCAATCTCTATATAGGATGATAGAACAACAAATATCATGATGGTAGATTGAATACTATATATTATTTCATAATTAGGCGACGTTTCTAAAAATCTCTTATATGGTACCCAGATATTCAGGGGCAAATTATAATCGTTTTGGAAATACAACGAGATAAAGTAGATTACTTCAGTAAATATAAATGAGATACTGAGAACATAAGCAGACGTGACAGTAAAACGAATAATATGTTCAATTTTTTCATATTGCTCCTTTGTCAGCGACTGTGTTGACCAAAATTTATTCAAAAGTGTGTCTACCATATTGAGAAGTGTCTTAGTTTTGCTATGGCAAGTATATATTTTGTAAAATGCCTGCAAATTAATCATATGTTAAACATCACATTCATAAAATTTATTGTAAACAATTTTTCAAATGTTATGTTATCTTTTAAAATTGAAATATTTTGTCACACGTAATATGAATTGCACTTCATTAACCACTTACTTGCCAATTTCCAGTCAGCATGACGATATCTAAAATTACATAACTCAAACTGTTATATTTAGTCGTACATAAAAATATGATTTGGAAGCAAATTCCAACAAAAATAATAACTATCCAAAAACGAGCAATACAAATACCTAATAACGTTTGATTTTTAGGATTTAATCCCATCAAATTCATCCACTTTAATCGTTCGTATATCATTTCTGATTGATTCAACTACAACAATTATAACAGCAAGTTTATCATAACCGCTATACTAAAGAAATATCGCAAAACGTTTTATCTTATACTAACGCCAGAATTAGTTCTTAAACAATATTAATTTTACTATCCCAAAACAAATTTGTACTTACATTAGTAAATTTCATCTTTAATCTGAAGCAGTTCTAAATGTAATATAACTGTTCAATAAGTTACTTTTCGAAGTTTATGTCTAAGTCTTGAGATTACATGAAATTGCGGCAAAATATATTAACTACTGGTTAATATACCGGTTTTTGCTTTCAATACGGTGAGTTCACCGTGGCAAAAGTATTTTTGTATAAAAAATTCTCTCCAATTGCCTTAAGTAGCAACATAAGCAATTATAAATTAAATATTTACTATTTAATTAGAGCGGTGGCAGTTTATATAAAGTTTTGCTTCGCGAAGTATTCAAGTAGACAATGAGAACTATTGCATCTGGTATAGAAATGCGTATTACATATATATAAGTATTAATTTCGGTATATTTGTAATTAATATGGTGGATATTATTTACGCCTCAATTGAAAATAAAGCACCAGTCTATTAACAAAGTTTTGAAACAACCTCTTAAAATATATGATTAGTCAAAAATAGAAGAGGAATATCAAATCTATAATATAAAATGGAAAACCGAACCGAAAGTAATATAATAATACACAACTATGAAATATTAGAAATTCTTCATAGTTATATAGAAACAAATTTTACGTCTTTAGTTAAGAAAAATATCTGCAACGGCTTGAACAGAATTTTTTTCTACGTATTTCGTTTAGATGAAAGAGATATTCAAATATGTATTACTTTTTTGAATACTTTTTTACAAAATATATATTTCACGTAATGAAATAACAATGTCAAATTCTAAATTGTGTGAGTGAATTTTGTGACTCTGTTTTGCAACTATCCATAATATTTGATGCAATTTATGTAGGAATAAATAGAAAAACCACAAACTTTAATAACGGTTCCCGTGGAAAATGAATCAATAAAAGATTTTAGACAATATGAACATCTTAAACATACTATTTATGGTGGAAATTTATCCGATATCGAGTTTTTGCAGAAACTGTAAAAAATAATTTAGTGAGTATGTTTATTCCTAAATAAGAGGTTTACATTCTAACCATATATAATTCTTAACTTTAAATGCAATAGCACGCCCTCTCCGAGACATACATTTACACGCACTCAGAGTCCCAAGACATACCAAAAATATTCTTCTTACTTTTACTTTATTATTTCAAAAACACACTGACGAAATTTTATAATAGTCAATGTACTTACATTAATTTTATGTAGCGTGTAACATGTAAAGTTGAGTTACAGATTACAAAACACTCAACCAAACACAATTTATTTCCTTTCCCAATATATTTCATACAACGTACGATACTCCATACATATATCACCGTTAATACCGACTTGCTTCAACACGTTATGCGCAGCAAACTATGCGCGTAAATGAAATGTAATTCAAACAACAAAAAATACTAAAAGTACATATTTGTACTTGAAGTACATTTTAAATACTTTAAGTTCATATTTGTACTTAATATACTTTTAGAATACTTATAGTACATTTTTGTACTTAAAGTATATTTACTTAGAAATTATATATATTACTATTCAACGAATTCACGTTAAGGTACATGCTTAGGATAATTTTAAGCAGTTGAAAAAGTAACGGATACGGCAGGACTCGAACCCGCGACCATCGGTTTCGCGCCGATCGCTCTAACCAACTCAGCTACGCATCCACTGACCACAACCGTCCCCTTTGCAACTGCTTCAAATGCCAAGTGTTAACAACTACGTTCGAAGACTTCACACTGTGATATTGACAACGAATAATTGTAACGTAGGCTACTAGGAACGGAAACCCGCACAGTACATGAAAGAGAAATTATATATATTACTATTCAACGAATTCACGTTAAGTCCTGCCGTATCCGTTACTTTTTCAACTGCTTAAAATTATTCTAAGCATGTACCTTAAGAGTAGAGATTTTAAGAAGCGTCGCCTAATTATGAAATAATATGTATTAACTAATCTACCGTCATGTTATTTGTTGTTCTTTCATCCTATATAGAAAAAGATATGGTGTTTGTAATGATGGTTGGTGCGATATTATCGCAATTTAAAATATTGAAATATTCCCTTAATAAAATTGGAAGCTTAGACATAATAGAAAATTTCGAATGTCTTCGGAACAGTGTAGAACATCACAATATGTTACTTGAGTGAGTAATTATCTGAAAACATTCGTTCATTAATAAAAAAAAAACTGGGTAATTAGTTTTTTTTGCATATACAGATTTTTGAATGATTTCGCATACTTTTTTTCAAGACTGACATTTCATGTGCTAGCTACAAATATTTTTGTATCGGTTATGACTTTTTTTTTGCTTGTTAGGTGAAGAGACCATGTCAGATTTTAGCACAACTCAAGCTGAATTCAAAGTGCATTTAACTGATTACTTGTCTTTAGGAGCGCCATTATAGCGTTATTTTTAATTTGTTCTGCGGTAAATATACAACTTTTCATATACTGCCTCTGTGGACAACTAATTTAAGATGTGGTAAGCCTTTTGGATCTTATGAAAAATATTCAAGTAACTCGCCTATTACTTGAGGAAATTGAAGTAACATGCTTTAAATTTCAGGCCAATTCTGTCGGTAACGCTGCTTATAAATGTAGCTAGGAAAACCTATCAATTCGTAAAATTCGTTTCGGTTAAATTATGGTTATTAATCAATGACAACATCCCGTCAATATAACTATGAGTGGCTTTGTTATTCTGTGTTTGGCAGGCTTCACACAGGTTAGAATATAAGACAATTTCCTTATATCCATATAAATTAAGACATGTCTTCAATCAGCAAATAACCAAGATGATGTGTTCAATTTTGACCTTCTTGGTCAATTTTAAAGTCAACAATAAGGAACAATCTGTACGAGTAGTAGCGTGGTAACACAGGTGATGCTTAAGACCGTATTACATTCAGAAACATTTTCGTGGATTAGTTTATGGACTAGTCCAGCAACAAAAATTGCCTAATGTAAAACAGAATTTGCACGCAACTTACGCAACTGTGTTTCGCAACTAGTCCATGGGCGAGTTGCACAGATAAGAATATGTTCTAATTTTGTTGCTGGGCAACATGCAACATTTAGTGATTCTAGTTACTCTTCATTTAACCAATCGCAATTTTTCTGGTTGGTCTTCTGGGTAGCTTAGTCTTCTGCGTGCTGTTCATTGTTATGATGTCTTTTGTTTAGCGTGGGATTTCATACAATTAGGATATCTTTTTAACGTTTACCAAAATCGGCATGCAAGAAATTACTAATTACCTACGGCTCACAAATTTTTTTTAATTTTTTTGTAAATTGTTTTGTAAATTTTATTCACTTTTAATTGTTTTAGATAACCAATATTTTTGTTTATAATTTTATGCGATTATTTGTAAATGGATATATTCTTCAGAAACTTGTAAATATTTATTTAAATTTTTGCATAAAATGTATATTTTTCAATTTGCAGCAATACGTATTAAATAAATATTTGTAAGTTAGTGTAATCATTAGATAATTGAGAAAAAACAAACAAATTTGCCGTAAATAAGCTTTTTTACAAATCATATTTAAAGAATAATATAAAATGTAAACAAACAGAACATTAAGCAATAAACACGAAGTTATCGACAAAGAGGATTTTTACAACAGACGACCTACCTTTGTTGATTTGTGTTTGTATAAAATGTAATATAATTTGGTATGTTACTAAAATATGTTGCCCGGTGTAACACACAAGAAATTGGGGTTGTTGGACTAGTTCATGAACTAGTTACTGGACTAGTTCATAAACTAATCCAAGAAAATGTTTCTGAATGTAATACGGGCTTTAGACCACATACAAAGACTTTGTAGTAGATTATGTTAATTTTTTTAAAAACAATTGACTATATTTGAGTACTTGTTTGCAATCCTGTTTTTTATTTCAAAATATTTTTTCGGTCCATCCTGTAACTAAGTGCGTCTTACTATTGTTATATTGTCAGATGCAATGAAATGGGTTCTTTCTGTCTAATATTAGTAACGAGACACTAACTTCATATGAGGTTAAAAGAATTGGTTAATTTCAGCATGATCGTTCGTTGAAACGATAAAATATATCAACACAACCCAAATACTGCAATTTGTTTTCGTAGGTAGAGCGTCCGTTCATATCGGTTGATTAATATATTACTTAATCTAGGCTAGTGTTAGGTCATTTGTTTAAAAACAATTTGGTACCAAAGGCCTCGGTGTGTTTCGTGAAACATTATAGTCGCCTTCTTCTTGGCGGACGTAACTTTTTAAGTGTTAATAAAAGCTTATCTGCGAATAAAGTATCTTTTATCTATCTTTATCTATTTAGTCTAATGTCATCACTGAAAGATGCATCGCTATGTTACTTTTGCTTTTGCAGCACAAATAGCGCGAATGAATATTATTATTATCTCTTATAAATATTTGTTTTTGCCAAGAAGGTACAGAATTTTCCAAATCTTTCAATCTTTTACATCCCTCTTTCAAACATGCGTTTTTTTTATGCTCATATCTTCATATTAAACACGAATAATTTTAATTTCCTATCCTATGAGCACCCTCATAGTTTATCACATCGCTATCTAGAATATGTTAAAAATTTGCTATGTTATTGATTTCTGTTGTAAATATCTGCGATTAAGTTACTAAGCCATGGCTATATTTGTAATAGTTTGAGTTGAGCAATATTTTATCTAAACTATACATCTTATCTTATGGTTTGTATTAATTACCTTATTTATTGTATTAGGTGTACAATTAAGTTTCCGCAATATTCACCTAAAGGGTATATATTGTAACGTTTCAATATTTTTACCTTCATTTTAACCATGGCTACAATGAAAAATACAGCATACAAAGAAACATAATAATACGAAACATGCACCTTATCCTAAGAAGGGGAAATGCAACTATAGTATTTATACGCAATTAAATAAATTATAAAAAAAGGTAGTTATTGATTATTCACTTATGTATAAGACATTTAAAAAAATATGTTACATATTAAAAGATTTTATGTATTAAACATATTATAAAGCGCAAGAGCAGGCTCAACATGCAAAAACCTTTAATGAAACTTCTTGTGATGGTTTAATTTCAACTGCTCTTTGCCAGCAATTAGCGTTATCAAATTTAACTTGCTTGTACGTTTAATTTTGTCCGTCAAGAATCACGAGCAGGTGGAAGCTTATTTGTTTTATAAAAAGAAAATCTTTCCAGGCAACGAAATTTGAAAGAAAGAGGTATTAACAAATGAATCGGAATTGAAATGATCCGCACAAATCAGTTTTATTTGATGCTTAGCAAAAGGCATATCGATAAGTAATGAATTACCTGAAAATAATTAATTGTCTAATTAAATTATATTAAACATGTTATTATTTAGAAATTATCTAACGAAATAGTAGTGCATAAATATCAGCATAGAAAACTTATTACCACTTCTTGCGACACATAATTCACACTTTTTTTTATAATTGACAGGAAATTTAAAATATCTGCAGTGTCATGCACCGAACTTTCTTATCCGCATATGGGTTAAACCATATCGTAGTTACATTATTTTTCTAATTTATAATATTTGTTCTAACCTTTAGATCGCTTTTACACTAAATATGTTTCTTAGAATAAATATTAAATGTCAAACTTCAAATAATTTAAGTCTATTTTGTTAAACAATTGACAGGCGCAGATGATACGATTTATGTAACAGTATATATAATAAGCAGAAATTTATTTTGAAACCAGTACTTTTTTTGGAAAAAAGATTCAAACAAAAGTTGTGCTAAATATAAATATCATTCATTTTTGTTAAAAAAAATTTTCTGTAACTGTAACCATTTTTGAGTAATTGCAGAAACTGCAAAAAATGACTAGAGTAAACATGCACTTCCGCTCGGAGTATTGTTTTCAAAAATAGTAGGTTTTTGTGCAAGGCACATACAAATCTTAAGTTTAAAATTTCATAATTTTCCCTTTAGCCGTTTGGGCTTTAGAGCGCTCACACACACACACAGACGGACGTCATTCCAAAAATAGTTGGAATCGCTTCAGGGAAGGTCAAAACGTATATTTCTGTTAAAATCTCGAGTTCGAAATTTTTCATGATTACAATACTTACTTATACTGCGTATAAGAAAGTGAAAAGGATAATTAGAGTTGTTCCATTAGCGATGGTTTACAATAAAAATAAACACACTTCTGCCCAGACATCTTATAATAATTTTAAATAAATTCTTAATTTGGTTCAATATAACAAACAGCTCGCCCGCTAAACATATATGCAATTATTTACAAATGAACAATCAGTAAAAATACACGAACTATTCAATATAAGATCAGATTTTTTATCGAAATAAAACGAAAACTGTCGAACATGTATGGTTTTAGGTTCGATGGCTTTAGCGTTTGCCAACTCTGGTCCGGGAATGGAAATATAGTAGCTCCTCAGGTTCGGGAATGGTACTACAATATTAAGTGCTGTATAGCTTATGCATTGCGTTATACGTCTGTGTATACCAGTCGGTAGTAATAATAACTGTATATTCATTTGGAAATTTCGCGTTAGAGTATAATTGACGTTGTATACATGGTGTTAGTCTTCCTAACCAAATTTACTACGATACTTCTTTAAGTTGCTCGAAAGCAACATTTTCATTTCTGGCTAATTTTGCGAACAATGTGCTAAGTAGAAGTTTTCGAAAGTCTGCTTTCATATAACATTTGGAGAACAACACATCAAAAATATTTTTCTCCTGTGCGGTCAAAAATCATGTGAATAGTCACATGTAATACCATAAGCAGTCAAAGTCATGTTGATTATTTTTCATGGTGTATTACGAATGTCTCTTGTGCTTTAGTATGATCATCACGAGTGCGAAGCACGAGTGTTATTCGGAAGCACAAGATACATGAGTAATACACCATCTAAAAGAATCTACTTAACTTTTACTACGAATCGTATTCGAGGGACTATTCAATGAACCAAACGTATTTTATTATTTAAAAATAGCAAAAAAAAAAAAATAGAAAAACAGTTACTGTTATATACAAATATTCAATGTCAAAAGTATTTTTTGTACGTATTTTGTCACTGCATTTGTTTAAAATATTCATTTAAAAGTACTAGTACTGAATTGTCGACACACAACTTCAATAGTACAAAATATACACTATAATTCAATTTTATTGGCTGTAAAATTCAGAATCCTGCATCCTTATAGGTCTACTTTTGACTGATGACAGGTGAGTAAAATAGTCACGATAATTTTATTTGCTCTTAATCTATTTCTTGTCTTTATGTTTAACGGTAATTAAAAACCCGCACTGTATTCACATCGCTGTTATAATAAGGGTTTCGTTACTACTGCCGTAAAAAAAATCAGAGTAATCTAACTTAAATTTACAACCATTTCATTCTCAATTCATTTTAAATTATCAAATAATATTATTATAATTCAACTGTATGATTTTTACTTCCTTATACACAGAATAAGTAAATATTATAATCATGAAAAATTTCAATCTCGAGATTTTAAGGGAAATATATCTTTTGACCTTCCCTGAATTTGGTCTGACTATTATTGAGATGACGTTTGTCTCTCTGTGTGTATGTGCGTCTGTGTGTGAGTCTGTCTGTGTGTGTGTGTGTGCGCTCTACAGCCTAAACGGTAACAGATACAGTTATGAAACTTCAAACTTTAGATTTTTAAATGCTTTTCAGGAAAACCATCTATTTTTGACAAGAATATTACGTCAGAAAGTGCATGTTTACTTTAGTTATATTTTTCAATTTCTGCTTTAACTCAAAAACGGTTATTTTAACAGCAAAATTTTAAGTATAAAAATAATGGATATTACTATTTCGCATAACGTTAATTTGAAAATGGTTTTCAAATAGGTACTGGTTACAAAAATAGAGTGTTGTTTTCAATATTCTGCTTTAACTCAAGAACGGTAGTACTTACAGCTAAATTAGTAAGATTGGAAATAAAAGATATTAATATTTCGCATAACTTGTATCTGTAAAGACTTTTCAGAAAAGGTACTAGTTTTCCAAAATATTATATAATTTTTAGTATAACTTTCAATACTTCTCACATCTACTAGCGGAGGTTAGGTCTATATACTTGACCTCAATCAGTTGTTGATCTACTCGCCACGTCATGTCTGTAGCTTATCCTCACACAAGTATGCACTGACGTTCAACGTAATGCAGTAGTGCTCACTCCGCACTATCAGTGACTACAATAAAGATGTCATACGATATTTCGCGACTACCTAAAATCATACATGTTCGACCGTTCCGTTTTATCTCGATAAGAAGTCTGATATTACATTGAATGGTTCGTGTATCGTTGCTGATTTCACTTGTATACGAGTAGGATATATTAAGCGGACGATCTTTTTATTATGTCTATCAAAATTACTTTTTTTTTTTAATTTAAATAAGTTATCTGTACATAAGTTTGTTAATATACTTTCATATGCGCTTTTTTAATTTCGTATACCCATTTTGTTTTTAGTGTTGGAATTTATAAAGCATTGATATTTTTCAAAATTTCTATTATTCTAGCGATCTATTTAAAAGGCGTATAAGAAAGTTCAGTGACAGACACGGCAGCTTTTTTAAAATTTGTTTTGAAGTTTTGACCTAAAAGTTAGTCTTGTTCTAACTGCAAATTTGACAAAGAGCTACTTGTAACAAACAATTTTCGTAAAATTATTGCGTAAATTGATTGTGATAAATTGATGTTAAATATCTCACGAACAATTTTATACGGTCATATAACAATTCCTTGTAAATTTTTTGATGTCTTTTTTTCTTATATGCAGTATATAAGTAAGTATTGTATTAATGAAAAATGTCGATGCCAAGATTTTAACGGATATGTAAGTGTTTACTTGCGCGCGTGTGTGTGCTTGTGGAACTGTTTGCGCTCTACAGCCTAAACGGCAGAAAATCAAATTATGAAACTACAAACTTAAGATTTGAATATGCCTGGCAGGAAAAGTACATATTCATTAAAGGTATATATCAACCGGGAGTTAATGTTTACTCTAGTTAATTTTTTCATTTTCCGCTAAAACTTAAAATCGATAGTGCGTACGGCAAAATTAGTGAGATTGAAAAAAAGATAGTAATATATTTCGTATAACTTTTATATTAAACAACTTTTCAGAAAAGGTACTGGTTACAAATATATAAGTTATTTTCAATGTTACATTCAAAACCTCTCACGTCTATATGCATGTATATAAACATGTTCTCCATCTATATGCTATATCATTTTGCATTTTCTGCTTTACTTGCGCAAATCTTAGTTGGAATGAAAATAAAAGCATGTAATATTTTGCATAACCTTTAATTGAAAATATATTTATTTTACAGAAAAAATTAAGTTATTTCATATTTCCTCAATACTTCGCACATCTACTGCATTATATATTTGACCACCTCCAGTAATTGATGTCTCCCCTCGTTACATATAATAATATGCGGCATGACTGTCGCTTTCTTAAATGCAATTTGGTTTGACCGTTAGAATTTTTGAAACAATAAAGTCTATGTCGGTGACAAGTATTTTGTTCAGATAACAGGGATATTGCTTTGAATAAACCAAGAAAATATAATTTTTGAAAAAGTCTTAAAACATATCTGCAATACTTAAAAATAATATTTAATTGACCATTTTCACGAAATATAATTCCAATTTTAGATTTTAAATATCAAATTATTTGAATTTATTTGGCTTAGATGTTGCAAAATAAGTGGAACAGGGAAAGTAAATAGCTATTTTTTTTGTAACCGTTACCTATCTTGAAACAAATTTTAAATAAAAAAAGTGAGGAATGCTAATATATTTAATATTTATTTAGATTAACACTTTCGTAGGTGGGCACATGGTGAAACATTTTTCAATATTAATAGAAATATAAAGGCACTTGATAAGTTTCACAATAATATATTTATAACGTTCTACAATCAGTTACTGATGATTACCGAAAGGTTGAAACAATTGTCGATTTTGTGAAGTGATCACCCACTACTGCGATGTATTTAATCCCGTTTTTAGTGGTTGGTAACGTGAGCAAATCGATCGGGACTCTTTCGAGTGGTCGGGTTACCAGTTGTGTTTATAGTGGAACTTTTGGTCGTGAGGTTATAGCTTTCCATCGATGAGATGACTCACAATCGCGGCACCACTGTTCTACATCACGTTGCATGTTATTCCAATAATAACGCTGCTTTTATTTTGAAAGCGGTCTTGTTACACCTAAATGTGCACCCGAGGCAGCAATGTCGTAAAACGCTTTCAACACTTCACATAGTTTACCACGCGGCACTACCACACGATATTTACTGAATTTATTGTCCTGAATACACAATCTTTGTTCGTCTGTCTATTCTGGTTTTAAATCAAACAGACATTTTGTTTCCTTTGGCAGATCAGTCAAATTAACACTTTCACCGCATAAAAACCGAATCACTGGTTTGCACCGATCATCTTCTAGTTGCGCTTGCACTAGCGGGTTTACGTACTCTTTCGGTAGAGCATTGGGTACAGACCCTACAAACACTGTATTAATGACTTTCGGGTCATACGAGTTCCTAGTATCCGATGATACTGTCGTATTTTCTTTGTCTGTCTCCATTCCACATTGCCTGCATGGTCGTCGTGACAATCCGTCAGCGGTCGAATGTGTCTTGCCAGGCCGGTGACAAACTTCCATGTCATATTCAGCGAGAATTTCTAAGCCCCGGGCCACCTGACCCTCTGGTTCCTTAAAGTTCTTCAACCACCTTAAATAATTGTGGTCGGTTTTGGTTTGAAATCGTGTTCCACTTAGGTATCCCTTAAAATGTCTACAAGTTGATACCAGGGCCATTAGTTCTGTCCTAGTCACGCAGTAACCCTGCTCTTGATTTGTTAATGCCCGACGGTAGTACGCAATCAATCGCTCATAACCAACTTGCACTTGACTGAGGTTGCCTCCCAGTCCGAAATCACTTGCTTCGACATCAAGAATGAATGGCCGATCAAATCTCGGATACGCAAGGATCGAGGCGCTGATGCGACACTGCTTCAATTTCTTAAAAGCTGCTTCCGTATTTTAATTCTTGCTATAATTTACCCTTATTTAATAGACGATGCAGAGGTTCGGCTTCTTTGGCGAAGCCACTAACGAAGAGTCTGTAGTACGAGGCCAATCCCAAGAAAGAATGAAGTTCTGTAAGGTTCCAAGGAGTAGGCCAGTCGCGTACCTCTTGTATCTATGCCGGATCTGTTGCCACTCCATGGCAACTCACGACATGCCCAAGAAACTGTACTATTTCTTGATAGAGTCTGCTATTTTTCGGGTTGACTTTTAAGCCCACTTATTGCAGTCAACTTATGACTGCTTGTTGCCGTTGGAGATGCTCTTCCATATTGCGTCCCCATGCAATCACGTCATCCAGATAGACAAACGCGCTTTCCCAATTCAGACCCTCCAGGAACACGTACATGACTCTATGGAATGTGGCTGGTCCATTACACACTCCGAAAGAATTAATTTTAAATTCATAATGAGCAGTTCCCATTGAAAATTCAGTTCCCACGCGTGCATTCTTTTGTAAAGTGATTGGTTCAGTTGTTGTATTACGTAATAGCACAGTCCCGTGTTTGGCAGACACTTACCTAAGATCCAGCATTTGATTCAAATTAGACCTACACTGCGGCGGTGGTTCTTCTACACGCGGAAGATCAAATGCTCACCAACTAATTGTATACTACCAAGAATCTCCGTACGTGCGGGAATAACTATTGTTTCGCACAGTATCGCGGCTACAGAAGAAATAGAGTATTCTTCTACTCAGCTACCTTGTTGTTCGATATAATCACCCGCCGAATAACACACGCACTGCTGTTGTCGTAAAAAGTTTTATCCCAACACACAATCGGCTGTCAAGTCCTCACAAATACTAACTTGTATTTGCAAAGGTAAATCGGCTATTCCCACTACAACATCACATGTTCCGAGAACCGGTAAAACCTCCTGACTTGCTTGTACTACACGTCCGTTTGCGACTCGTAGTGGCGCACTTCCCAACCGCTTGCACAAAGACTTCCGCATAAAGCACCGAGAAGCACCTGCGCCCACCAAGATTATCACTGAATATTCGTTTATATGTCCTTTCAGTAGCACTACCGCTGTATCCTCCTGAACTACAGTCTGTCTCATAGTAGTACGTAGCGTCCCTCAGGGACTGACAAACGCTCGCTTAAGTTTTCTCGAATCCCTACTATCGTGATGTGTACAGTTTCTACGAAAATGACCGAAAGCGTTGCACTCGCAGCAACGTTTTTTCCCCGATACGTCGATCGGTGTACGCCGCACCGGAGCATATGATGTTACACGGTTTTAAGCACTACGCCGCACAGTGGTTCAATCGCTCAAAACCCTGGCCAAAAATCAGCGAGTGGCAATATCAAAACAAAAATTGTTAAATTTACGTATTTTAGGACTCTTATGTCGAATCAGCAATCAAAAGTTCAAAACTCAAAATGGTGAATACAAAATGGCGGTTTTTTTTTTGAAAAAATTAGTGTTTTAAAAATACACAAATCTCGTATATACATTTTAAGTCTCTATATTCGAATCTGCCATTAGAATTTCAAAATTCAAAATGGCGGACATAAAATGGCTGTTTTTGTGGTTCTAAAAGTTCAAAGGTTTCAAAATATACAACTATCGTATATTTTTTAAGGGGGTATTACCGTTGGTAAAATTGAAAAAATCACTTTTTCAATTTTTGCATTTTTGCCCCGAAGCCATTTGAACATCGGCGAAGTCCTTCATAAGTTTTTCGCATGTTTAAGAAAGTAATTCACCAGCCTGAGAACGAGCCGAGCGCGTAGCTGTGCGGTCGGGCTGATATGGCGCCGCAGTGGTTTTATTTTACGCCAGCGTCACATTGTTCTAGCAACTATGATTATCAGTGCTGGCCCATAAGTTTCAACAACGTGTTTTAACAGATACTTCAACTACTTGGCAAATAAATGAAAAGGCCCCTTTTGTGGTGACCTACAAACCCTTACATGTAAAATATTTCAATAATAGTGTCACAGAATTTCCTAATTTAATTATGAATTGTTCTATACTAGAAATTACGAACATCACGTCCTAGTTTTTCAAAAATAAAAAATTCCAACAATAAAATTTAGTATAGCAGAATAGTGTTTTTTATTGAATAGTAAATATTTGTTAATAAATGTGCTGCATTGACGTACTTTTCGGTAAATAAAACTAAGACGTAATTAATAATTTAAAATATTTGAGCTTCTCGTAGAAGTTGGGTTGGATGTAGTGGCGCCGGAAGTATGACAGTGGTAGCGCTAAACCAACGGTGGTGTTGGTGGCAAAACGAACAAGTGTTTTCACCCGATCTATGAATCACTTTCAAACGATGATTTGTTGAACGGGTGCCTTGGTGGAAACACCCAGAACTCAAATGAAAGTTTGAATGCGTGTGTGTGGAAGCTAACTCCGAAACACGTCAACTGCGGTGCCAAGACCGTGGCTGTGGCAACCTTCCTGGCCACCAGCGTCTTCAATGAAGGCTACAAAGCAGTATTGAAGACGATGATTACGCTGGGGATCCGAGGTGGTCTCCAATGCAGAGCTTTTGCTGCCCAAACTGACGCAGACCGCGAGAGGAGGGCAGAGCTGATCTTGTCTCCGGCGGCGATTGAGGCTCTGCAGCGACACCGGAGCGACAGACTTCTGCAAGACGCCTACTACGAGGAGGAAGAAGGCCTGATGTACGGGACCGGCATCGCAGACTGAAGGCAAGACACCGGAAACCAGTTTAAAATCGTTTGAAAACTTCAAACGCGTTTTTCTCGAAACCCTATTTTTCCTGCTGGCCGGAAAGGCTTTTTTTTCCCTATGGAACGGATCAACTTGGGCTTTGGGATGTTGATGAAGAACATTATTGCCCTGGGATTGGACCACTCTGATGCCAATTGATCGATATTAAGTATTTTTCCGTCAGCCTCAAAGTCTAAAAAAAGGGGTAAAAAAAACTTTTTTTTTCAGATGGCCACCATTATGGCAATTTTCAATATTTTGAAGCCAAACTGGTCCAATCCCAAGAGAATTCAATAAAGATTAAAGGACCGAAACCCATTTTGTGTTTCAGATAACCCACACGACAAATCGTTTCTTGCCGTGGACCAATTCCCGTATAACATTGGTGCAGTTGACCCAACTTTTCTCGGAACCCAGTCGCCGGAAGCGGGTGAAAAATTCAGATTTTGTAGATCAACATTGACTTAATAAAACCAAAAAACTCCAGTCTTGTCGGTCTTTAATTATCCCCGAAAAAAAATGTTTAGAAAAGCCTAAAAACAGGGTCCACCAACGGTAATACCCCCTTAAGTCTCTAGATTCGAATCTGCCATCAGAATTTCATACTACAAAATCGCGAAATCAAAATGGCGGTTTTTATTATAAATTTCATATCTTAAAAAACAGAAAATTAATATGCTTACTTTCAAGATTCACCTCCATTTTTTAGATCTTAAATACAATAATCTCAAAAGAAGTTAGACGGATTTGATCACGAGCGATATTACAGTATATAAGAAAAGCGTTGTGCTATGGTTGGCGCGGAGGCAACTTTGAAGTGACTTACCGCCTATAGTAATTAAATTTTAAGTCTTTTATTTTATAATAGACCCTATCTCCCTCTACAGGATTCCGTGAAAATTTACCGTTAAATGAAAAGTTGATTTTTCGATTTTTGGGCAGGAAATTCGCTGTTTAAACCATTGTGCGCCGTCGGGTGTCCCTGAACTGCGTTGGCGAACGCTCCCTACTGTTGAACCTCTACGACCTTTCATCATGATAAAAGCACCTGTCTCCAGGGGTTGTCGGTGAACGGAAGCGAACTCTAGATTCTCTTGGCCTCTCATCGTCTTGTTGTAAACCCGCCGCGAACATAGTCAGAGTTTCGCCCGGCTCTTGCTTACGCGCTCGAAATCGTATTTCCGCGTCATTTATTTCTTTGTTAAATGTTGGTTCTAACGCAGCGCATGCAATAGTCCAATCTACTCGTTGCTCGTTTGGAAAACTACGATACACCTGACACGCGGTTCCTTCCAGTAAAAGGGCAACGCCGTAATCTTTTTTATATTGTCACAGTCTTCGAATATTTCTACCCACTCTTCCCAGTTGCCGCAACTAAACTTTGGGCGCATCACTCATCTTTATTATATTAAATCTTTGTTTGCGTGTAATAAGTTCGATCACACCGCTCACACCATCTGTAACGTAACCAAATCTGAAGTGTAATTCTACATTAACTTAAAAACATAGACCGCGTACAAGTTACGAACTCGTACATATACGCACACTAACACTCGGAGAGGAACCGCCCTTCACTCGCAATTCAGCATAGCACAAGTCCCGCACACCCCGCACCAGACCTACACAGCCATGGCCAAGCGACAAAGACAGCGCACTCAGCATTCCTATAGTGTCTGCTGGCGCGCAACAAATATTTATTTTTTATTAATTTGGTAGTTGGCGCTACTGGGATAGTTTATGATATGAAAAATGTCTCTGTATCTTCGTTTAAGATTTCTTGTTGCATGTAGATGATTAATGGCCATTGTTGGAAGTCATAAGATAAATTTGACAGGTCTTTTATTGGTATCACTTGCAGATGTCTTTAATGGATGCTAGCATAAAAGCGTTTTAAACGATTTCGAATAGCCAAATGTTTCGTTATTAAATATGCATTAAGAATGTTTAATATTTAATAAGTACTTAGGTTCAAAATTACATTACAAACTAGACATTGATGAGGTTTTTCTCAGGTGTAGGTTCAAATAGGTTTAGTAAGACTAATCTGCGCAAATTTGAGGTTACCCACTGCGAAAGAGAGGGGCTTCTTATGTGTATGAATTAGCGGGAGAGCGGTCGAATTGCTCTTATGTCATAATGAACATTTGCAAACTCCACATGAGTATGGGTTTTCACCGGCGTGGGTTCGAATATGGCAAGTGAGATAAATTTTCTGTTCAAATTCAAGGTTGCACACTGGGCAAGAGAATGGTTTCTCATTTGTAGGGAAACGCATGTGGTACGTCAAATTGCTCTTATGACTAAATGAACGTTTGCAAACAGTACATTTGTATGGTTTCTCGCCGGTGTAAGTTCGGATATGGCTAGCTAGGTTAATCTTCTGTAAATATTCATGGTTGCACACTGAGCAAGTGAAGGGTTTCTCATGAGTATGGATACGGATGTGGGTCGTCAAACTACTCTTATGTCCAAATGAAATTTTTCTACTTGAACATGTGTATGGTTTCTCGCCGGTGTGTGTTCGAATATGTATTGATAGGTGACTCTTCTGTGCAAAGTTTTGGTCGCACACCGAACAAGCGAAGGGTTTCCCATGTGTATGGATACGCATGTCACTGGTCAAATTGCTCCTCTGACTAAATGAGTGCTTCCAAATTGGACACTTGTTTACGCCGGTGTGAATTCGAGAATGAGCATTTACGATTTTTTTCTGGGCAAATTTACGTTTGCATACTAAGGATTTCTCTTCGTTATGACTGCGCATGTGAATGAACATATTAGTATTTACACCAGACGGACGTGTGCAGATTCTATAATTGTGGGGTTTCTTCCCGGTGTTGGTTCGAATATGGTCAGTTAGGTCTTTCTTCTCTACAAATTCATAGTTACACACTGGGCAAGATTAGGATTGCTCCTTGGTATTGATGCGTTTGACAGGACGACTTTCCGTTTCGAAGTGTTTGTCATTATCAAGCCCACCGTGCTCTTTTGAGTGCTGTTTTAGGGGTGACAAAGTTTTATAGAGATTTGCAACACGTGTATTTTCTTCCGTTGAATTAAATCTTTTCACATTTACTTTAAATGTGTTTGGTTCGCCTTTAACATCTATTTTATGATCTAGAAAATCAATTTCTTGCTCAAGTTCATTTTTAATTTCACTATTTGTTAATTGACATTACAAATTTTTTGTATTACAATTTCGAGCATCATTTTCATTCCTATGATCGTCTATAATTGATATATGGCCAATAGGGATCATGCTGGCTGTGCTTTGGTTAATTTTCACTGTATGACTTCGCTATCTCTATCCGCTTCACAATATATTTTTACTTTCTTATTCGCAGTATAAGTAAGTATTGTAATCATGAAAAATTTCGATCTCGAGATTATAACGGAAATATACGTTTTGACCTTCCCTGAATCGATTCCAACTATTTTTGGAATGACGTCCGTCTGTGGGTGTGTGTGTGTGTGTCACTGTGTGTGTCTATGTTCTCTACAGCCTAAACGGTTCAAGCTAAAATTATGACTCTTTAAACTTAAGATTTGCATATGCCTGAGGTTTGCACCTCCTATTTTTGAAAAAAAATATTCAAAGCGGAAGTGCCTGTTTACTCAAGTCAATTTTTGCATTTTCTGCAATAACTCAAAAATGGTTAAAGTTACAGAAAATTTTCATGAACAAAAATTAAAGGTATTTATATTTAGCACAACTTTTGCTTGAATTATTTTTCCAAAAAGAGTAATGGCTTCAAAATAAATTTCTGCTTATTATATATATTTTAACATAAATCGTATCATCTGCGCCTGTCAATTGTTTAACAAAATAGACTTAAATAATTTGAAGTTTGGCATTTTATATTGTTTCTAAGAAATATATCTACTGTCTAAGCGAACTAAATGTTAGAACGAATATTATAAATTAGAAAAATATTGTAACTACGATATGGTTTAACCCATAAGTGCATAAGAAAGTTCGGTGCATGACACCGCAGATATTTATTTATTAAATTTGTATCTTTTCTTTTATGCAAGCATAACAAATATTTGTTGGTAAATCATCGCAGGAGCCGTACTAGAAATCAAAAACAGTTGCTGTCAGAAACAATATAATATGTTGAGCTTTGAAACATTGTTACGGGACTGAACAACCCATGAGTTATCGTAATGAATTAAGGAATATTATTTATTAATGTATGACTTCGCAGTCCTTTATCCGATGCACGACATTTTTGGACGAATTTATAAATGTGGAGCATTTCTTTTATACAACCATAGCAATTTACTTACACCACGTACAAGATAGTATTGTTATCATGAAAATTTTCGATATTGAGGTTTTAGCAGAAATATTCTTTTTTGACATCCGTCAGTGTATGTGTGTCAGAGAGACTATGCAAGTGCATGAAGGTTTGCGTCCCAGTCTCTGTGTGTGAGTGTGTGCACATGCGCACTACTGCCTATACGGCTGAAGGTAAATTTATGAAACTTAGAACTTCAGTGAAATAACAATTTTTGCAGGAATGCAGTCTAAGGAATTTATTATGTTTAAAACACCCAACGTTTCGACAACACAGTTGCCTTTTCCAGGAGGCTACAAAAAATCATGCATAATCTGTTTCTAAGCGGCTTATTAATAAAATTAAAGCTAAATTGCAACAGTACTTACATTTTAATTTATAATATTATATTAATATGTTACAGTAGAAGGTCATTTTAGTAAAATATTCTTTTCATATAATCATCGCAGTACTTAACACAATACATAAATAAATCAGTTAAAAAAAATCTAAAATGATCACAGCTATTTGTTCAGTTTTTACTTTCATGTACGCAGCATAAGTTAGTATTGTAATCATGAAAATTATTTATCTCGAGATTTCAACGGAAATATACGGTTTGACCATCCTTGAATTGATTCCGACTATTTTTGGATTGACGTCCATCTGTATGTGTATGAATGTGTGTGTAAGCGTTCTACAGCCTAAACGGTTGAATGAAAAATATTGAAACTTTTAACTTTAGATTTGTACATGCCTGGGCTGAAAGAATCCTATAGTTGAAAAATAAATTCATACCGGATGTGCATATTTGCGCTAGTCATGTTTGGCCTGTTCTGCAATTACAGAAAAATTGTAGATATTAACAATTTGTACAACCTTTATTTCAAACTTTTCTTCAAATAAGGTATCGAAAAGAAGAAAATGGCCATCGCAATGTGTTCTTATTATAATTATTTTCACAATAAATGTATCAACTGTGCCTGTTGATTGTTTAACAGAAAAACAAAAGCACTTTAATAATTTGATATTTTACATTTAATATTTATTCTAAGAAATTTACTTACAATTAGTGAAATATGGTGCCACAGGTTAGTAAAATAATAATATTTAGAAAATTAATAAAAACATGATGTGATCTAACCCTTATGCGTAGAAGAAAATTCAGTGCGTGACACTGCAGATGTTTTAATAAAAAAACTTGGCCACTTTTTCTCTTGAAACTAATTATGTTTTATTGATACGTATCATATTAATTCTTGTTTATTTATTGTTCTTCGTATATTGTTAGTTGTGTTGTTTATTATTGTTAATTTATAAGTTGTAATTTATTGTGATGCATTTATGGCAAATATTATATTACATTACTGACAATATCAGCCTGCAAATTAATATTATGTTGATCTTTCGCAATATATAACATTTCTAACGAGAGTCTCTTATGTAAATATTTTTTCTTCTTAATTATAGTGGTATTTTCAAAACTAAAAGTGAGATATTCTTTCTGGCAATGTTCTACCCACGCACATTTCATTTGTTTGTTGTTTTTTCAGAAATTTTTTATGTTCTTTTAATCTAATTTTTAAGTATCATGTAGTTTGGCCTGTATATGGGCTATTACAATCATTGCACGCTTTTATAAATTAAGCAGGGCCGTAATTCTAAGGGTATATTGTCATTTAATTGTGAAAATAAATATATTTAAACATACGATTTGTATATGCCTGCAATTGCACCGCCTATTTTTGAAAAAAAAACATCAAACCGAAAGTGGTTGTATAAGTTATTAATATACACCTGATTCTAACCCAGCTTTATGCTACCAAACATTTCCTTACTTATACGCAGTATAAGTGTAAGTATTGTTATCACGAAAAATGAATTTCTCCAGATTTTAACGGAAATATACGTTTTGACCTTCGCTTAATCGATTCAAACATCATTTGGAATCACCTCCGTCTGTGCGTGTATATGAGCGCTTTACAGTCTAGACGGTTGTAGGAAATATTATGAAAACTTAAGCTAAGGATCCGTAGATGTATCCTAGTATAGAAAGAAATATTCCAACCGAAAATTCACGTTAGCTCTAGTCTTGGTTGGCGGTTTCTGCAATAACTCAAATATGATTGTATTTATAGAAAAATTATTAATATAAAAATTATACATATTAGCAATTCTTACAATCTTCATTTGAAACAATTATTTTAAAAAACCGGAAATAAGGATATGCCTATTAATATTTCTTCATATTAGAATTATTTTTTGATAGATCGTATCAACTGTGCCTGTCAATTGTTAAATCAAAAAACAAAAAAACTAATATTGATTGGAGTTCGATATTTAATATTAATTCTAAGAAATAAATTAGTCAAACGGGGTTCAAAGAATGAGTAGGATATTATGAATTAGAAAAATAGTCAAAATATGATCTAACCAAAATTCGAATAAGAAGGTTCAGTGCAAGTCACAGCAGATGATTTTAAATTGGTTTATATTGCATTTAAAAATATCTGCAATGTCCTAAACCCGGGTAACACTTTGTATAAGTAAATATTGAATTTGATATGGAATCAGAAATTTTGAATCTCAAAATCAATACAGAATTATATGTCAAATTTAATAGGACTGATACTGCGCAAACCGCGTACGCCGTGAACTGCGAAATTTATTTCTGAAAGTACGTAGTTAGGTTCAATTTCGTCAGCTTTAATTAGATTATTGTTACGCTCGTTAATAAAAGTAAGCATCTTCGTCGTTAAATTCCATTATTATTATAATATAAAAAATTTGAAATATTATAGACCGGTACATCACATAAGTTTCGAAAATATAAAACAGAGTGCAGCAATAAGTCAATAATAATGGTACACAATTTATATATAAAAATTTACACACGTATCATACACATTATTTTTAAATATCAAATTCAATACTGAAGACGTCACTCCAAAAATAGTCGAAATCGTTTCAGGGAATATTAAAAAGGCTTATTTTCGGTAAAACCTCGCACAATTTTTCAAGATGACAATATTTACTTATATCGCTTAAAAGAATATAAAAAGTCTATTTCTTCTCTTTTCTGTCCAATAAATATTTTTAACAATTCGTACTGCAGGATCCAAGCCAATATTGCTCAAAACACGTTTACTTGTAACATTATAAATATGTTTACGCAAATTTTTAGGACTTTTCAATGCAAAGCGTTTTTATAAAATCTCGTAAATGCTATGTATATTTTATGTGATAAGAAAAGTTCATGTAATTAACAATCGACAATCTTTCATTAGATTCAGCATTCATTCCAACAAATTACATAAAGATTTTAAATATTATCAACATTTTTCCTATCATAAGGCTGGATAGTTAATGATTTAGTTACTATTAAAAATTAAAGTGGGCTATCTTTAAATACAGATTTATTGCTATTTGAAATACAAATTTAGCGCTTTTATATACTTCCTAAACTGATAGTTTTGATGTAATTTCATATTTAATTTATGATGGAAATAAACAATTTTATAAATCCAAAAACTATTAAATAATATCATTATTTGGTTATTAATATAAGTAAATGTGCCAATAAACAAATAATTTATTATAAAAAAATAAATATGTAAGAAATAGAAGGTGACCTGTTTGATGCAAGATTTGCGAAGGTAACGTGGAATAGTGGATTGATTTAAGAAAAAGTTTGGGGTAACAGAACATTGTTTAAAAAACAATGTATCTGATTTAGCAATACCTAGAATTGGATGTTGTCTGTATACAGTGAAAGGGTCAAGAGTTAAGAAAATGTTATTAATCATATTTGAAGAGAAGCTACAAGTTTATTTCATTACAAAGACAACTATGCAACAACTAGAAGCCCTGAAAAGCCCGATACAAGAAAGTAAGCAGTCAAACGGAATTAAAAATTGTGGCAAAAATAAGCAGAACGAATAAATTATGGATGTAGGAGATTGTTCTGTAGTCAAATCAAGGCAGATGCAAGAGAAGCCGAGAGCTAATATTTCAAAAAAACTGACACCGAAGAAAGTTTTAAAGCCAGAAGCAACCAAGAGCGATAAATTGATCTCCATTACGTTCAAAAATGGGTGATAACAAATATGGGGGTTTTGACCGATCAAGTGATAAATAGCGGCAAGATTTCAGTTCGTGTGTGAATCCTGAGCAGAATATATCAGTGGGACCCGTTGAAATTAAATAACCGGCAATTACGGTTTGCGTTTTAAACGATTCATTCAATACAGTCAATTTACCTTAGAACACCGTAATCTTCAGGTGCGTAGGTTACGAAATAATTAACCTTTTCAAATTGAGCCATTTAGAATTTTTGCAAATTGGGAAAATGTACTAAGTGGCGCAAACTCCTAGCTCTATTCCAATTAATTTTTCAACGGATACCCTAACAATTACTCTGTCACATCATATCAGACATGAAAGCTTAAAGTTCGAAGATAATGAAAGAGTGTCTTTTTGCCAAACAACTGTCATCTTTATAAAAAATTAACAGAATTCTGCATGACCGTTAATGTTGGATACGCTTATTCACCATCCGACATTTGTCGATTTCGTGGCTGCCGTTAGAACAAAACCCCAGTATATTATTCTAACAAATATGCTCAATTAAACCATAATTGCATTTCAACAATACCTAAAATACATAAAACTTAGCCTTTTATTGTTTCTAAAGTAATTTTCATAATATTTTACCGACTTATTATAGTTTACAGTGGCGTAGCTAGACCTTTATGGGCCGGTGTGAATGTTCTTTTGGCTCATTTTAATTTCGAAATGTCATTTTAAATTTTTAAGATTGAATGAGTCAAGGATTACCGGCTTTAGCGATTGACGTCATCTTTCGCAAAGCATAGTGAGATACGATATTTCAGCTGCTCATTTTCAATTGTGTCAAACAATGGTTTTATGGCAGCGAAATAATTTTATAGATAAAGACTTAGAAGAAGCTACACAGAAAGAAATAAGTATGTAGGTAAACATATCAGATAGGATAATTAATGTAAAATATGACACAATTTTAAATAATTTCATTAGTGTTAAAAGTCGCAAAATAAATTACCTAAGCCTGCAAATACAAACTGTAATTATTTAGTCATAGGGTAATGAAGTATGAAAAATATTATTACGGATATTAAAAAATTTCTATTTTTTTTCTGTCATATTCGATAGACCTCAACATATAAGTAAAGTTGCCCAGTTAGCCGTCTTATTCACTATGTTCAAATACATGAAAATGATGGATTCCAAATACATGAATCATTTATCGAATTTATATAAATAAAAGACCAAAAAGCTGAAACTTTGCAAAATTGTTTCAGTCATGTTTTTATAGGAAAATGAACTTGACATGTCAAATGATGCGGAGATAAGCTTACGATGGTGCTGCAAATATGAATTGTGTTTATAATGGTCTTCAAAAAGGAATTCTTCATGTTGCACCAAATGCATTATATATTCACCTTTGCGCTCATCATTTCAATTTGGTGCCTAATAAAGCAGTGTCTAAAATCTCTCTTAAAATTTTATTTATGTGATATAGTTCGGACACCAACAGAAATAATATTTACTAACATTAACATAAGTGAAATGAAAGATGCAACAAATATAAAAAAGAAAATTGAACGATTTGAGACGGTATTTCTCATTATCATGCAAACTTAAGTTTTGTTTTGGAAAAAGCATATTTTATTATTATTTTAAATATAGCATATGAGAATGTGGTAACTCTCGAAAACAATACTTTGTAAAATTTATTCAGAGCTTTTAGCAAAATAATGGGAAATAGAGCCTATATTTGAAAACTTTGTACAGCTTTATTTTGTTCCTAACATTCCCCGTATCATTTTCTAGCGCCGAAAGAACATTTTCAAAAGTTAAACATATTTAAGGAAGTTTATGAAGGAGAAGCGCTTATCAAATTTGGCAATTTTTAGCATTTAAAATGATAGAATACGTCAATTAAATTTTAGTGAAATAATAAGCATCGTTGCTTCAATGAAATCGAGAAAAGTTAAGCTTACTTAAAGGTAATGAACCATGTTTGTAAACTTGAAATTTAAATTTGATTTTTACTTTATGTTTTTGTGTTTGTAAACTTAAAAGGGTATATGAGTATTTAACCAGCTATAATAAATAAATAAATTTATTATTATAATAAATGTATATAACCCGATGAATAGTATTTTTCCCCAGCTTTGTCCTTTATTTATTAAAAAAAATTAAACAAACCAATAAAAGGGTAAGTCTTAATGACAATAAGGCCCCAAAGCACATGGACCCGGGTGCATCGCACCCCTTACACTTCCGGTTGCTACGCCTCTGATAGTTTTTACAAATTATAAACTCAACTTTATTTTGAATGAGATTTTTGGAGGATCTGCCCAACGTATGTACATGTTTTATATCTTGAATAAAGTCAGATCAGAGTATGTAGATCACGAAAATATAAGATATAAAAGAGAGCCATTCCTTAAACGTCGGACAACACGCTGTTTGTACCTCTGCACATGGTATTTTTAATGAAATTTCATTATTTCAGAGAATATTCATGCAGTTTTTGATTTAATAATGCTAATTAATTACATTTTACTCAAATTGAAACATTAAAGCAGCTTGAAATATACGTATTTGGCGAAATAACAATCTTGGGGATTGTTGATTTCATGATGGCAACACTGAATATCCGTGGCTGGGTTTTTCATGGACTGACATATATAAATGCAACTTACTCTCAATGGGGCGATAAACATCAGTTTTTGCACCACACAGTCTCCAACTTCCGTAAAATGATACGCATGATGTATACATTGTTAAAATGAGAATAATTGCACATGTAGCTTCTCCAAAATATGATAATATTGCTGCGAACAAGAAATATGATGATAAAGCTATAAGAAAAAGAAAAATTAGGTTAAGTGAAATAATTAATTTAAATAAAATTAAGATAGATGACTTAATAACCTGAAACGAAAGTCAAAAATTCTTATATAATCAGCATGATTTAAGTATAAAAGCTGTTGTTATGAAAGTGAATGATATCGTTGAAAATACACCTGCATAGATTCAGTCAAAATGTAATAGTATTATACAGGATACACTAAAAGACAAAACAATGTTTTTTCGCAAGCAAATCGAGTCAATTTTAAATCCAACATGAAATACAAACGCGTAAGTAGTCCCAGAGAACGAACATGAGCAAGTTCACTCTGGTGAATGAATTGTATAAACCTGCTGTTTGGACTTATTCAAAGCGAGGAGTGATCACAATGCGATCTGGCTGAAATGATTCCTTATGCACGAGAGAATAAGGTGAATAAATATTTACAAACTGTTATTGGTGTATTTTCTAAGCATGCGTGGACAGAGTTTGTGAAATCAAAATTTGCTAATGATGTTACTCAGGCCTTGGGTAAAATACCGATTCATCGCCTTCCAAAAGAGTTGCATTCACATAAAGGCCAAGAGTTTCATAATTCTGTGGTTACACAACTAATGAAACAACATAAAATCAACCATTTCTCAACATATAGCACTCTCAAAGCAAGTGTAGTCGAACGATTTATTCGTACACTTAAAAGGTAAAATGTGGCGTGAATTCAGTTTAAATGGTTAGCAAAAGTGGCTCAATATGTTACCGAAATTACTAAAAAATTATAACGGACGTAAACACCGTACTATAGGAATGCGTCCAAAAGATGTATCACATGACAGTGAAAAGCAGTTTCTTGATTCGGTGTACAGTAATGTGACTTTTTTTTATTCTAGGTGCACGTTTTATCACAATCAATGATCAAGACACAATATAATTAAACGTACATATTAAACATTCAATTAGATCATCATATTATTACGTGACCACTGGCAGTACAGGCTTGTCCCAAACGTTTCTGCACAATGGTGAAAGGGGTTGGAACCCCTCTCACGGTGATATATAATAAACAGAACTCACGTAGTTATGGTAGCTTTATCAAGGTCATATTAGCGATACTTACGGGGGTGCTTCGCACCCTCACCTCCTGCCGGTTAACAAGGCTCACCAAGAGACCCAGCTCGGAAATACCGCACCCGTTTGTCATAGCATAGTTTGGCATTCCGTCTCGGTTGGTCCTGCATGGCCAGTGTACATAGCTACTTGCCTTCCTGAACCTACACAACCGGAAGTCATAACCTGAAACTCGACCTAATATAAGGCATAATGGATACTCTATTCTGATTGGGTCCATTTAGCACTAAGGCGCACCAATTAGTTCGTTTAACCTGCATCCCCGGGAACCGTGTGGCGTCCCCACCCACCGTCGGTTCTACGCACATCGGTCCTCAGACAGGATATCGTAGTAGCAGTATACCGACGCCAAAAGCATAGCTTTCTTCTCAACTGGGGCTCCGTGGCCAACGGCAACCGCAGGGTTGATCAGACCCATGCCAAGCGGTCAGTAGCAACTGTCGGCCACGACCGTTGACCGACCGTAGGATCAACTGACCAGAACGCATCATTTAGGACACGTTCCTTAGGCACTCCGAAGAGACCCCGCAGTATGGGACGTCACCCATACTGAAAAGTGCTAGGAGAGAATGACAGTTAATATATGAATTACATACATAATTGCATACATAAACAAATCAATCGTGCACCATGATATCATAAATATACATAAAATGCCAAGGCCCTAAATACGCCTATCGTTGGGCGCCGTTGATGATACTGCATCTGAAACAAACCTCATATTTTCTATTAGTTACAATTCAGTATCGATCTATTCTCTTACGCTACCAAACCACGACTGCCAGCGTCTCTGTATTACTATTCTTACGATACGTTCATAATTTCCAATATTATTTATAACGTGTTTTATTTTATAACAACATCATCATTTAATATTTAAATAGATATAACATTCATAACATGATCTATTCTGACAAACTAAAATCTGAATTGTTTCATTTATTAACAAAATCAAATTATTTTAATAAACCTGTGTTAAATACAATTGAAGATAGACTAATTGAAATTAAAAAATATTTGATTGAAAACGCCACTTTTGAAATCCATTCACGCAAAACATGTTCTTGACTAGACGAACGAAATTATGAAATAATTAAAAATTTTATTTGTAGAATATTTCGAGACACTCTATATTATCATTTTAATTTTGTTTATCCGCTAACTTCCAGAAATAAAGATCAGTAATTCTTTATAAAGTTTTATACCCAATTTAGACGATACCGACGAAAATACCATCAACTCTATAACGAAATCAAAATTAACGGAGTTTTATTCAAGGAAATCCCAATAATTGTTGAAAAAATCAAATTATAATGAAAATGGGTGATAAATTTCAAATAAAGTTAGAAAAACTATTCAAAATTAAGCAGACTAACAGTTACAGGATATAAATAAAATATAATTAAAAATATTCATTAAAAGTTTTAAATTTACTTTGTAACAAACGTAAATTATTATTGTTTAATTGATAACAGTTTAATTGCTACAATTAATAATATATTGCAAGCAACAATTGTTAAAAATTCTTTTCAAATGATTCAAACAACTATACAATTAGGATATTTTTTAAATGATAACCATCAAAATTTACAAATACAGTTATATCATGAGGGTAAAACAAATCATAGAGGCATAACAGACACATATCAGAATTAAATAGAAAATATTATGGTCGTTATATGATTGCAGTTAACAATCAATGCAAAATTTCCTTTCTATATATTACACCTTGATGTATTAACCCTAAGTAAAGGAAAGTACTTAACTATAATAGATTCCTTTACTAAACTCGCAGCGTGCAAAATACTACATAATACCACAACCACTAAAATTGTTGAAAACTTATTACAATATTTCGCCCAATAACAAGTGCCTAACAAAATTATTACCGATAATGGTGTAGAAATCAAAAACGAAATGATCAAAAATGTTAAAACTGGTTATAAAATTGTACATTATATTACTTCAGTCAGTAACACAAAGTAACGGATTCACCGAACGCGTACATTTATTTAATAGCAGTAGTAGTAATATTTATTCACTTGCGGTAATAAAATGCCGCTCATCGTTTGCGCCGATGTCTTTACTGCTGCTTTGTTTCCTGCCGTATTGGGCTGATCCCGTTCTTTGTTTTTCTTCACGTTGGCTGTTATTTACGATGGTCCGAGTTCTAGCTTTGACGGGTTCTGTGGATTGCTTCTCTTGGTTGCGGATATTCAATGACACCAGCTTTGCTGGCACTTATGACGTTCTCGACTTATAAAAAGTTTTTAGTTATTGTGAATGTTCAACAGTGCCCGATTTAACTGCAACTTGTGAAGTTTCAACTTATTAATTTTATGCCTAATTTCCGGTTATAAAACAAATCCTTAAAACGAGTCGTGTGAATTTTTGTACGATTCTGTATCCTACCGACTGTGCCACCCTAGCAATTGCGTTTCGTAATTACGTTTCTAAAAATTTTATTTATTTATTTTTTCGAAAAGATGTTATATCGACGACTTGTCAAACCTGAGTGATATGTCTCTGTAATTTTAATACATAACTGATTTTAAATTAAACATAATTCTACGTAGTGAGATAAATAAACAAAAGAAATGCAAGGTAAAGTTTTTATAAGACTTATGATTCTATAATATAGTTACAAATCTATAAAATAATTTCTACAGTATGTAATATAAAGTTATCTATGCGTATCTAAAATTATTTGCATTTTTCTTTATTTAATCTTCTATATTGATCATTTAAAGAAGAGTGCAGAACTAGTCCTAGGCGTTGACACCTAACTGTTTTCGTAAGTGATGTTGTGAGCAGGAATAACGGACGAAGTGACTGAAGTTCTTAATGACCTGAATGAGGTGAAAAAAGTTGAGAGGACTAGATTTGTATCTAAACATTGGTAAATATGTGATTTTTTGTAAAAGGTTTTATGCAACCCCACTTGATGGGATTGGCATGATATGTATGTATATAATACGATCATTATACGACCAATCAATTGTCAAAAGCTTGAATATCGGCAATTCATCGGTTTACTTTAGTCTTTATAAATATACCCGCATATTAATAGTAGATGTTTGATTTAATCGTATTAGTATGGCTAGATTATGCAGAAGACCGTTGTTTTAAAATCGACCATTAAAGAAGCATCTACCAAGTTTTTTTTTATTTAGCGGGTAAGTGTTGATCATAAAATTATTTAAGATAAAGAGTTATTAAACTTATTTAATTTAAAAACTTTGATTTCAAAATTTTGGGTAACGTTTATATTTAAATTACCGATAGTCAAATATTCCTTTAAAATCGATAATTCAGTTATCGCTCATTTCACCAACGACGAAGCAAACAAAAATTATGTTACGATTATCGAATAATCGACATAAATATTTTATCAAGATATATTTCACTTATTTAAAAATATTTTACTTGATATTAATTCGATAAGTCGTACAATTTACTCAGTTCTAGTTCTAAATATAATTTTTAATGTGTCTTACATGGATCCATTGACCGTACGCATGAGATTTGTTTATTTGCAAATATCGTTTTCATTAAAAGATTTTCCTATCTCAAAATTCCTTAGGACGGCGTAAAAGGAATAGGCCGATTTTAATATCTAAAACAGAGAAATTTATATTTGAAATGCATAAATATTTTGACATAATTATTACCGAAGTAAATGTATCCAAAGATATTCCAAAAAGTTTGGCAGCTGACAAGTTTAAAGGTTGCTTAGCCCGTTCCATCATGATGATGAGTAATTTTGATACACGAGGGCCAAATCGGTACCATTCCGACATGTTTATTGCTTCATTAAGAGTTGAATTCTACATGAAACAAATTAATTTGGAAGGAATGAGACGTAAGAGTGGGATGGTTTAAATGCTAAAATTTGGTACAGTAAGCATGTTCGATTGCTTAACAAAAATGTTTAACGTTTATTACACAATAGCGCAGTTCCGAATGATCGGAAGTATTTTATGACTGTTCTGCTTTGCAGAAGGAAAGGTAGTTTGAGTGACTCTAATACCTACAGGGCCATTTGTTATTAGAGTGATGTGAGTAAATTGTATGGAAGTTTTTTATTTGGGAATGTAAATTGGATATCGCGTATGAAACTGCTTGAAATGCAAGACTGCTTTTTGCCTAGGAGAGGGTGCCAAGAAATACTGTTTTCACTAGATATGATTTTGGACAAGTCATATGCTTTTAGTAAAATTTTGTAACGCACTTGATGTGAAAAAGGCGTATGATAATGTAGATCCTGCGACCTTGTGGTATATTTTGAAAGAAAATGCTAGGAGTGGCTCCTTGTTATTGTTTTTTTAGTGTTTCTAGGAGAGGTAGAAAGCGGAATGCGTAGCTGTATGAGCAGTGATATATCGCAAAAAATTTCGTATGTATAATAGGTGCTAGTGAAATGAGAATGTATGGTCATATCAAGAGAATTTTGAATAATATATAGCAATGCCGGCCTTGAAGAAAATGGATAAATATTATCGAAAAAATGTTGCGTGAAAGAAAAATTGCAAGCAAGCGAATTCCATGTGCATGCATGATTAATTAATTGAATGAATCGAAATAATTGTGCAAGTATAATGTTGCATAGCGATAGATTGTGACGATGTGGCAGATTGTAGTGGTTTCTCTACCACCCTGATGTATATGGTATGTATATATATATATATATATATATATATATATATATATATATATATATATATATATATATATATATATATGTATATATATATATATATATTTATATATATATATATATATATATATATATATATATATATATATATATATATATATACATATATATATATATATATATATATATATATATATATATATATATTTATATATATATATATATATATATATATATATATATATATATATATATGATATATATATATAGATATATATATATATATATATATATATATATATATATATATATATATATATATATTTATATATATATATATCAGTCGTGTACTAGATGCCAGAGTGAACTGCCGTTCTTTACGTGAGCTCTGTGCGAATACATTCAAATTGTAAACAAACAAATTTCGTGTTTGAACTTATATTTTCTCGTTCGTTTGTGTTTATTTTGTTTTGTATGGTGTTGTTTTGGTCGTGGAGAACACTGCGTCCATTATAGTTTCTTTTTATTTGCATATGTTGCCAGCAAAAATACAGGTAGCCATGTACAAATTACCTGTCAGGCCTTACATTCCCAATCCGATGCGCTGCTTCAATTGCCAAAAGTTTGGGCACAGTTCAAAGACGTGTAAGGACACAAAAATATGTATCTGTGGTAAAGCATTCCACGAGGAACAGCGCTGTACCGATCCGGTAAAGTGCGTTAATTGTGGAAAAAGTCACCAGGCTTTGTCAAAAAGTTGCCCTAAATTTAAAGAAGAATTTGCCATCATGAAACACAAAACTCTCAACAATTGTAGTTTTCCTGAAGCTAGAGCTATTGTGCGTCAGAACTCGGCAGTTCCGACACTGAGCTTTGCCAAGGTTGCTGCAGCTAAACCTGCTACTTCTGCTACCTCTGTTAACGACATTGTTGCTCTTCTTTTACCAGAAATTGAAAAAATGATTATGGAGGCGATCTCCACTAATATGAGCGCCATCATTAACGCTGTTCTTTCAATTACCTGTGCAACCAGTAACACTACAATGCCACCCACTATTGTTCTAGTACCTGTTTTGCCAGGTACATCTCAACTTTTGAATGAGGTGCTTTCTTCAAATATTATGCCATCTCCTGCTCCTGTTCTGTCATGACAGGATAAAAACCTTTCTTTCACCGATTCAGAGTCAAGCGCTATGTCGATTGACAATGAGACGTTTAAAAATGCCCGTAAACCCAAAGATAGGCGGGGGTGGCATAAGGGCAGACTGAGGAACCCGAAACCGTAACACGTTTCGGCTTTACCATTAAATTCAGCCTTCACTTTCTGACTTTTACTTTTCTTTTTTCTCTTCATTTGTTATGTCTATTTCGTTCATCATTCAATGGAACTGTAATGGAATCGTCAACCACCCAGCTGAGCTTAATCTTTTAATGGCTGAAAATAACCCCAGAGTAGTTTGCATCCAAGAGAGTCATTTAAAACCTCTTGTTTCATTTAACTTGCGGGGATATAACGTCTTCCGCAAAGACGTTGATCCTATTGGTCGTGCCCATGGTGGCGTTGCAATTTTTCTAGAGTCTTCTGTCCCTTTTAAAGACTGCAACATAAGGACTAGGCTACAGGCAGTAGCATGCCAAATATTCTCCCCTCGTAAGATCACAATTTGCAACGTCTATCTTCCAGACGGCAATTGGAACTTAAATGACTTTGAGGATTTGGTACGACAACTTCCGACTCCTTTTATTCTTGTTGGCGACTTCAATTCCCATAACAAACTCTGGGGTTCAGCAAGCACAGATGCCCGCGGTCGAATGGTCGAAACTCTTTTGGACAGCAATGATGTCACGCTTCTCAACACTGGCTCAACCACGTTCGTGAACTTGAGATCAAGAGGTTTTTCGGCAATAGACTTGTCTTTTTCTAGTACTACTCTATCTGCCCATCTTCAGTTGCAGGTAGTGGCCGATGCCCATTACAGTGACCATTTTCCCATTCTTCTGTCGTTTCTTTCAAATACTGTTTCTGTTGCACAACAAACAGCACGAAGAGGGTTATTTGATCTGGCCGATTGGCAATCTTTCGCCAACAACCTTATGCTTCCCGAACCGTCACCAGATCTAAATATCGAGCTGCAACATCTTAACGATTCTATTCTGCATTCCGCTTCGTTATCAATTCCAAAATCCTCAGGCTGTCTCAGAAAGAAGTCTGTTCCTTGGTGGAATGAACACGTTGCTTCCGCTATACGTTCTAAAAAGCGTGCACCAAAAGCGTACCGGAGAAATCCTACACTTTTAAACCAAATTGCTTTCAAAAAAGCCCGTGCGCAATCCAGGCGTTCAATTCTTCAGTCTAAATCTGAGTCTTGGTGCGGATTTGTTTCTTCTATTGGTACTGATTTCGACCAAACACTGCTTTGGTAGAAAATCAGGTATATGAATGGTTACAAGATAAGTTCCCATATTCCAATGCTCCAGGTCAATGGTCAGGTACACACTGTCAGAGTTGATATTTGAGATATTCTAGCAAACCAGTTAGAGTCCGTTAGTCACTCGGATAATTACTTGCTCCATTTTTTACGCTCAAAAGCGGCTGAAGAAGTTCCTCTAAACTTTGAGTGTGATAATTCTGAGAATCACAATTCAATATTCACTCTAGCAGAATTTGAATTTGCACTGAGTCGCACAGCCAATACTTCTAATGGGTATGATGATATTGCTTACGCAATGTATCGCCATTTACCCACCCTATTTAAATTCAGAATATTAGAATTTCTTAACCGGCTTTGGGTTGAAAATGCCTATCCTGACATCTGGCGCGAAGCGATAATTGTGCCGATACACAAGAAGGGCAAAGATGTGTCTTCTGCATCAAGCTACCGTCCGATATCTTTGACATGTCATCTGTCAAAGTTATATGAACGCATGATCAATTATCGACTCAGCTGGTTTCTAGAATCCCACAATCTAATCAACCAACATCAATGTGGATCTCGTCAGCACCACTCCACTTCTGACCTGCATGTGTATCTATTGAACGCTATTCAATCTAGCTACTTAAAACGCAACCACCTGGTCGCAATGTTTTTTGATCTAGAAAAAGCTTTTGACATGACCTGGAGATACGGAATTCTACAAAAACTGCACAACTGGGTTCTACGAGGCCATCTGACTCAATTCGTAGAAAACTTTCTTTCGATCCGTTCATTTAGAGTTCGACTTGGACAAACTTTCTCTTCTTTACGACCGTGGAAAAACGGGATTCCCCAAGGCTCTTCCATAAGTGTTACTTTATTTTTGATCGCAATCAATGACATTGTGTCCAACCTGCCAAATACTGTTGATTATTGTCTATATGTAGATGACCTCACGATCTTCACTTCATCCCAGTCTCTCGAACTCTGTCAGGAGAGATTACAGCAGGCTGTTGACTTGGTTTCTTTGGCTGCATCTGACCGTGGTTTTCGTTTCTCTGTAGAAAAAACCTGCGCTATCGACTTCTGTCGACTACGTAAAGTACACAACTGTCCTTTTGTATCGCTTTACGATAGACCAGTGCGGGTTGTGGATGAGGTGAAGTTTTTGGGTATAATTTTCGACCGTCGTCTTTTATGGCTGAGAAAAATAAACACAGTTTCTGCGCAGTGCCGAATGTCATTGAATGCTATCAAGTGTATTGCCTCCACAAAATGGGGAGCCGATAGGGACTCTCTGCTGCGACTTTACGTCAGTCTGGTTCTATCCAGAATAGACTTCTGTGCTACCATTGTGTACACTGCTAGTGCTTCTCACTTGAAAAAGCTAGAAAGCGTACACAATGCTGGAATTCTATTTTCTAATAACCGAGAGTTAAATCAACTATATACTAATAGTTCAACTTTTTTCTATCCACTTGCACTGAAACTCCCAAGGTTGTTAAATACCATCATTGACAACCAAGGGCCTGTTTTATCGAGAATTTTTACCAACATCCCTCCATGGGAATCTCTTTCTTTAACGACAAACCTACAGCTGACGAACTTGCCAAAAGATTCTACTCCTAACGCCATATACTTGATTGAATTCTTCATTCAATTGCAACAGTACACAGACTTTCAGCACACATATACTGATGGCTCCAAGACAGACTCCAGTACAGGCTGCGCTTTTGTGACCGATGGCGTATCCCAGTCGTTCACACTGTTACCCATATGCTCAATATACACTGCCGAGTTATATGGTATTCTCTATAGTCTTCGACACTCCCGTCAAGCTATCGATGAGAGACGTCATCTGCTCATCTGCACCGATTCCCTGAGTTCTATCTTAGGCATAGGTAGCAGATTCTCCACAGATTCAACCGTTTTGGACATCCGTGGAGAAATCGAAAGATTACGGGAGCTAGAGAGAATTTGTCGTTCTCATGTGGATATCCGGACATGCTGGAATTCCCGGTAATCACTGTGCTGACCGAACTGCTCTTGGAGCAGCCAATGGCAACTACGTTGTCCGTCATCCCTTGCGTGCCGATGATGTGTTGAGGTCTGTGGCTGTGCATTGGCTTAAGTTATGGCAGGAGGAGTGGAATACATCTACTAGCAAATTGCGACGTGTAAAAGTGTCAGTGGAGCGCTGGATAGCACCAATCCGCTTAACAAGGTGCGAGCAAGCGGTCATCTCTCGTCTGAGAATAGGCCATACTTGTCTCACACACTTACATCTTTTACTAGGAGAACAACCACCGCTCTGCTCCACTTGTAACACTAGGCTCACTCTCGAACATATTTTCGAGCGGTGTCCTAGTTACAGTTTTCATCGTCGCATTGCAGGTATTGAGGGTCCCATGCGTATATCTTTAAGCAATAATGCAACAAGCATTGGTAAAGTGCTCTTATTTTTCCGGGTAGCTGATTTGTTTACCCAAATCTGAAAGGGTTCTCTTCTTTTCGCTCCATAAATGTTAATACTCCAATTATCATTTCTTTTCGTTTTTCTCTACACTATATATCAGCCAGGGCTGTTGTTTTTGTGGTTTCCATAAAAAATTTCAGTTCTTGACTGGCGTCTGCACATTCCAACCGTTCAATGTTCTTTCGCACCTGTGAAAGTATAACGTATTTCTTAAGGCTTTATTTAAGCTAAAGCTGATGTTTTTTTTTTCTCTATTGAAACATTCTTTTAATTTTTTTTTTGTTAGTTATTAATCATGTATTTATTTCCCCTTTTTTTTCTCTCTTTATATAGAATCCGGTTTTCCTTCGCATACACTATTTTCCAATTTCACTTGCACAAGTGGTAATGACCATAGCAATCGATCCGCAATTTAAATAAAATAAATTCAAATAAAATTTATATATATATGGTATATATATATATATATATATATATATATATATATATATATATATATATATATATATATATATATAAATATATATATATATATATAAATATATATATATATATATATATATATATATATATATATATATATATATATATATATATATATGAATATATATATATATATATATATATATATATATATATATATATATATATATATATATATTTTTTTTTTTTTTTTATTGTTATAGCGGATCGATTACTAAGGTCATTACCGCTTATATAGATGATCGTTTAAAAAGATGTTTTATGTACAATGCGCAGGAACTAGCACACAATGAAGCACTGTCGAGAAAATACTAAACCGAGTAGCTAAAATAGAACGTAAAGAAAGTATATTATGCATTCATAAATGTGAAGCATTCTCTGCACTGCTGGTATGTGCAGAAACCAGTCGAAAACTGCCAAAAACTACAGACCGGACAGTGATAGGGTTCGAGAGAAAAGAAAAATAATAACACTTATGGAATGTTAACTGTCGAGAACGAAAAGAAAGTGACGTTTTAGATTTGATGCAACATATCAATTGCTCGTATAAACATTAACAGTTTACTTATGCGCATCGCATCATTGCGTAAATAGCTCGCCAGGGGACCCTCAATACCAGCATTGCAACGATGCACATTGTAACTAGGACACTCTTCGAAGATATGCTCGAGAGTGAGCCTAGTGTTACACGTGGAGCAGAGCGGTGGTTGTTTTCCAAGTAAATGGAACAAGTGTGTGAGACAAGTGTGCCCTAGTCTCAGACGTGAGACAGCCACTTGCTCACACCTTGTTAGGCAGAGCGGTGGTACCCACTGCTCCACTGATACATTTACACATCGCAATTTGCTAGTGGAATTATTCCACTCCACTTGCCATCTCTTAAGACGGTGGACAAACACAGATATCAACACGTCATCGGCGCGCAAGGGATGACATACTAGATAGTCGCTGTTGGCTGCCCCAAGAGCAGCCTGGTTGGCACAGTGATTGCCGGGTATCCCTACATGACCGGGTATCCACATAAGTACGACATCTCTCTCTAGCTCCCGCAATCTATCGATTTACCTGCGAATGTTCACAACAGTAGGATCAGAAGAAAATATGCTACTGATGCCCAAGATGACACTCAGAAAATCAGTGCAGACGAGCAGGTGACGTCGCTCATCGATAGATCGACGGGAGTGTCGAAGAGAGTAGAGGATCCCATATAACTCTGCGGTATACACCGAGCATATGGGTGACAGTGTGAACGAGTGGGATACGCCGTCAGTCACGAAAGCACAGCCAGTTCCAGAGTCTGTCTTGGAGCCATCGGTATATGTGTGTTGAAAATCTGTGTACTGTTGCAGCTGAATAAAGAATTCGACTGGGTATATGGCATGAGGAGTGGAAGCTTTTTGCTTACTGGTCAGTGCAAGATTTGTTGATAAGCCTCTAGATGCCCATGGGGGTACTGCGGAATATATCCGTGGTAATACATGCCCTTGGTTGTTGAGGATGGTATTCAACAGTCTTGGGAGTTTTAATGCGAGTGGGTATAGGGAAGTCGCACTTTTTCTATACAAACGGTATAACTCTGCATTGCGGAAAAATATGGTATAGTTCAGGTGCTGCGTGAACGTTTGAATTTTGCACACGTACCTCATACCAAGTTTCACGTACCTTATGTAAAGTGGCGGAGTAACAGCTTCACAGTGAAGGCTTGGAATTGGCGTAGTCCTAAACGCACCGGTGACAGTTCGAATACCAGCATTGTGTACACTGTCTAGCTTCTTCAAGTGATGGGAACTAGCTGTATACACAATGATGGCACCGTAGTCTATCCTGGACAGACCTGACTGGTGTACAAGCGCAGCAAAGAGTCCCTTTCGGCTCCCCATTTTGTGTAGGAAATACACTTGATTGCATTCAATGTCATTCTGCACTGCGCAGAAACAGTGTTGATGTGTTTCAACAGTAAGAAACATTTGTCGAAAATTAAACCCAGAAACTTCACCTCATCTACAATCCGCACTGGTCTGTTGTAAAGCGTAACAACAGGAGAGTTGTGTGCTTTGCGTAGTCGACAAAAAACGATAGCACATGTCTTTTCTGTAGAGAAACGGAAACCACGGTCGGATGCGGCCAGAGTAACAATGTCTACAGCCTGCTGTAATCTCTCCTGACAGATAGTGAGAGATTGAGACGAAGTGAAGAGGGTTAGGTCGTCGACATAAAGACAATAATCAACGGTATTGGGGATGGTAGAAACGATGTCATTGATTGCAATCACGAATAAAGTTACACTTATGGAAGAGCCTTGGGGAATACCGTTTTGCAACGGTCGTGTAGAAGAGAGAGTTTCTCCAACTCGGACCCTAAATGAACGGCGACAAAGAAAGTTTTCTATAAATTGAGGCAGATGGCCCCGTAGACCCCAGTTGTGTAATTTTCGTAGTATTCCATATCTCCAGGTCATGTCGAACGATTTTTCTAGACCAAAAAACACAGCAACCAGATGGTTGCGTTATAAGATACTAGACTGAATGGCGTTTGTCAAATACACATGAAGGTCAGTGGTGGAATGGTACTGACGAGATCCACATTGATATTTGTTGATGAGATTGCGAGATTCTAGAAACCAGCTGAGCCGGGAATTGATCATACGTTCATATATCTTTGATAGATGGCACGTCAAAGATATAGGACGATAACTAGAAGCATGAGATACTTCTTTTCCCTTTTTGATAATTGGAACAATTATTGCTTCACGCCAGACGTCTGGATAGATATTTTCAACCCACAGATGGTTAATAAATTCCACTAATCTTTGCTTGAAATGGTCGGGTAGATGTCGAAGCATTGCGTAAGCGATGTCGTCATGCCCGACAGAAGTGTTTGCAGTACGACTGAGTGCAAACTCAAATTCGTGGAAAGAAAAACTAGAATTGTAAAACTCAGTGTTATCCGAGTCGAAGTCCAGTGGAACCTCCTCAGCCGCTTTTACGCGCAAAAAATTAAGCGAAGAATTGTCCGAATTGCTTACAGCCTCAAACTGGTCTGCTAAAATCTCACAAATCTCATCTCTAGTAGTGTGTACTTGGGCATTGACCTGGAGCATTGGAATATGGGAACATTTTTGGTTGCCGTTCATATATCTGATTTTCTTCCAAAGTGTAGTTTGGTCGGAATCAGTACCGATTGAAGAAACAAAACCGCGCCAAAACTCGGTTTTAGACATAAGAATTGTGCGTCTGGCTTGCGCACGTGCTTTCTTGAACGTGATTTGGTGTGCAAGTGTCGGGTTTCTCCAGTACAAATTAGCGCGCGCTTTTTTGCACGAATATCGGCAGCAACTTGAGCATTCCACCAGGGTACTGACCTCTTCCTGGCTCGACCAGAAGATTTCGGTATATAAACCGAAGCGGAAAACAGAATGCAATCAGAAAGATGTTGTAGTTCTACAAGTAAATCTGGTGACGGATCAGGTACCTTTAGGTTGTTCGTAAATGCATTCCAATCTGCCAGATCAAACAACCATCTTCTTGTTGATGCTTGAGCATCAGAAACAGCATGAGAAAGAAACGACACAAGAATGCGAAAATGGTCACTGAAATGGGCATCGTCAACTACCTGCCACTGAAGATATGCAGCTAAAGAAGATGTAGAGAAAGATAAGTCGATTGCCGAAAAACTTCTTGATCTCATGTTAATGTGCGTGGCTGATCCAGTATTGAGAAGGGTGACATCATTGTTGTCCAAGAAGCTTTCGACAATTCGACTTCGGGCGTCTGTGGTTACAGAACCCCAGAGTATATTGTGCGCATTAAAGTCACCGACAAGAATGAAAGGAGACGGTACTTGGCGGGATAAATCCTCGAGGTCATTTAAACTCCAGTTGCCATCCGGAAGGTAGATGTTGCAAATTGTAATTTTACGGGGTGAAAATACCTGGCATGCTACTGCCTGTAACCTTGTTCTGATAGTGCAATCTTTTAAAGGGACAGAAGATTCAAGGACAATTGCAACGCCACCATTGCCACGACCAACAGGGTCAACGTCTTTGCGGAAAATGTTGTATCCCCGCAAGTTAAAAGAATCAAGAGGTTTTAAATGACTCTCTTGGATGCAGACTACTCTGGGGTTATGTTCAGCCATTTAAAGTTTAAGCTCTGCTAGGTGGTTGACGATTCCATTTCAATTCCATTGGATGATAAATGGATTTGACATAAATAATGAATAGAAAGTAGAAAAAAGCTGACTTTTGAGGAAGACCCGAAAAGTGTTAAGTTTTCGGGTTCCTTGGTTTGCCCTTAGGCCACCCACGCCTATCTTTGGGCTTTCGAGCATTTTTAACTGCCTCGTTGTCAATAGACATAGCGCTTGACTCTGAGTAAGAGGGAGAAATATGTGTGTCCTGTCCTGATAGAACAGGAGCAGAAGATGGCATAATAAATGACGTTGATATTTTGGGTGGTGTGTGTGGACTACTTGGCAGGGCAGGTATGGGTACAGTTGGAGGTGTCTGCTTTGCAGTGACACTGGTCGCTGTGCTGGGGTTCGATAAGGCTGCGCTCATAATGGCGTCCAAGTTTAGCGAGAAAGCTTCAATAATCAATTTTTTTATTTCGGGTATAAGTAGAACAGCGATGTCACTTACAGATGGAGTAGAGATTGCAGGTTTGGTTGCAGTCACTTTGGCAAAACTCAACGTCGGAACAGTAGAGTTCTGACGTATAAATGCTCGTGCTTCAGGATAACTGCTATTGTTAAGCGTTTTGTGTTTTACAATCGCATACTCTTCTTTGAATTTTGGACAGTTTTTCGATAGAGCAAGATGACTATCTCCACAATTCACACACTTTACCGGATCGGTACAGCGCTGTTCCTCGTGTGCCTCTTTACCGCAGATACAGATTTTTTTGTCTTTGCACGACTTTGAAGAATTCACAAACTTCTGACAATTAAAGCAGCGCATAGGATTGGGTATGTATGGCCTGACAGGCCAACTATACATTGCAACACGTATTTTGGATGGCAATTTGTTTAGTGAAAAAGAAAGAATAATGGACGCAGTGTCTTCAACTACGCCATTGACCTTGCGGGTAATACGCTGAACTTCAGAGACACCTTGAGCCTTTAGTTCAGAGCAGAGCTCATCGGTGGTACAATTTAACAAACCACGACAGGTGATAACGCCCTTGACAGTATTGAGGGTTGGGTGTGAAGACACCTCAACAGGAATGTCAGAAAAAAGAGATGTTTGCAGCAGTCGAGTTGCTTGTTTAGCAGTTTTCGTTTCCACTAACAGACCATCCTTAATTTTTTTTAAAGAATTTACTTCCCCAACTAAACTATAAATTTGTTTATTAAAGAAAACGTGTTCACTGTTACTTTTTCTCTGTAAAATTGTTATTATTAATATTATATGTTCTTCAATCACTTTTGTAATAGCCTCAGTGCTAAGTAAACGTAGTGTAACTTACAGTGTTGCTAGTTAACCAAACGAATCTCACAAATTGGAGCTCAACCGGGATTGTATGGTTAGAACTTAAGAAAAAACATTGTTTTGCTAAATCACGAGGTGAATGTGTTACAGAAGTGTAGTGAAATTATGAAGCAAAGTGAAATTAGGAGGTAAAGTGAAATTAAGAAGTAAAGTGAAATAAAGAAGTAAAGTGAAATAAAGAAGTAAAGTGAAATTAAGAAGTAAACTAGAACAAAGGAAGTGCGTCTACGCGGTAAAACTTTGTTCGCGTATGTGTACGTGTTTGTTTAGTTTTCTGCGTTTTTCGTGTCGAATTCTGAGTATGCGCAAAGAATCTTGGAACTAGTGAGTGGCGTGCAAACTAGAATTGCTATTGCTAAAATCGGACATATAAGTTTAAATTTAAGAAAAATTTGTAAATATGGCAGAACATGAAGAAAGGGATTCGCCGAATATAAATCAGACAGACATTACTACGGATCGGGAACGTCGATTAATGCTTCGAGAAATTGAAATATTGAAATGAGAAAATGAGGTACTGAAACATGAGAACGCGGTATCACAACAATACAATTTCAATCTATGAGAAGTTCAAGACTGTTTGCCTACGTTTGAAGGTGATAAGGAGTATCCTGTGGAAAAATGGATTGCTGATATTAACGATAATTGCCAATTGTTCAAATGGAATGAGTTGCAAATGCTCACCTGCGCGAAGAAATTGTTACGCAGCACGGCTAGGATCTGGTTGGATGCACAAGCAATATTTAAAACATGGAAATTGTTTAAATTGGCGATTGTTGAAGAATTCGGACGCCGTATCAATAGTGCAACAGTGCACCAAGAATTAGTGAAACGGAAGAAAAAGACCGATGAAAGTTTTCAAGAATATATCTTAAAAATAACCCGAATCGCAAAACAGATTGATGTTGAAGAAGAAGCCGTAATCTAGTATATCATAGATGGTGTACAAGATCAAGAACCAAATGAGGTAGTGCTGTACGGCGCTACTACACTCCGCGAATTAAAAGGTAAATTTGAACTATATGAACATATAAAGATAAGAATGAAGTCAAGTAACGTGAGTGCAAGGTTAACTCCAATGCCAACAGAATCAAGTAGAAATGAGCGCTGTTTCAACTGTAGACGAAGCGGTCAAAAACAAAAAAACTGTAAACACAAAGAAAAAGGAACCAAATGTTTCGCTTGTAATACTTTTGGCCACATTGCAGCGAAATGCCCAACGAAGACGGAAGATGGCAAAGGAAAAGAATCTACAGCTGCTGAAATCAAACATAGCATGCAAGTACGACAAGAATCAACCGAAGACAAAATGGAAAAAAGGGTAATTATCGAAGACGTAATAACAGAAGCACTAATCGATACAGGCAGTCATGTGAATTTGATGAGATCGGATGAATATTTTCGTATTGGAGCGCCGAAAATACGAAGTGAATTCAAGAATTTAACAGGATTGGGATTAGCCAAAGTTACCACTCTGGGATGTTTCGAAACCAAAGTAAACATCGATGTTTAACACAACTGGAACTAACCGGAAGATTTGGCCTGTAAATAAATTTTGAGAAATGTCAATTTTTGCAAAGTAAAATAGATTGCTTGGGGTACGAAATTGAAGACGGGAAGATTAAGCCCTACTCGTCAGAGATAAAATCAGTTATGAAGTTTCCGGAACCTAAAACCATCAAACATATACAAAGCTTTCTAGGAATTGCGGGATATTTCAGGAAATTTATTGCAAACTTTCCAGTAATCGCGAAGCCATTGAGCGACCTTCTAAAGAAAGATGTTATGTACAAATTTGAAGAAGAAGAAAGGCAAGCGTTCAAGACTTTGCAGACGCGGTTATCAGAACAACCAGTGTTGAATATTTACCAACAGAATCCTGTAACTGAACTCCACAACAACGCCAGCAAATATGGTTTGGGAGCCATTCTGCTGCAGCTAAACCAAGAAGACAACAAATTACATCCAGTTTACTACTATAGCAAGAAAACATCCAGTGCGGAGCAAAACTATACAAGCTACGAGCTAGAGGCATTAGCAGTTATAAGAGCCTTAAAGAAATTTCGAATATATCTGTTAGGAATTAAATTCAAGAACGTGACTGGTTGCTCTGCCTTCAAGATGACAATGAGTAACAAAGAATTGACGACGCGTATTGCAAGATGGGCCTTGCTTTTAGAAGATTTTGACTACGAAGTAGAGCATAGACAAGGAGTACGGATGAAGCATTCGGATGCTTTGTCAAGAAACCCTGTTATGATTATAACGACAGATGGTATTATCCCCAGAATTCGTCTCGCCCAAGGGAAAGACGAAAAATTGAAAAGTATAATGGAACAATTAAAATATGGTGCACATGAGGACTACAGTATGAAAAACGGTTTATTATACAAGTACCGCAACGGAACGGAGTTATTGGTTATTCCAAAAGGACTACAGACTGAAATGATACGAAGAGTGCATGAGATAGGTCACATTGGATCGAAGAAAACAGAAGAGATATTCTACCAAGATTACTGGGTCCCGATGCTACAAGAAAAAATAAAAGAAGTTACGCAGAAATGTGTACCCTGTATTCTGGCCTCAGCTAAAACAGGGAAATAGGAAGGGTTTTTAAATTCAATCAACAAAGATGGTGGACCACTACACACTTACCATGTAGATCACCTAGGACCAATGTTGTCGACGCACAAAAACTACAAATATCTCCTCGTATTCATAGACGCATTCACGAAGTTTGTGTGGATATATCCAACAAAAACGAAGAGTACAAAGGAAGTACTAGATAAGTTTGGAAGTCAACAAAAAACGTTTGGAAACCCGAGTAGAATAGTAACCGACCGAGGAACTGCATTCACCAGCCATGACTTCGAAGATTACTGTAAGAAAGAAGGAATAAGGCACAGCCTAATTACGACTGGTGTTCCAGGAGGAACTGGACAGGTGGAACGCGTTCACCAAATCATTGTATCAGTCTTAACTAAACTGTCAATAAGAAATCCTAACGAATGGTACAAGTACGTGAATTCGATGCAACGATACATAAACAGTACGTACCAGAGCAGTATTGCTGCCACCCCATTCGAGTTAATGATCGGAGTAAAAATGCGAAGAATGGAAGATGTTGAATTGCAGGAGTTGATAGCAGCTGAACACTTAAATTTGTTCCAAGAATCGAGAGATGAATTACGGCAGCACGCAAAGAAACAAATAGATAAAATACAGCAAGAAAATAGACGAAGGTTCGACAAGAATAGAAAAGATGCCCGAAATTATAACGTAGGTGATCTGGTGGCAATTAATCGGACTCAGTTCGGACCAGGATTGAAGTTGCATCCAAAATACTTAGGACCCTCCGAGGTGAGTAAAGTCAACCGAGGTAATCGATATTTTGTAAATAAAGTGGAGCCAGGGGAAGGTCCATGCAAGACCTCTACGAGTGCTGACTACATGAGGCCGTGGGCAGCCAATGGGAGCGACGATGACACTAGAGATGACACCGAAACAGATTAACCCAACACAAGCCGTGAAATCGACCCACCAAAGGCGGATGGACGTGCAGGACGGCCGAGTTGTGGGATTCTCAAATAATGACTCCCCGCCTATGTGAGCGGAGGAATACAAGAGAAAACATTGAGAGTTCGCGCGCTGAAGAAAACGTGTTCACTGTTACTATTTCTCTGTAAAATTGTTATTATTAAAATTATATGATCTTCAATCACTTTTGTAATAGCCTCAGTGCTAAATATACTAAGTTTAACTTATAGTGTTGCTAGTTAACCAAACGAATCCCACATATATATATATATATATATATATATATATATATATATATATATATATATATATATATATATATATATATATATATATATATATATATATATATATATATATATTGTAGCAGTCGGGCTGACCAGCAATTCTTCTTACACGATACCGCGTTTTAATTTTTGGTTTATATAATGTTTTAAGCCGGGTAGTAGTTCTGAGTTTTCAGAATTAGTATCGGACCCAATGTTTTTCAAACGGACGTTGCATTGGTCATTGTTGCGACAACGTACAAAGAGTGCCTTACCTGATAAGAGAAAGTTAGTTGTTTAACTATGTTTTTGTAGAATTTCTTGAGCTTTTGGGTGGGTTTAGGGACTCGGCGTAATGTCAAGCAACTGACCAATGCAACAAAATGCAATTTGTATTTAGATGTTTTAAAGAGGGGGAACCTCCCTTATTTGTTATAAATACAAGCGTAACACCAAAAAGGCTCTCGATTCGGCGTTGACATTTTGGTTGGTACACACTAGTTGCTATATGTTGTATAGCTGGACTAAAGTTAATTTAATAGAGACAGTGCTTAAAACCATGTAAGTAGAAGCCTAAAGTTTACATGTGAACAGAACGGCCATTTATTATATATTTCAATTCATGTTATCTTTTTTGTGTTAATCATTATTCTTAGCCAATTTATGTTGAAAACCATTTCATTCATTGTACGTTATTCGTTTCATTTTTCAATATATATATATTTCATATATCGCAAAAACTGATTCTGTATTTACTGATCCACCACATGTCAATCCTAGACTTGTGCCTCCAATACAGGCTACCTAAATTAAATGTTACGCCACTGGCCACGCTGCGATAGTATATATATTTATATATATATATATTTATATATAAATTATGATTTATGAAACAAAGAGCTATATTTCTTAGAAAACACAAGATATTATTTTATATATCACCAGTAAACTGATGATATGATGAATAATCACGTATCATCTCAGATGTATAAATATCAAGTACTAAGCAATATTCAGCATTCTCTTTCTTGTATTCAAATGTAGAACACGTGTCATTAGATAAAATAAATATATCAAATATTTTATTTCGTTTATATATTTTTTAAAACAATAAACGACAATAACGTAATTGGCGCAGTCGGTAGGATTGCCAAAAAAGGTGCTAAAACTAACGCAACCTTTTGGAATTTTTATTCCTTAATTGTGCAATCGAACATCACGGCTCTCGTATCCTGGAGCCCATCAGAGGTCTGTCACGACCCATCGTTAAATCGAAACTTGGAGGATTTCAACAAAATACTCCACTTCTTCGTGGTAAACAACCAACTACAGCAGAAACAGGTCCTTCATCTTTGCAACAAGAAATCGACTTCGTTCCACTGCCGTCAACAACAAGAAGAATCCGTCTACCTGTCAACGAAATCAGGCATCCCAAATGAAGACAGCAACATCTATACTTTTTGTATCTATGTAAGTCTTTCATATTTATGTTCAGCGATTCAGATTGTGAATCTTTGACCACTGTAAATTCATTATGTTCTGTAGAAGAAATTAATAGCGATTCACAGAACGATTTAGAAATAACAGATTTGTTAGATAATCTAAATTTAAACATAATGGCTACTTATAATGATATTGAACAGATATCAAAAATAATCCCCATTTATAATGGAGATGTAAGGTTATTGCCTATGTTCTTAAAGGAAGTTCAAAACTTCCAACGTTTATTAGCAACATTGCATATAAGCGACATACAAAAAGTATACGCTTTTTCTTTAATAAAAGCAAAAATCACAGATAAAGCTAAACTTATATTAGCAGACAATACATTTGAAACATGGGAAGATTTAAAACATTTCCTGGAAACAAATTTTGAAGATAAATTAACTTATGATACCTTATTCTTACAAATAGTAAATATAAGAAACATTTATAATAATAAGATAGGTGAAACATTACAGAATATGGCACACTTGTTCTCTAAGTGTAAATCAAAAATACAATTAACTCAATTTAGCAGCGACCAAAAAAATGCTTTAATAACAGGCTTTCAAAAAATGATTGTTAAACATTTTATATCATTATTACCCCTAACGATAAGAGGTGCATTTGTGAATAAAAACCCAGATACTTTAGAACTTTGTGAACAATTGCTTAACAATGAATTCAATTTTGCGAAAAACTCTCAAAAATCACCACTATTAAAACAAAATAATTCTTTTGAAAATAAAATCCCACCAATGAGATTCCCTGGTCAAAATTTCCCTACTAAGGCTATAAACTTCAATCAAAAAACACAGTATCAAGGCCCAAATAAATTTGCAAGACAAAATATAATTAATAACACAGAAACACGAAAATTTAAACCTGTTCCAATGTCTGGAACTTCTAAACAAACATTTAATCAACCTATGTCCACACAAACCATAAGACAAAACTACAACCAAGAAATAGATGAAAGTGAGAACACTGATAGTATAGAAGAATCTGTTGAATATGTTGAAAATGAACGCGAAAACACATCCGAATCTTTTTTTAGAAATAGACCAATTTCAAGAACAAAACGAGTGATGACTACCATTTTAAACACAATACCTATTATAAAATATAATGACTTTCATATTTTAATAGACTCTGGTTCTGATATAAACTTGATCTCTCCGAAATTAGTTAAACAAAAAAATTATAAAACAACACCAAAAGTGATAACATTTAAAACTGCAGCGAATAAAATTAAATGCACGGAAATTGTAAAGATAAAGATACAAAATAAAACATTTGATTTTTATTTGTACGAGTTTCATGATAATTGTAATTTATTATTTGGCGTAGAAATTTTAAACAAATGCGGTGTCTCAATAAATTTCAAAACCAATATAATAACATTTGGTGACAAACAAAAATTTACATTACAGAATGACATAGAATCAAATAAAAATAATGTTAATATACAAATACGTGATTCGCACTTATTAAACTCACAAAAAGAAAAATTACAAAAACTAATAAAAAAGTTTGAATGTCTTTTTCCAAAAGAAAATGAAATTTTATCAACCACTAACGTAGTCAAACATAATATTAAATTAAAGAATGACATCCCTATTTATTCAAAAAATTATAGATTACCGCAGGTATATGAAAAAAAAAATAAAAGAAACCGTAACCGATAGAATAAAGCAAGAAAAGCAAAAAAGATATGTCCCTGAACAAGCAAAAGAAATAAAAAAGGAAAACATGTATTTAAAACAGAACCCTAGACTAATAACTAAATTTAAAAAACCCCTTTACAAAGAAATAAAGATAAAGGAAATAAATCCTAAACTTAAATATATTATACCCCATAATAAGAATAGTAATGAAAACGTTAGAAAATATAAAATAGATAAAATTAAACTCTGATTACAGAATTGCCACAATTTGGGCCACACAAATAGAAGATGTATCTGAAAACCCCGGGATTAACGTCATACAATTAAAAAATAGTAAGGTTACAACATCAGAAAGGTTTTTATATTACACAATAGATGTAAACAACATTATAAATACCAGTAGGGAACTCGATAATCAAATAACTAAAATAAAAATATATGTGCGAAATACCACCAAATATTATCAAAATGAGTTAAAAATAACTTTTCTAGATTTATTTCAAATGAATGATAATCTACAAAACAGACTAAATATATTATTCCCTAAACGATATAAACGTGGTTTAATTAACGGTCTAGGTAGCATAATAAAAAGTATAACCGGAAATTTAGATAATCAAGATAAAGAAAGATATGATCAAATAATTGAAGAAATTAATAAAAATCAAGATAAATTAATGCAGAACCAAGAACAAAATTTACAAATTATTAAAGAAATGAATGAACACTATAATAAACAGTTAGATCTAATTAATAAAAATCTAGTTTATATTACAACTAGTTTAAAACATATCCTACAAACCCTTTCACGTGGTTTCGATGAGAATAAAATCTTATGGTTAATAAGTAAAGTTAATGATTATAAAATTCAAGTTCAACAATTAATGTATGTGCTGAACAATATAGAAACATCTTTAACGTTTTGCAATATACATCAATTACATTCCTCTCAAATTTCTACGGATAATCTTCAAATAGTAACCAATAAAATTCGTGAAATCATAAATATTAAATTCAATAATTTCTGGGAATATGCATCACTTATAACCACAACTTGCAAAATTAATGATAATAATAAAATTGTATTTTTGATGATTGTACCAATGTATGATGACGAACAATATATTACTAAACAAATAATTCCAATACCATTTATGTTTAAAGAAAAATTATATATGTTAAATAACGGAAAAATAATATATATTGTAAAAGGCAATAAAAATTATATGTTACATAAATGTAACGAAGTTAACAACGTTAACTATTGTAAAACTAATTATAAAATAATAGATAACTGTTACACTAATATAATAGAAGATAGTAACAATAAGAATTGTGATTATAATGAATTCAAAACCACAAAATGGTTTGAACAAATACCTCATTCAAACATAATTTATATTTATAATAAAATAAAAAATGTTCATTTGGACTGTACAAACATAAATAAAGAATTAAAATTTGGAATAATACATAAAGTAATAAACAACAACTGTATTATAGATAATGAAAAATTCAATAATGAAATTATGGCTAAAGAATATAATTTACAAATTTATAAATTTATAAGTCCCGAAGGAAAAATATTCCCTCTCAATAAAAGTTTAATTCAACATTTTCAAAAATATATTATTCCAAATATCACTTTAAAACAAGCGACACATGAACACATGAATAATCATTATAATCACGCTCAAAGTATATTAATAAGCATAGTTATTGTAATCATATTAGTAATTACTTCGTATAAAATATTAAAATGTTATAACAATAAGAAACTGCAAAGGAAGAATGATATAACAGATATAGAAATGGTAAATTTGTATAGATAAAATAATATCTTCAAGGGGAGTAATTATGATTTATGAAACAAAGAGCTATATTTCTTAGAAAACACAAGATATTATTTTATATATCACCAGTAAACTGATGATATGATGAATAATCACGTATCATCTCAGATGTATAAATATCAAGTACTAAGCAATATTCATCATTCTCTTTCTTGTATTCAAATGTAGAACACGTGTCATTAGATAAAATAAATATATCAAATATTTTATTTCGTTTATATTTTTTTTAAAACAATAAACGACAATAACGTAATTTATATATATATATATATATATATATATATATATATATATATATATATATATATTTATATATATATATATATATATATATATATATATATATAAATATATATATTTATATATATATATATATATATATATATATATATATAAATATATATATATATATATATATATATATATATATATATATATATATATATATATATATATATATATATATATGTATATTTTTATACGTAATTTGAATAGATGATATCATATTTATATTACTTAACTAATTTATACTATGCTAATATTCTTTGAAACAATCTTTCACTAAATGTTTTGCCTCCAACACACACACACATACACCTACCAAAGTACGAACACATACACACACACACAAACACACACACACATACATACACACATACATACACACACAAACGTAAAGTTCTAAATGTAAAATTCCATTAAAATCTTTAGATCAAAATATTTTCACGATTAAAATACTGACTTATTATTTCGTATAAGAAAGTAAGAATATTATACATAATTAAAAAATTTAATTACATTTCTCTATATAGCCTAACTTATACGGTTATTTTGTTCTCTAACGCAAAATTTAAATGATAATTACGTATTTAACGAATGTTTTAAAATTTTATTACAGGCTATATTGGTAAATATATTTGACCGAGAAACATAATGAGAAAAGCCTTGAAAACAAACGAATCCTTAAACATATCCATAAACTCTCTGAAATTATTTGGGGTTGGGTCTATAGATGGCAAATGGAGAATTATTTATATAATCTATAGTCAAACTGTACATGCATTAGTACCTACTGCATATGCTATAACAATGCTTTTGTATGTGATCAAAGTATGGGGCAATCTTATAGAAGAAGCAGATACTGTCTATTCTTTAGTTCATTCGAACTCATTAATTTATTTATACATTTCCTTCTGTTCCTCTTGTTTGCAACATTTCTTTCAGCAAGCTCATTCTCAACCATATTTTTCCATTTACGTTTTTCTCGGAACTGGGCGACAACAGTACGTCTATACAAGTCAATCAATTGAAAAAATTATTTTCACGTCTTAATAAATGGACAGTGTACTATCGGGTATCGTAGGATTTTTTTTAATGTTGATAGTTATTTATTTATTAATAAATTCATTTAGAATTTTTTGCTACAAATCGTACTCTTTCTTTTAATCGCGTGCCATTTCTAAAAATATCAATATTTTTATAAGCGGCTACGTATTCCAAAAGCTTAGATATTTTAGATCTATAATCTTTTGTCGTTTTGGTCCCAGGTATATTAGTGGCTACTCTAGTCTTTCGCCCGATTAGTGCTGCTTCTATAAACCTTCATATGTTAGAAAACACTAGCAACTCCAACTTCGTATATTTTTATATGAAAGAAATTCATAATGTAGTCAAATAGAAGTTATATAAAGACGCACCTAGTTTTATTTTATGTTACATCAGCCAGAAAACCCTTAGTTGGCAATATATCATATTCACTCAGAGAATCTTTTTAGACCATTTCTTCATGTAAAAACAGTATTCCCATTACAACACTCAAACAAGCAAGTTGTACATTAATTTACATAATAAAATAACGTTTTAAAAAAGCAAATTAAGAGTTACAAATTATTATTTACATGATAAGAACATATAAACGAATTTTATACAAGATGTATACTTTCATCAAGAAAAAAATCTGAAATAAGACTTTTTGATGAAAAATCACTTCCCACATATTAACATAAAATTTAGTTTATTAGTGATGTATTTGTGTCAGTGATGTACAACTATTGAAACACCTGACGAGATGACTGAATTACACTGTAAAGTAGAATCGCGTCGATTGCTAATATAGTATATTATTCGTGGAAATTAACCAATTAAGTGATTAATTATTACTGTCTTATTTAGGTTAGATTGTAAGAATTTATAAAACCCAGCATTTTTTTTGAATTTTTTAGTTTTAGCGTCAGACTTGCCAGATATTTATTTGTATTGTAATCAAGAAAACTTTCGATCTCGAGATTTTAATGGGAATATTACTTTTGTCCTACTCTGAATCGAGTTGGTCTATTAAAGAGATGTTGTATGTCTGTGTGTATGTATGTGCTCAGCAGCTTAAAGGTTCGAGGATAAAAATATTTTTTTTGAAACTTAAATTTATGTATGCCTATCAAGAAATCCGTCATATTTTGAAAATTTATGTATATATATATATATATATATATATATATATATATATATATATATATATATAAATATATATTAGTGCTAGGGGTCTAGTTTGGCGGTGAATGCTTCGATGGACTCGCTTGTTGCTGGACTATTGAAGCATATGTGTGCACAAGTTATAAATATATATATATATATATATATATATATATATATATATATATATATATATATATATATATATATATATATATATATATATATATATATATATAAATATATATATTTATATATATATATATAAATATATATATATATATATATATATATATATATATATATATATATATATGTATATATATATATATATATATATATATATATATATATATATATATATATATATATATATATTTATAACTTGTGCACACATATGCTTCAATAGTCCAGCAACAAGCGAGTCCATCGAAGCATTCACCGCCAAACTAGACCCCTAGCACTAATATATATTTATTTATATATATATATATATATATATATATATATATATATATACATACATTTTCAAAATATGACGGATTTCTTGATAGGCATACATAAATTTAAGTTTCAAAAAAAATATTTTTATCCTCGAAACTTTAAGCTGCTGAGCACATACATACACACAGACATACAACATCTCTTTAATAGACCAACTCGATTCAGAGTAGGACAAAAGTAATATTCCCATTAAAATCTCGAGATCGAAAGTTTTCTTGATTACAATACAAATAAATTACTGGCAAGTCTGACGCTAAAACTAAAAAATTCAAAAAAAATGCTAGGTTTTATAAATTCTTACAATCTAACCTAAATAAGACAGTAATAATTAATCACTTAATTGGTTAATTTCCACGAATAATATACTATATTAGCAATCGACGCGATTCTACTTTACAGTGTAATTCAGTCATCTCGTCAGGTATTTCAATAGTTGTACATCACTGACACAAATACATCACTAATAAACTAAATTTTATGTTAATATGTGGGAAGTGATTTTTCATCAAAAAGTCTTATTTCAGATTTTTTTCTTGATGAAAGTATACATCTTGTATAAAATTCGTTTATATGTTCTTATCATGTAAATAATAATTTGTAACTCTTAATTTGCTTTTTTAAAACGTTATTTTATTATGTAAATTAATGTACAACTTGCTTGTTTGAGTGTTGTAATGGGAATACTGTTTTTACATGAAGAAATGGTCTAAAAAGATTCTCTGAGTGAATATGATATATTGCCAACTAAAGGTTTTCTGGCTGATGTAACATAAAATAAAACTAGGTGCGTCTTTATATAACTTCTATTTGACTACATTATGAATTTCTTTCATATAGAAATATACGAAGTTGGAGTTGCTAGTGTCGTCTAACATATGAAGGTTTATAGAAGCAACACTAATCGGGCGAAAGACTAGAGTAGCCACTAATGAACCTGGGACCAAAACGACAAAAGGTTATAGATCTAAAATATCTAAGCTTTTGGAATACGTAGCCGCTTATAAAAATATTGATATTTGTAGAAATGGCACGCGATTAAAAGAAAGAGTACGATTTGTAGCAAAAAATTCTAAATGAATTTATTAATAAATAAATAACTATCAACATTAAAAAAAATCCTACGATACCCGATAGTACACTGTCCATTTATTAAGACGTAAAAATAATTTTTTCAATTGATTGACTTGTATAGACGTACTGTTGTCGCCCAGTTCCGAGAAAAACGTAAATGGAAAAATATGGTTGAGAATGAGCTTGCTGAAAGAAATGTTGCAAACAAGAGGAACAGAAGGAAATGTATAAATAAATTAATGAGTTCGAATGAACTAAAGAATAGGCAAAATCTGCTACTTCTATAAGATTGCCCCATACTTTGATCACATACAAAAGCATTGTTATAGCATAGGCAGTAGGTACTAATGCATGTACAGTTTGACTATAGATTATATAAATAATTCTCCATTTGCCCTCTATAGACCCAACCCCAAATAATTTCAGAGAGTTTATGGATATGTTTAAGGATTCGTTTGTTTTCAAGGCTTTTCTCATTATGTTTCTCGGTCAAATATATTTACCAATATAGCCTGTAATAAAATTTTAAAACATTCGTTAAATACGTAATTATCATTTAAATTTTGCGTTAGAGAACAAAATAACCGTATAAGTTAGGCTATATAGAAAAATGCAAGTAAATTTTTTAATTATGTATAATATTCTTACTTTCTTATACGAAATAATAAGTCAGTATTTTAATCGTGAAAATATTTTGATCTAAAGATTTTAATGGAATTTTACATTTAGAACTTTACGTTTGTGTGTGTATGTATGTGTGTATGTATGTGTGTGTGTGTTTGTGTGTGTGTGTATGTGTTCGTACTTTGGTAGGTGTATGTGTGTGTGTGTTGGAGGCAAAACATTTAGTGAAAGATTGTTTCAAAGAATATTAGCATAGTATAAATTAGTTAAGTAATATAAATATGATATCATCTATTCAAATTACGTATAAAAATGTTCGAGACAAGCCATTTCAGATATTTCTAGCTAATTAAGAAGGAATACACAAAATATATTAAAGACATCGCAATATCCGCACATGAATTGCCCAGTAAAATGCACGTATAAAATATAAGTTAGCTGAAATGATAGGATTAGTGCATTTTACCTCTGAACCTGGATAAAACCCAGGAGTGCTGAAACGCTGTTCTTTGAATAGATATAATATTTTTAAACTGACAATGTGCTTTATTATCTAATAAAAAGATGTAATAACATATCTATTTGATTATTCAAAAACATAATTTCTTTCGACGAGTCAAAAATATTAGTTTTTTTGGGTAAAAGTTGCAATAGATCATATTTAACTTACCTATCGTTTACTAAGAGAGCTTTAGTATGAAGAGTTTGCACAGTATTAATCAATTTCTAAGAAAAATATTTCATTCTTATTTCCTTTTTAAATATTCTCTTTTATCTCAAACACATTTTCATTTGGAACATCAGACTAGTTATTAGAATATTTAACATAATTAATCACTATGTGCATATTGCCAAACATAATTCCTGTGAATCGCATTCAAGTAACGTATTTTAATATAAAAATACAGGTCATGCTTAGAGCGACTATAATTATAATAGCTAAATGTCATAAAAGATTTATTCTACTTTAAATTATTAACCGAACCTATATTGATTTACTTGTTGGTTAAATTATAAGTACTAGGGATTACACTTTCATTCAAAATAAGCAAAGCTTATTGACAATTTTTAATTTTGTTCATTCTAAGTATTTGACAATCATTATCTTTTACAGAATTATTATTGATAGTAAAAGCATTCTCTTATTTTTAATTATTATTATTATCTCCTTGAAGTAAACATTCTTTTTACTTTCTTATACGCAGTATAAGTAAGTATTGTAATCATGAAAAATTTCGAACTCAAGATTTTAACGGAAATATACGTTTTGACCTTCCCTGATTCGATTCCGACTATTTTTGGAATGAAGTCCATTTGTGTGTGTGTGTGTGTGTGTGGGTGTATGTGTGTGTGTGTGTGTGTGTTTTCTACAGCCTAAACGGTTGAAGCTAAAATTATGAAACTTTAAACTTAAGACTTGCATATGCCTGGGGTATGCACGTCTTATTTCAGAAAAAAATATTCAAAGCGGAAGTGCCTCTTTACCCTAGTCATTTTTTGCAGTTTCTGCAATTACTCAAAAATGGTAACAGTTACAGAAAAACTGTAGGAAAAAAATTAAAGGTATTTATATTCGGCACAACTTTTGTTTGAATTATTTTCCAAAAAGGGTACTGTTTTCAAAATAAATTTCTACTTATTATATATATTTTTACATAAATCGTATTATCAGCGCCTGTCAAAAGTTTAACAAAATAGCATTTCATAATTTGAAGTTTCACATTTAATATTTATTCAAAGAAATATATTTGGTGTAAAAGCAATCCAAAGGTTAGAACAAATTTTATAAATTAGATAAATAATGAAACTACGATTAGGTTTAACCCATATGCGTAAAAGAGAGTTCGGTGCATGACACTGCAGATGTTTATATAATATTTTCATACTCTTATTAACATTAAAGTTTGTATATTTGAATTAATTAATACTACAAATGTTGAAAAAACATTATAAACATTAACAAGCACGCTACCAAACCTGGCAATCGTCAATTATGTACACCAAGAGTATTTGTATGATGGTGTTTTTAAAAAACTTCTAAGAATGTCCCCTATTAACTAATGTCCAAAATATGTACAGAATTTGTCACATTCCATATTAATGTTGAATATTTCGGTATTGAAAATTAATATAAAGCTTTATTTGGCGATTCATAATAAGATGGAGATCTTTTGGAGGAATTCTGGATGAACGGTGTTCTCAAATACTTTTGAAATAAATAGCTCGTGAACGTTATTTAATTTATTTATTACAGAGCAAATAACATCTCCTTTTTTTATATCACTATCGCAGCTAACTTCATAATACAAAATACTAAAAATCAAATAATTCAACACTCCCTCTATTTGAATACTTTGTAAATATATGATTAGCTATCTATGGATAAGGCATGCCTATTTTAAAAATAAAATTTTTGAAACTATCACGTAGCATAGGTTTAGTGAATACGTCCGCCAGCTGATCGTTAGTTGAAACGAAAATGACATAAATTGCTATTTCTTCCAACTTCTCACGAATAAAATGATATTTTATATATACGTGCTTCGTTCTTTTGTGAAATACTGGATTTTTTGCTAAGCATATCGCTCCTTGGTTGTCAGCCGACAATCGAGTTGTTTCGTAGAACGAGTTTCCAATATCCTTGGACATTTGATGTATCCAGATTACTTCTCTAGTAGCTTCAGAAGCTGCAATATATTCTGCCTCTGTTGTAGATAATGCAATTGATAACTGACGATGCGATGGCCATCTTACTGTACCTCCGGACATGATATCTAATCGGGTGATTGAAATTATCGTTTCTTCGATATTCTATACCGAGGTCAATTGTTCCTTTGAGATGTTTTACGATACGCTTAACAGCATACCAGTGACTGCTTCCATGATTCGTAGTAAACCTACTGACGTAGTTTGTTGGAAACATAATGTCAGGTCTTGATACAATTGCTGCGTATGTAAAAAAACCAATAGCCTCCTCGTAGGGTATATTGTACTCGTCCTCGCCGGGTTTATCTTCTCCTTTCTTTAAACATACTTGCGAATCAAATGGAATGCTCACAGGTGCTGCTTCTTCTAAACTGTACTTTATTTACTTATGAATGTATGATTTCTGATGAATGAAGATTCTTCCATTTAGCTCAGCATATTCGATTTCCGTTCCCACGAAGTTATTCAATTTAGTTGTTGTTATTTCAAAAGTGTTTTAAAGTGTTTTGATGAAATCTTTCAAAACTATTTTGTCTTTGGAAAAAATTAAACCAAAATCAACCTATAATACGAAGGCTGGTCAATAAGTCCGTGACTTTTTGAATTTCCCGCCTCTTAACAAAAAAGGCAGCACTGCTCCTGTTAAGAAGCATCTATCAGTTGATCTCTATCAAATTTTGATCAAGCCACGTCATTTAGTTTGTATTTTTCAGACATTTAAAGCGGACGACCGCGTTAATTGTGGAGAAAATGGAAAAAAGTGAATTTTGTGTGCTCATCAAGCATTAATTTTTGAGGAAAATTTCATCACTCAAACCAAGGCTATGCTTGATAAATACTACGGGGACTCTGCACCATCAATTTCAATAGTAAAATAGTGGTTTACTGAATTTCGTTGCGGCCGTACAAATACGGGAGATGCTGAACGTTCTGGACGTCCAGTCGAGGTCGCCATACTTGAAACAATTGAAAATATTCACGATATGGTATTGACCGATCGCAGATTGAAAGTACGGGAGATTGTGGAAGTCATAGGAATATCACACAAAAAGCTAGCCTCAAGATGGGTGCCGCGTTTGCTCACAATCGACCACAAACGCACTCGTGTGACAACTTCGAAGGAGTATTTAGCGTTGTTCAACCGCAATATGGATGAGTTTTTGCGCCGTTTCGTAACCGTGGATGAAGCATGGATTCACCACAACACACCAGAGGCCAAACAGTGGGTCTTTTCGGCTGAATCGGCGCCCAAGAAGGCACAGATGGGTTTGTGAGCCAATAAAGTCATGGCGACCGTATTTTGGGATGCACATGGTATAATCCACATTGATTACCTTCAAAAGGGAATAACAATCAATTGCAAATATTGTGCCACCTTATTGGACCAATTCAATAACGATTTGAAGAAAAAACGACCAAGGCCAAGAAAAAAATTCATTTCCTGCAAGACAATGCAAGGGTGCACACATGTATAGTCTTCATGGCGGAATTTCATAAATTGGGCTATGAATTGCTAGCTAATCCACCCTATTCTCCAGATTTAGCCCCGAGTGACCATTTCTTGTTTCCAAACTTAAAGAAATGACTCGGCGGAAAGAGATTTGACTCCAATGATGAAATCATCTCACAAACAAACACCTATTTTGAGGACCTCGAGAAAACTTATTTTTTGGAAGGGATAAAAAAATTGGAGAAACGTTGGACGAAGTGTATAGAGCTCAAAAGAGACTATGTAGAAAAATAAATTGATTTTTTGTCAAAAAACCTGTGTCTCTTTAAAAAAATCACGGACATATTGACCCGCCCTCGTATAATAATGATGAATGAATCATTATGGCCTCGAGTGTAAACGCATTTATCATCTTTTCCTTGATCAATCCCTTCTGTTAACATGAAGCTGTGGAATTTTGCGATCCAACATCGAGAGGACTGCATCAAACCATGTAAAGATTTCCGAAGCTTGCAAACTAAATTCTTATCGATTTTAGATCCTTACGGTGGTGCCATAAAAGTGGTTTCTTTTAAATCTCCGTGCTAAAAAGCGGATTTCACATCAAAATGTATAGTTTTATGATTATTTTGTAATGCATTTGCTAGCAGAATTTATATCGAATCATAACGAGATGCTGGTGCAAAAAATATTCATAGTCTATTCCCTTTGTTTGTATAAAACCCTTTGCACAAAGCCTTCCTTTAAATATAGGTTTAGATTTCTCTTGACTTTCCTTAAGTTTGAAAACCCATTTATATGCTATAATTTTCATCTTATCGTTCTATGGAACAAATCTCCATGTTTTGTTCTTTTTAAGGCATTGCAGTTCTTGATTTATTGCCAATTTCCAATCTTGAAATTCTGCACTCTCCATTGCTTCTGAGAACGTCTGCGGTTTGATCATCTCGGTGATTAGAGCATTAAGACGCGCAGGTTTTCTGATCTGTTCTCTTGGTCTCAAAAATCGTCCATGAGCTATTTCCTGATGTGCATCGTCATGCTGCTGTACTTGTAGGTGGATCATGCCGATCTTCATTGTGCTCTACTATATCTTCTCCATCTATTCGTATAGTGACTGTCTCCTATTTTGATTTGATATAAACATTTTCATAGAAAACAACGATCCTTGATACCTTTATTTTCTTTGTAATAGGGTTGAACTATCTATATGTTTCTGATTCGCCACCATAGTATACGAAGATTAGTTACTTTGATATTTCTTGAAGCTTCTTCTTTTGAGAATCAGGAAGATGCATAAAGGCTTCCCAACCAAATTTTCTCATATGACCTATTAATGGTTTTGCACTAGTCATAATTTCGTAGGGTGTCGTTGATTTGTTTTCTCAAGTAGGTGTGCGATTCGGTATCTAAACCGCCGTACTGATTTCTTCAGCGCAGAGTTATTTCGGAGCATCTGCTGCATGCATCATTGAACGAGCACTTTCAACTACGGTTCGCATCTCTCGTTCTACGCGTCCAATTTGCTGGGGCGTATATCGTGCTGTTTTTTCAAATGTGATGCCTTCTTACTTCAGAAGATCTGTTAATTCCTGATTTACATATTTCTTACCGTTGTCACTATGTTAATTCAAAATCTTGTGGAATTTCTTTGTCATCATAATCGAGTTTTCTTTGAATCGTTGTAAAACATCCGATTTGTGTTTTAAGAAGTACACATTCAAATTGCTCGACATGTCATCTTTAAAAAAGAGAAAATATTTCGCACCACCAATTGATTCATTAGCATATGGTCCACAAACATCTGCGAAAATTCGTTTTCCTATATCAGCCTTTCTAGTTCACTTGGTTGAATGTGGTAAGCGATGTTGTTTCCCATACAATCATGGGTCGCAGAAAAAATCTTTGTCTGTAATTGAAATTGCATCAGATATCAAGCCCTTATCGATCATGTTAAAAATTCGAGTGGTGTTAACAAGTCCTAGTCTATTATGCCATAATTGTATGGTATTATGGTGAGATTTTGATGTCGACATTGCTTGGTGACTTAGAATAGTCTTTAACAACATGCGATACAAATTATTGTTTACTTGAATGGCGCGTTCAATCACATTTTTATTATCTTTGATCTCAGCCAACCATTCTTCTTAATCACCATCCATCCCCTTTTAGTGATTACTCCCTCTGACAAAGAAATTCGTTTTTATTTAGGCACATATAATACATTAGTAATAACAGAGTCATACCAAGCATTATGGATCAATTTCTGGATTTTAACTTCTCCTATTCCTTCAACTATAAGCGACTCATTGTTTCCAAGAAGCACCGTCGTACTTGTTTTCAACAGTGTCAACTTTAAAAAATAATCAGGTCGATGGGTCATGTGTGCACTGTCAAAAATCCAGTAGTCAGGTGTACTTTCTATTTCGCTTGAAAAATATGTATTTAAACCTGAAAAATCATGCTGGCGATTATTTTGATATTTATAAGCTATATATTGCTTATTCTTGTAATCGCGGGCAATATGACCCTTTTCATGACAATAATAACAAGTCACATTACTATAATTTTCACTCTTTGACTTAAAGTTTGTATTTTTATCATATTTTGGTCCACTTACAGTTCTTTGATCCTTTAGTTGATAATCTCTTGATCTATTTCGATCTCCTGAGTTGTATGATCTTTGTTTTGTTTTCATAGAAGTCGACAAAGCGAATTCAAACTGTTCTGCCAATGAAAGACTTAATTCTTCATCAATAAGTCTTGATGTTATATTTGACAATGTTTGCCTATCCTCTGAAACTGATAACCATGCTTGGCGAAAGCTTTTTTATTTTAGGGGTAATGTGCTAATAATTTTCTTCATGATTGCAGCATCATTTACATTTTCACCGATATCTTTCAATTTCTTGGCTAAATTTTCTACGTTAGCAATGTGTTGAGCCATACTTTCATAATCATTCATTCGGTATTGATGAAATCTTTCCTGCGCAATCATTTTATTAGATTCAGATTTTGCATATATATTGAATCAAGCTTACTTATTATATCTTTTGATGAGGTGCAATTTTCAATCAATCTGATATGTGTATAATCCATGGCAGATGTTATGATGAACATGGCAGTCGCATCATTTCTCATCCATAATTTTCTTTCAACTCCATCTGTATCATATTTGACCTCATCTCCGCTTACGATATCGAAAAGTCCCTTTGCTCTTAGGGCACGGTTTATTTGAAATATCCATTGATTATAATCTGAACCATTGAACTAGTTCAAATTATTACCATCAACTCGTTCATCCATTTAAGCGACCAACGCGTACACATATTATAAGTCGACACACAGCTTCCGTTCCGCAAACTCAATTTTCGCGACAATACACGAAATTTTTTTTTTTTTAATCAAGATAATTTTTTTTTTAATTCACGTGACTAACACGAGGAACGAGTTTGTTATAGCATCAGTTTATTAAGCAAAAATTTAAACTGATTTTCTTATTTAATCCTGGGCCCATAACCTTTTGAAATAAAAAACTCGTGAACGTTGTTTAAATTATTTATGACAGAACCAATAACAACTCTTTTTTTTATATCACTATCGCAACTAGCTTAATAATACAAAGTACTAAAAATCAAAAAATTCAAAAAATGAAAAAATCGAAAACGTTTCCGGCTGAAAGATAAGTACCCTAGCAAAACACATTATAAAACCTCACTCAATCGCAATTTTATAATTGACAATATAATGAATTTATCCTATAAGATCGAGACTTTTCCTATAGAGTCTATTGTTTATATCACTCTCTTTATCCATATAGACAATTCCATACTTTACCATACAGCATTTTACGCATAACGTTTTGAACTCAAAGAAAGTAATTAGGTAATTTATTTGATTAGAGTTTTATTTTAATTATTCATCTGGTGTAAAGAGAAGCTACAATCAAAGTTGTCTCTCACGAGATGCTCTGCTGGCCTGTTGAGTTTGAATGAGACGAAATGAAGGGATTTTCGTCCCATATTAAAATAATTAGGATTGTACGCGAAATTCGTGATCCAGGCTTAAATTTGAGACAGGGTTTTCGGGGGGTGGGTGGCGCCTAGCGGGGGTAATGCGCGTGTCTCAGCAGATGTCTGAATTGAATATATATAGATATTTTTTAGGGTTTATATGATATATGCCTAATATTTCAACTTTTTCAATAAATTATTTTCCTTTGATTATAAGATATAAAATATATAAGAATTTTGATCAAGGATGAAATGAGTATCTAGGGGGTCAAGGTATATATATAAATTTTAAAAAATCTTCTATTTCTTTTCAATTTTTACAAAATAATAATATAAAAATTTATTTGATTTTATTTGTTTTATGAATTTTTATTTTATTTATATTTTTATAAATTTACTTAAATAGCTTATATCTTAGAGCATAATATTGAAGATATTATTGAAATTATTTTAATTTTACGTATTTATAAAAACATATTTTATTTTTACATCGAAAATGTAAAATTTTAATTAAACTATATAAATAGAAATATAAACGGAATTAAACCGCTAAAGAATAAAGTTAGAAGCTTTTTCTTGTTCTTGTTCTTCTTTAATTGCAAAATAATTTTCAATAATATTTTTATTATTTGGTTTCAATTTATTTAAATAAGGATATTAATGATATCATAATTTTAGGTCGATACTAAATGTACTTTTTATATCTTACTTATAAGATAAGCCATATATGGCACTTTTTAAATGCAAATTAAATGTAATATTTAACTATTATCCTATTAAGTAGTTCATTTTAATGCTCCTTGATTTCATTCATGATAAAGACAAATTAATAGAATGAAAATAAAAATAAATCTTGTTAATATTCATGATAATAAATTTGATATTTTTATAATTATAATTATTGGTATTAATAAGGCAATTTCAACATCGAAAATTAAAAAAATCACTGCAATTAAAAAAAATGTAATCTAAATGGAATTCGTGCTGAGTTTATTGTGCCAAATTCGCATTCGAATGGAGAAGTTTTTTCTCGATCTATAAAGGATTTTTTTGATAAAATATTTGCTATTAATATAATAATTATTGAAAATAGTAAAATGATTGTTCTTATTATAGAAATTATTAAAATTATTTTTACTAAAAATAATTAGACCAATTGATTGGAAGTCAAATATACTTAATATACTAAAATGTTGATCCGTACACTGAATCTGCAATTGTAAATGGTGAATATATATATTTATATGCTGGATGCATAGTAAAGTAAATTCCTAGAAATACTGTAAATAATAATCCTTGAAGGGCTTGAATATAATTATTTTCTATTAAGCTATGATGAGCCTATGTTACTGTAATTCCTGAGGTCAATAAAATTAAAGTATTTAATAATGGAATTTGTAGAGGGTTAAATGGAATAATACCAACTGGGGGTCATATTCCGCCTAATTGTACAGAAGGGGCTAATCTTCTATGAAAAAATCCTCAAAAAAAGAAATAAAAAGAAATACTTCTGAAGTAATAAACAAAATTATTCCTCATCGTAATCCTATAGAACAACATATGTGTGTAATCCTTGAAATGTTCCTTCCTCGTCATCATTGAATTATAGTTAATAATGTAGTAATTATTCCGATTATAAATAAATTAATGTTAAATGGATGAAATCATGTAACTAATCCTGATACGGTAATTATAACTCCCAGCGCTCCTGTTTAAGGCCAAGGTCTATAATCAACTAGATGAAAAGGGTGGTTTGAATGTTTTGACATTGAAATTAAATTACTTGTCTAGAGTATAAAGTTCTTAAAATAGCAAATACATAGGATTGAATTATCGATACTGCAAATTCTAAAGTGAATAGTAATAACTGAACGACAATTAGTATTGAAATTATAGATGAGTTTAGTATTGGGCCTGTATTACCTAATAAAGTTAATAATAAATGTCCTGCAATTATATTTGCAGCCAATCGTACGGCTATAGTTCCTGGCCGGATAATATTTCTAATTGTTTCAATACAAACTATAAAAGATATTAGAATGGGAGGGGCACCTTGAGGGACTATATGTGAAAATATATGTTGAGTATTATTAATTCAACCAAATATTATAAATCTTATTCATAAAAGTAATGCTAGAGATAATGTTATAAAAAGATGGCTAGATCTAGTATAAATATAACGAAATAATCCTATAAAATTATTAAATAAAATTAATGTAAGTAAAGAAATAAAAATAAAAGTTCTTCTCTTTTTTCTATAAGGCCCTAAAAGTGTTTTAAATTCTTTATGTAAAATTAAAATAATATTAATTCAAATAATATTTAATCGTGATGGAAAAAATCAAAATATTATTGGAATTATTAAAATTCCTGCTAAAGTACTAATTCAATTTAATGACAGATTTAGAATATTAGTTGTTGGATCAAATGTTGAAAATAAGTTTGTTGTCATTTTCAAGTTAGATTTTTTTGTTTAATTTATTTTTTATATTATAATAATTGCTTTTAATTATATATAAACGATAATTTAATATATAAAAAATAATAAAAATGCATGTAAAAAAAAAATCAATATATTGGGGCTATTTGTGGGATTAAAAAATATTAAATTTTTAATAATTTTAATTTGACATACTAATGTTATAAACTAACTAATTTTTTGTTCATTAGAAGTAATAGCTAATTTACTATAAATTGGTATAAGAGACCAGTACTTGCTTTCAATCATCTAATGAAATATCTCTTATTTTTGATATTCAATTAATAAATATATTAGTAGGTACTCTTTCAATTACAATAGGTATAAATCTATGATTAGCTCCGCAGATTTCTGAACATTGTCCAAAAATTAGTCCTGATCGATTTATAAAAAATCTAGTTTGGTTTAAACGTCCTAGAGTAGCATCAATTTTTACCCCTGAAACAGGGATAGTTCAAGAGTGTAAGCCATCAGTAGCAGATACTAAAATACGAATTTGAGAATTAAAAGCAAAAATAATTCGATTATCAACATCTAATAATCGAAAGTTATTTGTTTGTATTTCATTTACAGGAATTATATATGAATCAAACTCTAATTTTTTTAAATCAGAATATTTATAACTTCAGTATCATTGATGTCCAATAGACTTTAATGTAAGAGAAGGATTTCTAATTTCATCTAATAAATATAATAATTGAAGGGATTGAAGTTCAATAAAAAAAGTAATAGCTGGTAAAATGGTTTAAATTACTTTAATTGTTTGTCCTTCTTATAAATATTGGTTGATATTTTATTATAAAATGAGCTATTTCCTGATGTGCATCGTCATGCTGCTGTACTTGATTCGTAGGTGGATCATGCCGTTCTTCGTTGTGCTCTATTATATCTTCTCCATCTAGTCGTATAGTGACTGTCTCCTATTTTGATTTGATATAAACATTTTCAAAGAAAGCAACGTTCCTTGATACCTTTATTTTCTTTGTAATAGGGTTGAACTATCTATGGGTTTCTGATTCGCCACCATAGTATACGAAGATTAGTTTCTTTGATCTTTCTTGAAGCTTCGTCTTTTGAGAATCAGGAAGATGCATAAAGGCTTCCCAACCAAATTTTCTCATATGCCCTATTAATGGTTTTGCACCAGTCATAATTTCGTAGGGTGTCATTGATTTGTTTTCTGAAGTAGGTGTGCGATACAGTATCTAAACCGCCGTACTGATTTCTTCAACGCAGATATATTTCGGAGCATCTGCTGCATGCATCATTGAACGAGCACTTTCAACTACGGTTCGCATCTCTCGTTCTACGCGTCCATTTTGCTGGGGCGTATATCGTGCTGTTTTTTCAAATGTGATGCCTTCTTACTTCAGAATATCTGTAAATTCCTGATTTACATATTTCTTACCATTGGCACTATGTTAATTCAAAATCTTGTGGAATTTCTTTGTCAACATAATCGAGTTTTCTTTGAAACGTTGTAAAACATCCGATTTGTGTTTTAAGTACACATTCAAATAGCTAGAGATGTCATCTTTAAAAAAGAGAAAATATTTCGCACCACCATATGATTCATTAGCATATGGTCCACAAACATCTGCGAAAATTCGTTTTCCTATTTCAGCCTTTCTAGTTCACTTGGTTGAATGTGGTAAGCGATGTAGTTTCCCATGCAAACATGGTTCGCAGAAAAAATCTTTGTCTGTAATTGAAATTGCATCAGATATCAAGCCCTTATCGATCATGTTACAAATTCGAGTGGTGTTAACAAGTCCTAGTCTATCATGCCATAATTGTATGACATTATGGTGAGATTTTGATGGCGACTTTGCTTGGTGACTTAGAATAGTCTTTAACAACATGCGATTCAAATTATTGTTTTCTTGAATGGCGCGTGCAATCACATTTTCATTATATTTGATCTCAGCCAAACCATTCTTCTTAATCACCGTCCATCTTCTTTTAGTGATTACTCCCTCTGACAAAGAAATTCGTTTTATTTTAGGCACATATAAAACATTAGTAATAATAGAGTCATACCAAGCATTATGGATCAATTTCTGGATTTTAACTTCTCTTATTCCTTCAACTATAAGCGACTCATTGTTTCCAAGTAGCACCGTCGTACCTGTTTTCAACAGTGTCAACTTTAAAAAATAATCGGGTCGATGGTTCATGTGTGCACTGTCAATAGTCCAGTAGTCAGGTGTATTTTCTATTTCGCCTGAAAAATTGTATTTAAACCTGAAAAATCATGCTGGCGAATATTTTGATATTTATAAGCTATATATTGCTTATTCTTGTAATTGCGGGCAATATGTCCCTTTTCATGACAATATTAACAAGTCACATTACTATAATTTCCACACTTTGACTTAAAGTTTGTATTTTAATCATATTTTTGTCCACTTACAGTTCTTTGATCCTTTAGTTGATAATCTCTTGATCTATTTCGATCTCCTGAATTGTATGATCTTTGTTTTGTTTTCGTAGAAGTCGACAAAGCGGATTCAAACTGTTCTGACAATGAAAGACTTAATTCTTCATCAATAAGTCTTGAAGTTATATTTGACAATGTTTGCCTATCCTTTGAAACTGATAACCATGCTTGACGAAAGCTTTTTTATTTTTTTTTATTATGTGCTAATAATTTTCATCATGATTGCAGCATCATTTACATTTTCACCGATATCTTTCAATTTCTTGGCTAAATTTTCTACGTTAGCAATGTGTTGAGCCATACTTTCATTATCATTCATTCGGTATTGATGAAATCTTTCTTGCGCAATCATTTTATTAGATTCAGATTTTGCATATATATTGAATCAAGCTTACATATTATATCTTTTGATGAGGTGCAATTTTCAATCAATCTGATATGTGTATAATCCATGGCAGATTTTATGATGAACATGGCAGTCGCATCATTTCTCATCCATAATTTTCTTTCAACTCCATCTGTATCATATTTGACCTCATCTCCGCTTACGATATCGAAAAGTCCCTTTGCTCTTAGGGCACGGTTTATTTGAAATATCCATTGACTATAATCTGAACCATTGAACTTCAAATTGTTACCATCAACTCGTTCAGCCACTTAAGCGACCAAGAGAAGGATTTCTAATTTCATCTAATAAATATAATTATTGAAGGGATGGAAGTGCAATAAAAATTAAAGTAATAGCGGGTAAAATGGTTCAAATTACTTCAATTGTTTGTCCTTCTTATAAATATCGGTTGATATTTTTATTATAAAATAATGTAAATATTAAATATCCTACTTAAATTGTAATTATTATTAAAATTAAAAGATATGATCATGAAAAAATATTAATTGTTCTATTAATGGGGAAGCACTGTCTTGGAGATTTAAGTTTGTTGCCATTTTCTAATAAAAGAAGAAACTTTATATATGAAGCTTAAATTCATTGCACTATTCTGCCACATTAGAATTTAGTTAGATTGTATAGGTTATTCAGACTAACTGTGTCCAGCTGGGGGATAATTTTGGAATCACTCAATAGAAGTAGTTATTTGATTTGAAAATACAGGGTGACACGCGGGAACCGGACGTTTTTAGATCGATGAGTACGGGGCTTACCGCGTTTAGGAGAGGGCAAATGCGATAATACTACCTTTGTAGTGTTGTGCCATTTCAGTAACAATGGAGCAGTGGACAGTAGAGCATCGAATGTCTGGATACGACACGTTTATCCGAAATGGTGAGTCAGTGATAACCACACAGCGGCTTTTTCGCATTCATTATAATATTGCTCGACGGAGAGCTGTACCGTCTCGCAACACCAACATAAGATGGGGCAATAATTTAAGAACAACTGGCAGTATAATGAAGAAAGGGTTACGAGGTCCACAACGTACCGTAAGAACCCGTGAAAACATAGAGCGGGTGAGAGAGTCGCTCATCAGAAGTCCTTCACGGTCCGCCCGAAAACAATTTGTGATTATTTTTTGTGGGTGTATTTGAAGAATCATGTGTATGCTCACAAGCCCCGTCAATTGGACGAAGAACGCCATTCGTCAGGATATCATGATTATTGAACGAGCGATGTTGGAGCGTTTTATGGACGATTTCTGGATGAGGGTCGAAAACTGCATCCAGAGGACGGACACCATCTAGATGATATTATCTTCCATACTTGCTTCACATCGTAAACTGCATTGTGTAAGCTTCATTCTGATGTAAATAAAACCGTATTATCTCTCAAGTTCTTTGTGTAACTCTTATTTCAAATTCGTCCGGTTCCCGAGTGTCACCCTGTATAACTAAACGCTGAACAATAAAACTTTCTCAAATAATATTAATTAATAATAATACTCCAATAAATGAAATAGTAGATCCAAATGAAGAAATTACATTTCATGAAGTATATGTGTCAGGATAGTCGGAATATCGCCGAGGCATTCCTCTTAATCCTAAAAAATTGTGAGGAAAAAACGTTAAATTTACCCCAATAAATATAACAATAAATTGAATTTTTAAATAGTTATTATTTATAACTAATCCAGTAAATAAAGGAAATCATTGAATAAATTAATAAAAATGGAACAAATTAATGCTGTAGCAATCGTTGCTGAATATAAAAAAATAAAGAGGATACCTGAAATGATTTTCGATCAAAAAAACGAGATCTACAATTTTAAAGCAGTTTCTACTAAATATGGTAGAAAAATCGTCGTGCAACTGAAAGACTCCGTTGTATTTTTACCGCTCCGTTACGCGAAACTGCTGGGTAAAGAAGTGCTAGAAATCAATATTGGTATTAAGGGTACCTTATGGAGTCTTGGATTGAAAAAATATAAAATTTTTTTTATTTTTGGTTTCTTGGAAAGTGCATTGTGAAATACCCTTGGAGTTAAGAGAGCCAGAAGCGCGCGAGTTTTGTGTCCTTGCTGTTCATATATAAAGTCACACAAGTAGTTTACCCTTCGGCGCTGCAACTAACATCACATCTCTTTCGACAGCTACCAGACCTACGTGATTAGCAAAGGATAGAAGATGAGGAGTGACAGAGTTAGATAGAATGTAAATGTTTTTCAGCTGCGCAACTCTGTGTCACTATGTTTTCTATATTTTTAAAACATCTTGTATTGGTGTTTGGGAAAATATTCACACACACGCCCACACGTTAAAATTTCGAGATCGAGTTTCTTTATGTTTACAATACTTACTTATAATATTTATGTAAATAAGAAAGAAATAATTAGGAACCGGTTATGGTTATCGAAATGAGTTCGTATTTTATTTATTTTTTCATAAATCGTGACAGAAGAACAGAAAAGATTCAAATAATAAGGAATATGACATTTAATATGTTCATATCAAATGTCTCATATCAAAATATTTGATTTTATTAATTTTTATAATAATTATAGTAAGTATCTTAATCGCGAAACATTTCGATCTGGAAATTTTAACGGAAATATGTCTTTTAATCTTCCCTGTATTGAATCTGAGTATTTGCCATTTAATACCTAGTTATTGTAAATAAATATTTCTATAATAGATAGATGTGAACCCACGAAGAATAAAAGACGCAGAATTGATTGAGGAGTAACATAAAAAATACAAGGTGCAATAATCTGATCTGGTCTTTTAAATTTAAAAAGCTGGCATGTCTGTCACTGATCTTTCTTATGTGCATTTAATTAGATCATTAGAATTCAAAATATTTTAAAATTTTATAAATTCTAACGATCTAACTAAACTGCGTATACGAAAGTATATTAACACACTTATGCCTAGACATCTTATTTTAATATTAAAGAAATGAAACAACCAGCAACAAAATACGAACTATTCAATATAAGATCAGATTGATGAAACGAATACAATGACACTATTGCAGATAGCATTTGAATTTTTTTTTATTTGAAATGATATTAGTAAGAAACATATCTAATAAATAATGGTTGAACATTTTGAATTAATTTGGTGAAGAGTTACCAAATATGATGTGTTATTATATGTTAACCTAAAAACATTGACAATGTGCAAGTTTCAGATTCGTACATATTCTCATACTAACACCCGGAGAGGAACTGCCCGTCACTCTCGATTCAGCATCACAGAAGAATAGCCAAGCGACAAAGACAGCGCACTCAGCATTCTCTTATCGTCTGCTGGCGCGCTACACTACCTTCTCGTTACTTCACACTTCCTCCTGGAAGCGTATATTTAGCAGGGCTTCCTCTCTTGCACTTCGTGGTGGCAATTCACGGAGACGTGTAGGTACTGAAACTGGCACTGAAAGAGTTATGGTCCTTTCAAGGGGAACCTCGTCTTCGCTTGATGTCCCAGCCAGCATGATGCCCAGATGTCTCTAATCCGCACCTCTCAGGTGCCACCAGAGGAGTGTGGCACCGAGTATTCCTCGACTCCGGTGAACTGATCGGAGTCGCGAGGAACTCTTCAGGTAAGGGGGTTATCCCATAGGAACTCCGAGTCCACGAGGATGTATTGAAAGGAGTGTTGATTGTCAGGGTTGGGTTCATTCTGCGGGATGAATACCTCTGTGGTAGATGTCTCCTTCTAAGGAGTTCGGGTCTGCAATAGATTCGTATTTCTATATCGGTTTCTTCAAAGACTTCATGCAACAAATATTTGACGCGATCTTCCTTTAATTTGTCGAACCCACATGCTATCATTGGTATAGCTAATTTGTCAATATTTTCGCCGCAGAGAAATTAAAGCCCTGCGTAAGTTGGCTTACGTAGGTTTTTCATGACTTCTTTCCTTAGAGATTAAATCAAATATTGTACGCCCCTCCCGCTTTATCATCGCAGTTACCCCCACTGTAGATTCTTGTTTCTTAAATTCAAATAGCCCTCTAAATCGCGATTTGAATTCTACACCTATGCCTGCCCCCATGCGCAAATCTCTCGCTACACGCATCAAAAAGATCTCGGTTTACTTCCAACAAGTAGAATTTTACCAAAGTAGCACCTCGCCCGACGTCTGACTCGTTCCTTTTGCTAGGTCGTCCGGGACGTCTGTTTGCCCTTTTTTCTATCCTGGCTCAGGACCCGGTTGAATATAGGACGGTTTCATTCGGTTTGCGTGCAGCACCATGCGTTTGTGACGAAAAGCGCAATGTTGCACCCAGAAGGTATTTATACCCATGCTTCTTAGCACACGATATGATCCGGTCCTGGGCCGGTGAAACCTGATGCTCTCACCTACTTTCGGTGTAAGTTAAAGAACCCATACCAAATCGAACACTTGAAACGTTGGTATACGAGTATCCTTATCATAATACTCCTTTCGACTATGGTGTGAAGCTGATGTCTCACGGTCACATGAGCGTAGTCCAAAGAAGAACGGAGTTGCTGAAGATATTTCTCTTCGGATAGGTATGAAGTTTCCGGAGGGAGGCCATACTGGATAACTGCTGGTAACCGGGATTCTCTGCCAAACATCAAGAAAAAAAGGGTGTGTTTGGTACTATCATGCTGGCGCGAACGATAAGCCATCATAACTTAGAGGCGCTCCTCATCCCACGTTCGTTGTCGTTTGCCTGCATAATGAGATAGCATGGCGATTAGTGTTCGGTTAAGCCGCTTTACCATGCCGTCCGACTGCGGATGGAACGATGTCGTACGAGTGTTATTAATACCAAACAACCGGCACATTTCTTGAAAAAACAAAGCCTAAAATTCGATCCGAGTCTAAAGTCCTCAGGGCACCGTATCTGCACAAAAACACGCGCAACTATCGTTGCCGTTTCATCGGCAACGGGTAAGCTTACGCCCATTTCGTGAAGTAATCACCTACTACTGCGACGTATTTATTCCCAATTTTAGTGGTTGGTAACTTGAGCAAATCGATTGCGACTCTTTCGAGTGGTCGGGATACCAGTTGTAATTGTAGTGGGGCTTTTGGTCCTGGGGTAATAGCTTTCCTTCGATTACATGCCTCACAATCGCGGCACCACTGTTCTACATTACGTTGCATGTTATTCCAATAATAACGGTTCTTTAGTTTTGAAAGCGTATTTGTTAAACCCAAATGTGCAGCCGAGGCTGCATTGTCATGATACGCTTTAAACACTGCACACTACCACACGATATTTATCAAATTTATTGTCCCAAATACATGTTAGACTGTCCATACTGGTTTCAAAACAAAAAGACTTTTTGTTACCTTTGGCAGATCAGTCGAAACAACCCTTTCACCGAATCACTGGTTTGAACCCATTCCGAGTCCAACATTTGTGGCGAGCAGACGTTCTTACTGAAGCCGCACATAGAGTACCTCAACCAACGCCAAAACAGTCTGCACTATACAGAACAATTAGTGAAAAATATATTAAGAACAATAGTGAATGTGTGAATTCACAAAAATAAAAAAGTGGAAGCAAAAGTGATCCGTAGATCCAAACGTCTGAGCGACAGACGTGCACTACTTACACAGGGTGAGGACGAAACCTCCCCTATATTAATTAGCTATCTAAAAGATAACTCCACGAAACCTAGCACCGAACATAAACCACAAACCAACCAAACAAAACAATGACGAAAACACCGACTACACACGCTAATATACGACAGGGGTTCGCGGACGACGAAGACCCGAGGTTATTTAAACAACCTCAGCGGACCGCCAGTCCAATACCAATAACCACAAAAAACCCGACAAAAACACAAAATAAATTCCACCCACTAACTGACACAGAAGACACAGACAACGACGACGAAACTGACACCAACATTCCCGTATTCACAAAACCCCAACGACAGACCAAACGTAGACCTCCCCCTCCCATTATCATCCCCGGCATCCCAAAGAACACAATAGACGTAACAAAATACACAACGAGATACGCAACAAAAGGATTCCACTATAAGTACACAAACCACAATACAAACCTATACATACACGACGAAGACGAACGACAAAAATTGATAACGGACCTGAACGCCGGCAATACACTACAATACTACATGTACACTGACAGAACTATCAAAACGCATGCGTTCGTATTGCGTGGGCTGGACAATGACTCGACAATCACATACCTTGAACAAGAACTGAAAGACTTCAACATAGGCGTGCACCAAATTAACAGGATGCGAAACACGCGGCGCCCCCTATACCAAATCCCAGCAAACAATTCGCACACTGTGGCACAGCTAAATAATGACGTCAAGTTTCTCTTCCACACTAAAGTGCTTTGGGAGAGGCACTTAAACCAGAAACAAATTATTCAGTGCCACAGGTGCCAACAATGGGGGAACGCCACCACCAATTGTCATCTCGCACCAAAATGCCTGAAATGCGCACAAAGCCACCTGACTAAAACTTGCACCAAAACGATGGACATACCTGCCGCGTGTGCGAACTGCACTTGGGATCACCTTGCTAACAGCGTGACCTGCCCGTGTACAGGGCATGTATCAAAATACTAGAACAAACAAACAAAAAACCGACCAATCAGACCAGACCCAACAACTACGTAGACGCCCCAACCCCAAGTCACAATCACTGGCAAGCCAGACCACAAAAAACTCCACTCCTTCCACCCCTCCTAACAAACAGATACTTAACACGCAACAAAACTTTCCTTCGCTACCAATACCCAAACGCCCCACACAACCCCCTACGCAAACAAATACACAACAAAAGGAAAACATGGACGACGTGACAGACCTTTTCACAGAAATGAGTGAACTAAACACACTCATAAACCTGAAAAACATGATTCGTGCCCTGAGAGACCTCAACAACGCCCTGGAAAGTGCCAAACCTAAAAACGAACAATTTTCTGTTTTCATGAATTTCACCCAAAATGTACACGAATACAACATCTAAGGACACAGCGACACTGCACATCAGCTCATGGAACGCCAACGAAATCATGGGTAAAGAAGGGAAGCTTACGCATTACATGAACACACACAACATTCACACAATGACACTCAATGAAACAAAACTAACACTGACACGTAAACTCAAAATACACACATACACAACGTACAGAGCTGATAGGCCACAGCAAGGAGCTGTTCCGGCTGGAGGCGTTGCAATATTAATAAAACAAAATGTCCCACACACACTCTTAAATTACGAACACACTACACTAGAGACACTTCGCATAAAACTTACAGACAACACCATAATCACAGCAGCATACAACAGACCAGCAAACAACATAACAAACGCGGATCTCTCAACACTATTGCACAAAACAAAAACACTAGTGGTCGGCGACCTGAACGCGAAACACACAAACTGGGACTGCAACAGTAGCAACACAAATAGCCACACACTCAACAGATACACAAACACACACCTCGCCATCATTATGCACCCTCATACACCGACACGTTACCCAGAAAATGGAACAACGCCTACAACAATCGACTTCATTATAAATAAATATGTCCCCAACATTACACCTCCTGAATCCCACGCTGAACTCAGTTCAGATCATAATCCAATCATCTTCACCTTACACAGTAGGCAAATACACAACACAACAAAAATCATCACATCACACAAGCACACGGACTGGCAGCACTTCCGCCCCACTAGACAAACACATCACAATAAACATCAACATAAACACAACACAAGACATTGACACAGAAATACACCAATTAACACAGGCAATTAACAAAGCCAAACATAAACACTCACGCAACATAAAAACAAAAACACACAAACTAAACCTACCACAAATGATTTAAGACACAATTACACAACGCAACAACGCAAGAAGGCAATGGCAGAGGACCCGCTTCCCACAACACCGCCAACACCTCATTACATTGAACACATCAGAAACCAAATTAGGATATAACAGAACACAACATGGTCCCTAAAACTCTCCAGTCTAAACCCCTTCGATAATTCCCTTTGGAAGCTCACCAAACACCTTGAAAAACAATACACCCCAATACACACACTCACACTTGCAAACGTGACCTCAGCGGCTTCTGACCCTGAAAAGGCAGAAGCCATTGCTAATGAACTAGCGAACGTACACGTAGTTGACACACCGCACACACAAACGCATGAGCAAATCCTATAAGAGACACAACAATTTTTAAGCACAACACACTAAACAACAAACACCATCCTCGCAAAACTCCTTACAAACCCTACAGAACTCACCAAGATAAACCACAACCTTCCCAATCGCAAAGCTCCGGGACCAAATCGCATAGAAAACCTCATCTTAAAAAACCTTTCCAAAAAATCCATCGTAATATTAACGTACATCATAAATTCTATCATAAAGCTTCACCATTTCCCCACTGCATGGAAGAATTCCATAATCCACCCTATCCTCAAGCCAACAAAGATCCTCATCACCCCGGCAATTATAGACCAACTAGCCTCCTTAACACCCTCTCCAAATTGACCGAAAAGGTCATCCTATCCCGGGTAGACGATATCGATACAGGACGAAATATTACCCCCGACATCCAATTTGGTTTTAGGGCTAGGCACAATACTATACAGCAAGTGTGCAGGATCGCAACCGATATCGCTACGCAATTTATCCAAAGTAAAGTAATGGTCATGGCTCTGCTAGACATCGAAAGAGCTTTCAATAAGCTTTGGGTAGCAAGGCTCATTTCCAAATTAATCAATAACCATCTTCCACCAATCCTAATAAAACTTATCCACTCATATCTAACCAACAGATCCTTCCAAACCAAAATAAACAACTCTCTCTCAACCTCTAAACCCATAATGGCAGGAGTCTTCCAAGGCAGCGTCCTTGGATCCAAATTATTTAACCTCTACCTAAGCGATTTCCCCATTTTCCAAAACACAAATAAGGCTCTGTACGCAGACGACATGGCCATCTACGCACACTCGTTCAGAGCGCAGGTGGCCAACAAACAACTACAAATACACATAGGTATACTACAACGCTACTAAGAGAAGCGGAAAATTAAAATCAACGCCACAAAAAACGAAACCATTGTCTTTTCACGCAAATTCACACTAAACAAAGTAATCACACCACTACAAATACAAACAAAAATTTACGCCCACAGACGCGGTTAAATACCTAGGCACAAAAATTTACAAAACACTGAGACATGGCCCACACATATCACACAGAATTAAAAAAGCCCAACACGTAATCCGAAATCTCTATCTACTCCTTGTACAAAATAGTTCCCTATCAACAAAAAATAAACTCCTCATGTACACCGCAATCATACGCCCCATACTAACATATGCATCCCCAGTTTGGTGTAACGCCTCGGTAGCCGCACTAATCACATTGCAACGTCTCCAAAATAAATGCTTACGACTGGCCACCAGCTCTGGACGATACACTCGACTAACAGACCTACACGAAATCGCAAACATACCATACATAACACAATACATAAAACAAAGATCACAAAAAATTTATAAAACACAGTTAAACTCAAACAAACTCACAAAACACATCACAAAATTAAGACACGACAACACAACACATAGATTAAAGCATAAGTTCCCCTACCAGATACTACCCATATTTTCGGAAATACTCCATGAGCGGAACACGTAACACAGACACACACAACAACAATGCAACACACAACACGCATCACTATACAACAATAGAGTCAACCACAGATACAGAACATTTCGCATACATTTAATAACCATATAATCATCAGTATTGTTAAATTTTAATTTAGTTAAGTAAGTTTATAAGTTTTATTAAAAATTCCATGCATTTATATGGGTTTTTGTTCCCCGTTTTCCCATAAAACACAATCCTAACACGAATATAAAGTAAATCAAAATGTAACAGACAATAACACAATGTCTTAAGCACACAACGCAATATACACTCATACACAGATATACAGTCCCTTTTGTGAGTAGGAGCTCTGATAAAACCAATCATGTGTTTCCATATTATTTAACATTAAATAATGTTTGTAAAATTAAAATAAATTAAAAGATTTCAAAATGACAAAAAATGGAGCGTACATCCACAGGCTCTGGGTTCGATCCCCGGCGAGGCCCGATGAATTTTTCTCAAATTCGTATCCAATAACTATTTAATACATTGCGTTGGTACAATTTCTAACAAAATGACTATCTCATCTCTGTTTGTATATATCTGGAACTCTCCTCTTATGTGCTCATTTTAGCATATTCTTTATGTTTTTATTTATTAAGGATCACTATTAATTATTTAGAGATAAGCACATTTGTTATTCAATTTAATCTGTATCGTCCTTGTACCAATTTGTGTTTCTCTTTTTATTTTTTATATTAATATGTATTATTTATATTTAATTTTGTTGTTTGCTTTACCAATCACAAGCTTAACAGAACTCGAGAATAATACCGTACTACACTGTGCTATCCCTTTTTTTTAGTTAAGCGAAATATTGAACCAGTATGGATTGCAATTCGGTATAAAAGAAAATCATAGAAACAATAAAATTGTATGCTTCATTTTGAGAGGAAATGTACATACGGCACATTTCCATAATATCAAACTACTTGATTTGGGCTCGATACGGGTATTTCAAGCAATATCATAGAACTAAATACAACAATTTTGAAATATTTGACAAAAAAAACAACCGCCAAAAAATAATATCTGCAGTGTCATGCACCGCACTTTCTTATCGGCATATGGGTTAAGCCATATGTGTATTTGTGTTTGTTTTGTGGCTACTTGGGCGTTAAAACAGTGTGCGTATATTGCTGTATCGTCTGCGTATTGCGCAGTGTATGTGTTCGGGAATGTGGGGATGTCGCTGATGAAAAGGTTAAATTGTTTAGGACCAAGGACGTTGCCTTATGGAATTCCTGCTACGATAGGCTTAGAGATTGAATGGGAACAATTAATTTTGGTTGTGAAGGATCGGTTTGTAAGGTATGACTAGATAAGTTTGGTTAGAGTGGGAGGGAATTGGGAGGATATAAGTTTTGCCACGAGCCCTACTGTCCAGACCTTATCGAAGGCTTTTCTATGTCCAGTAGGGTCATGACCGTGACTTTATTTTTATTGAATTGGGGCGCGATATCGGTTGCAATCCTGCACACCAGCTGCACCGTGCAATGTCTGGCTCGGAAGCGAAACTGGTGATCAGGTGTGTGTTTTTGTCCTGTGTCGATATCGTCGACCCGGGAGAGGATGATTTTTTCGGTAAGCTTGGATAGGGTGCTCAGTAGGCTTATGGGCCGATAGCTTGTAGGTGCGGTTGGAGCTTTACTTGGTTTAAGGATTGGATGGACTGTTGCAGTTTTCCAGGCATCAGGGAGGTGGTGCAGTTTAATTATGGAATTTATTATGTAGTGGAGTGGGATGATGGGTTTTCTTGACAAGTTTTTTAGGATAAGGTTTCTATTTGGTCGGGGCTGGGAGCATTGCTCTTGGGTAAGGATTTGATTATTTTGGTTAATTCGAATGGGGTGATTAGGAGTCTGGTCAGCGTTTTGGCGTCAGTGTGATGTGGAGTGTTTAAGTATTGTAATGTGTCTTGCGTGATTTTATCTTGTGTTCGTTAGTTTGTGGTGTGTTTGTTAAAATATGATGGCTATCAACTCTGCCTTTACTTCATCCGTGATAGCTGTTATGTTGTTGTGTGTTAGTGTTGGTAGTCCGGTGTGAGGTTTTTTGAGTGATTTTATCAGCCGCCAGAGGGAGTTCTCTTTGGGGTTGCGGGCGGCAAGTTTAAGGGACCATGTTTTGTTTTTGTGTGTCTTTACTTGTGTTTTGATTTGTGAGTTTAGTGTGTTAAGGTTTATTCTGTGTAGGGGTGTGCGTGTCCTCTGCCAAAGTCTTCTGGTGTATTTCGTTGTTTGATTAATTGTGTTATGTGTGGTGCTAAGATAAGAATGTGTGTGTTCACTTTAATGTTGTTTGTGTTTTTCTATATGTAAGGCGTTTGTGAAGTGTTCTATTTGTGCATCTATGTCGTGTGTTGTGTGTATTTGATTGTTAATGGGGATGATCGTGTCAATTGTTTTGCGGAAGTGCGCCCAATTTGTGTGTTTTTATGATGTAATTATTTTAGTAGAGTTTTCTATGTGATGATTGGTTAGTTGGAATCTGATTGGATTGTGGTCTGAGTTAGGCTCGGGTAATGATATGGGGCGATTGATGTTATGAACATTTCTGTTTATGATAAGGTTGATAGTTGTGGGCGTTTTTCCGTTTTCGGGGTAGTTGGTGGGTGTGTATGGGTGAAGTATGATAGCGACGTGTGAGTTTATGTATGATTTGAGTGTGTTGCCGTTTGTGTTGCAGTCCTAGTACGCGTTATTTTTTGTGTAATAATGTTGTGAGATCTGTACGTGTGAAGTTATGTATTGGTCTGTTGTATGCAGTGTAGATTACTGTGTTGTCTGTGAGTGTTATATTTAGTGTTTCTAGTGTATTGTGTGGATTTGGAGTGAGTGTGTAGTATGTTGTATTTGACTAACACTGCAACGCCCCGAGCGGGTACTGCGCTCTGCTGTGGTCGGTCAGCTCTGTAGATTGTGTATTTTAAATTTGTGTGCGTCTTTAATTTTTGTTTCGTTGAGTAGGCAAATGTGTACGTTGTATGTTTGTAGGAAGTGTGTAAGTTCACCTACATTACCCATAACTCCGTTGGTGATCCACGAGCAGAAGTTAAGTGTTGTGTTGTTTCTAGATGTTGTATGTGTGCACATTCTTGGTGAAGCTTAAAATTATAGTGAAGTTTTCTTTGGGGGTTTTAGCTTTGGCTAGGGCTCTGTTTAGGTGTTTTATAGCTTTTAGCATGTTGGAGACTTTTATTTTCTCGTGTCGTTTCTGCGAATAGTTCTGTGATGTCGTCCAGTGGCTGGTCTTCAGTAGAATGAGTCGAGGGTACTGTTTCGGTGAGTATATTTTGCTGTTGTTGTGGTCTCTGTTTGTCTGTCAAGCGGTGTCGTGTTGAGGTAGGAGGAGGGAGGGATGGGATGGCAAGATTTTTGGCGGGGATATTTTGCTTTGCAGGTAATGTTTGTGTGTGCGTCTGTTTGTTCCAGTGTCTGTATATGTAGTGGGCTGTGTTTTCTTTATTTCCATTGTCTTGATTTTGGCAAAATAGCTGGGCCATTCGGTATGGTTCGCTGGGTGGGGCCCACCACAGTTGGTGCAGGTGGCAGGAGTGTCTGGAGTCTTTGTGCAAGTGTGCGTCAGGTGTCCTTTTGCGCAATTGAGGCAGCGTGGACGGAGCCTTCAGTTGAATTTTGCGTGACCCCACTGTTGACAACGATGGCATTGTATTATTAGTTTTTACTTTCTTATACGAGGTATAAGTATTGTAATCATGAAAAATTTCGATCTCGAGATTTTAACGGAAATAGATCTTTTGACCTTCCCTGAATCGAGTCTGACTATTTTCAAGATAGCGTCTGTCTGTGCGTGTGTAAAAGATACAGTTATGAAACTTCAAACTCAAGATTTGTATTTGCCTGGCAGGAAAACCTCCTTTTTTTGAAAACAATATTCCCACAGGAAATGCATGTTTACTCTAGTCATTTCTTGCATTTTCTGCTATAACTTATAAACGGTAGTTTTTACGGCAAAATTTTAGGAATAAAATTGAACACAATAATATATCGCATAACTTTTGCTTGAAAATATTTTTCAAAAATATATCAGATTTCCTTAAAATTAATCAATTAAGATATCAGTGCATGAGTATGTTAATATACTTTCTTATACGCAAATTTAATTTTGTATACGGCTTTTGGATAGATTGTTAGAATTTTTAAAATTTTTCATTTTTAATTTCCAACGAGCTAATTAAAATGCGTATAAGAAAGTTCAATGACATACACGTCAGCTTTTTTATTTTGGTATCGCTCCCATTCTACCTTAACGAGGAAGATGTGTTTAGTGTTGTTGAGTGTTTTTGTCGTGTGTTTCCTGTCTGTGGTGATGAGGTAGAGTGGGCGTCTGGTGCTTCGCATTTTAAAGACCGTGTGTATAGTAAATCTTTGATAAGTCAGTTCTGTCCGTAGTTTCTCGGGATCAGCGGCGCTGTCCAAGCCTCTCAGAATAAACGCGTGCGATTTGTCTTGTCGGTTAGAGTAAGTGTTGCTGTATAAGTCATTGTCGGTGTTCATGTCAATTAGTAGTCTCTGTCTTTCATTTTCCTCGTGCACGTAGATGTTGGTGTTGTTTGTGGTGTATTTTACGTGGTATCATTTGGTGGCAAATCTTTGTATGTAATCCATGAGTTTGGAAGCGATGTTTGGGATAGTATGAATATTTAAAGGAGGAAGAGGTCTAGTCTTTTAAGGTACGAATTCTTCTGTATCTGTTTCTGCTTCGGACTTTTCATAGTATATAAGTGGCTCGTATCTGTTTTGAGTCGTTGTTTTCGAGGTGCTGGGTTGTGCTGGGGTGTACTTCTGGGAACTTTGTATGTCCTGTCGGAGGTAGAGTCGTCTTCCGTTCTTGCCTTTGTTTTATTTTTGGCTGCAACGAACCGCTGGCTTATCTTAAAGTTAGGCAATATTCTTTTTCCCAGTGGAAGGTTGATGGTCGGAGGTTCTTCCTCCATTGGGGTGAGGGTCTACGCGCTTTACTCTTATGCTGTGGATCTGGTCTCTGTCTCTTGGTTGGAAAATTCAAAGATCCCAAGTAGCCGGTGATAGAGTACTTACAGGGATTATTTCCCTAGTATCCCTTGTGGTTTGGGGATTCACCCGAAGGTTATCGCTTATGCACTTGGCCCGAAGGTCCAGTTTCTTTTGTCGATCAGTTGTGGATTTACAGCTCATGAACTCTGAACCCTTGTTTGTTTCAGAAATTATTGTCAAAACAATAAAAAACCGATTTATGCGGCTATGAACCAAAATCTTAAACCAACATTTTTAAACATTTTTCATACTATCTAGCAGCACTTTCGAAGACGTCCAAATTGTTCGATGGGTAGATACAGAATGACCGCACGCCAGTTTGCTTTCCACTGCGTCATGCCGCCTCTTGGAATAGCATCAAATTTTTTACTACACAACATGATGTAAAAAATTTGAACACGATTTTCTCGAATTTTCTTGAGAAGTGCATAAAACGGCAAAATTTGTATTTTTGTGTCACCTACCTTTTGACAAAATATAAGCCAAAACGGTGGACCCCAACTACGTGGCGTCCTCTTGCGGGTGTGAATTCCATCTAAATTTTCCATTAAACAATCGCAATTTTTAAATAAATCTAGAACATGCTCTGGAAAACTGATTGAATTTGAGAAGTCAGTCGACGTAATAAACTACGGTTGTCACTCATAATAAAACCCGCTTTAGAAACCATACTAATCATAAGGCATATAAAACATCGTAGAAATATATATTAATAATAATTTAATTCTCGAATAAATTTATAATTTCAATGTCGCACATTGGTGCAGAATACCGAAACGCTGGGCATAAGTCCAAAATTAGAGTTTCAATGAAGGAGATATAGACTATTGAATTTCCTAGGGAAAAGATGTTTGTCTCATAAACTGAGGTCGATAAGGGCAATTATTAACCCTGGCTATTATATAAACAGGACAAAAACACGTTTATACCAGTAGAAACTAGCGCGAAAGTAAGGCGATTGTAATGTAGTTTTATTAAATATTTCAAAATTCGTACGGTTCACCGAATTTAAATTTGTAAAGTGCATTCTTCTACCAAAAGTACGTAAAATACAAGTTTCTTATTTCACATTAATAGCACAAAAGTTAGTAAATGATACATAGATATTGTTAAAATATATATTAATTTACATGACAAGCTTTTGAATATTTAGAGATAAAGCTATAAGTTTCCCAGGGTTCCACAAAAAAAACTTAATTTACGTTATAGCTTAAGTTTTTGGTAAATAGATTTAACAAAATTCAGCTGCCCTAAACTGTTCCTCCAGTGTTTTTTAAATTTTTGTGGTGAGGATTACTAATACCTTAACAAAATACGTTTTATTTTAGCTTAAGGGAATTACTGGTATAATAACTATATTAGTATGTTACACATCATTTACAATAATAATGTTATCTTAGAGATGCATATTTATGTTTAAAATCAAATAAGCCTATTAAACGCAAATTAATTTTTGTGCTAAAATTGAAATGGCAGCAATCTAATCAAATGGATGAAAGATTTCTTGATACTTTTCATGAGTATTTAAATGTTTTTGATTCTTTCGAGGAAATCGAGCTAGTTGTGGAAACAATTGAAAAATCGTATCTAGGTCGCCCTACATCAAAATGTTCATGTTCTTGTGAGAGAACAAGGCGAAGAGGAGACAAAGGTCTTGGTTTTCTGGCATGTGCCAAAGAACTGTCTTACGCTACGGTAATGAGTCTCCGAGCTGCAGGAAAAACGAATGTCGCAAATTTTATACGAAACGGGACCATATGTCCTTCAAGAGTTTAAAAGTACCGAAATCCAAATGCATTTCTTCAAGAAAGTATTCTTACTGCTGAATCTGCTCTTCTGTGCTTTTGATCAAGCTGAAATTATCAAGAAATCAATATGAAGGTTTCCGAACTGTTAGATGAGAAAATAAATGCAATTTATATCCATCATATATGTCAGTGTTGGCAGCTAATCGTTAATGTTACCCACCTAAATCGAGCATTTCGATAGCAAAATGCAGTGCTGAAGTAAACCTACAGGCTCTTTTTGATCATTCAGCTGAACGAATTTTACTAACTCAAATGGATGTAATCAAAAGCTTGGCTTCTTAACAAGTTCGTAATATAAATTTAATTTTTAAGTTAAGGGTTGCGATGGCACCACTGGTCAAAGCAAGTACAAACAAAAGTTTAGCGATGATGATGGAACTAAATCGGATGAAACTATTTATATCATTGCCATGGTACCATTACAACTCATATCAAAAGGTGAATCTGCAAAGGCAGAAATTGTTGCGTGGAAAAATCAGAGACCTTCTACACCTCGATTTTGCAGACCTATAAATATACAGTTTTTACATGAAACTGCTGAAGCTACTGTTAATGAAACAAATTACATTAAACAGCAAGCAAGTAAACTTGCCAATTTCAAAACAATTATGCATGCTAAAGAAATGACAGTATCATATAGACTTGCTCTAACGATGAAAGCCTGTAAAATTTGTAATACACTTACCAATACAGCGTCCACTCTACGGTGCTACTTATGTGATGCAACCCCGAAAGAGGACAATAATATTGATGCAATTTTTCAAAAAGGAGTGCAAGAGGCTAATTTGCAGTTTGGATTTTCTACGTTTCATGCAAGGTTTTTAGAGTGTTGTTTACATTTATCATATTAACTCGATATAAATAAATGGGAAGCGCGCAGAGCTGAACTGAAAGATAATACACGGTCTCGAAAAAACAATATCAAAAAAGGTTTTCGTTTGCCTCTGGGGCTCATCATTGATCAACCAAAACCAGGATTTAGTACTACCAATGATGGACGTACCGCTTTTTTTTGATAATTTCAGCGTTTCAGCCTATATACTAGGGGTTGTTGAAGGTTTAATTAAACGTTTTCACGTTATATTACAAACAATTTCAAGTGGCCATGACATTAATTTAAGTAAAATTCGAGAACACACTATAGAAGCAGCTCGTCTATTTATTTAATTTTACGACTCTTGGCAGCATCCGATCCATTGATAACAAGTTTAAGAATATCGCCACAAAAAAAATTAAAAAAATTGTCGATAGAAGCAGTTCCCCGCATATTAAAATGAGTGATTCAATCTCCAGTGTTTCTACAGCACAGTCAAAGAAATGACTACGACACAAATTATTTGACAGACGAGTCCTTGGATTATTATAATAAATAATAAATAATAAATAATAAATCCATTATTCCATCAATTGCGTGTAGTTTTCTAATACCAGAAGCGCTCATACATCCCCATACAAGTACATATCCGCCACCGTTATTTAGTTACCGAAGTAAGAATATTTTTCCAAATTCAAATTTGAGTCTTGAGGATATATAACTTTATTCTAGAGCTCGATTATCATTTTATGAAATCATTAACAAACAAAATCAATCGCTTCGTTCAATTATCCTCGTAATCTCGGCTTAAGGAGTAAGGCCAACCTAGAGAATCAAAAAAAAATTTTGTCTTAAATGATACTCAAAGTTGCAAAGCATATGTGACAGTTAAAATTATTTACGATATCAGGGTAAATATTATGCGACTATCAGCGTGCTCCTATATGTAAGCATTCAGCTAACAACTACAACTTTATCTTTAAACGCAATTTTCTCGAAACCGTATTTTTGAAACTGGGCGAAAACAGTACGCCTATGCATGTCAATCAATATACAAAATTCTTCTAGCGTCTTGATTAATAGACAGTTTTCTTCCGAACATCGTCGGATTTTTTTAAATTTTGTATAGTTTTTTATTTATTGACAAATTCATATACAATATTTAGCTAATAATCCTACTCTATTTTTAAATCGCGGGCCAATTTAACAAAAATTATAATTTTTATAATCGGTTACGTAGTCCGAGAGCTTATTTATTTCATATTTAGAATCTGTTATCGCTTTTGTCACAATTCAATTAGTGGCTGCTCAACCTTTTCGCCTGATTAGTGCTGCTTCTAAAACCCCGCATAGGATAGACAACAATAGCGCCATAAAATTCACATATTTAGCAATGAAAAAAATTCGTTATGTAGTCAAATATATGTTTTTAAAACATTGTATACATTCGTCAAAAAAAATCTGAAAAACGACCATTTTATCTAGCTCTAGAGTAGACTTACCCTTTAACTAGTTTCTTTGCTTTTACTTTTTATATTGCACAGATAATTGATGAAATGACTTGGTTTATGGAAAATATCATATTATGTGTTCGGAAGATTTCCCATGTTTTTGTTATTCGTGCCATTCGGCGACAGTCTATAGAATAACTTATGCTGAAACCGAAAACTAACGCGTACAAATACTTCTACGCGCGAATTTGACTTGTGTCATCGATTTTTATTTTTTATTGGAACTATAATTTAATTTTTGTTGATTCATTTATGTATAAATATTGAATGTGTTTATCCTTATATTTAACATATTTTTATTTTTTCTTAAGCTTCAATTATTTTCCTGTACAAGTAGTTTATTTTTGGAACCTTTAACTGTACGAATACTAATTGCGCTCATTGTAACGTCTAGGAAGTTACCGGCGCGACGCTGGAGCAGTCTGACAAACAGTACCGACAACATAGCAAAATCAAATGTCACCATGTAAAGCAATATTACAAACGTCGAATAAACACAAACCTTACCTATAAAATGGCCTCAATTATCATATAACAACCTTATAATACATCGATAGCATAGTTTTAGCTACTAATCTATTACTTTTTATTAACATGCACAATTATAAACGGCTTTCAGATGAATATACAGCATTTAATTTAAGGCTATAAAAGACTGTCGACGCCAAGATACTTAATAGTTTTTTTTTTAAATTAGAATCGCGGGATGTGTGTGGAAATTTCATAGATTATTGATAAAACATATATCTATAAGATACAAAAATAATTTCAAGAAATGTGCTTAATTAGGATACCAAAACGGTAACCTTGTGATGAGTGGTACCAATTAGCGCTGATTTCTCAAAATGTGTGCGCAGGGTAATTCTAAAAAAATTACAGAATTTTCTTAGAATACTAGAAGTACCATAAATATGAAAAAAAATGTGTCTAATTAAGGTACCAAAACAGTAACCGTGTGACTGGTACTAAACAGCGTTGATTTCTCAAAATTGATGTGCAGGTTATTTTTGAAAAATTAACTTAATAGACTTTGAGTACATAAATAAGAGTACCAGACATATTTTCAAAAAATGTCTATAATTAGGGTACCAAATCCGGAACCTTGTGATTTGTGGTACCAATTAGCGCTGATTTCTCAAAATTGGGGCGCAGGATATTTATGAAAAAATTACTAATTATACCTAGAATATATTACTACAAGTACCGTAAATATTTTCAAAAAATGTGTTTTATTAAGGTACCAAAATAGTAACCGTTTGGATGGTACTATGTAGAGTGACTAGATATAGAAGAGTGTGAACAATCGACGAGTAGTCCCTATCCAAAGCATAGAGTTTAGGTTCCCCGCTTGTGATTGGTCGCCGCCATAGTTTGACTAAATATTCAAATGAAATGCATTGCGTTATATGGGGTGCGCGGCTCATATTTTCTTATACTCTTTAAATCTAAAGGACCAGATAAGCTAATTGCACCCCGTATTTTTTATGTTATTCCTGAATAAATTCTACGTTTGTTATACCGCGATAGCATATGTCGATCTTTTATAGAAACATTTATACAAAAGTCAAAACATTTCGCTCTCAGATATTACGGTATAAACATCATTTCAAAATACATCGTTTGAATTAATAAATGTAATAAGCATAATAAACAGTGTTTATTTTAAGAGATTCGCGAAATGTATAACACTAATATACTTGCAAGTATACAGCACAAGTAGTTATATTAGCCCGCGAAATGTTTGGAATTTAGTATAAATGTTTCTGTAATAGATAGACCTAAGCTGTCGCAGAATAAAATACGCAGAATCTATTCAGGAATAACATAAAACATACGGGATGCTATTATCTTATCTGGTCCTTTAGAATTGAAGAGTACAAGAAAATATGAGCCGCGCGCTCCATATAACGCATTGCATTTCGTTTGAACATTTAGACAAACTATGGCGGCGCCAATCACAGACTGGGAAGCTATTGTCCAACTCTTATATATCTAGTCACTCTAGTACTATGTTGCGCTGATATTTCAAAATTAGGTCGCAGGATACATCTAAAAAAATTACAAAATGTTCTTAGGATACATAACTACAAGTTCCGTAAATATTTTCAATCAATGTGTTTTATTAGAGTCATTGTATCACATTCAAAAGCGTTGGCCCGCGGGATTTGTTCGGAAATAAAATAAATAGTGCGATATTTGTATAGTATTCTTAGAATGTATTCATGCTATAAATAAATAAAAATAAAAACAATAATGATAACATGTTCTTTTTTGATAAGAAAGCGGAATTCCTTATCGATCAGCTCTGTCCTAAATGACAAAATCTAATACTATCCTGATAAAAAGCGTGACGTTGGCAAACGTCGTGATTCTTGTGATACGTTTGCTTGTAAACGTTACATAGAATCTACCATCTACGTTGGCAAACGTTGTGATTTTTAATACTCGTGTTTGTAAACGTTGTAGGCCAAAATGATAGCACGTGACAAAAGGCGCGAGGTGACATGCACATGCGGAATATGCTGCGTTTGTTTGGTTTCGTCATAGCATATGTAAAATTACAACAAAAACCAAACAAACGCAGCATATTGTATATAAAATCTACAAAAATTCAGCTCGGAGAAAATTCGTCGTACTATCGCAGGCAGCACTAGCGAAACAGACAAGGTTTATCTGAAATTTCAAATAACCACACGGAAAGCGCTATGCCAGTAACTTATTATGCAAACAGGTTATGCAGGTTCCCTGAATAATAACAAATCTAGATCTCATTACGTCAATTTAATAAAAGGAAAACGAGTATCAAAAGGTCACAAAAGGGATAATAATTGGAAATCAGATTAAATTTATTTCCACTAAACATTATTGCGATTATTTTATTCAGTGCAAAAACATGGTATCACGATTTAAAATTCTACAATGTTAAAAATACAATTTATCATTTGAAATTAGAATATTCTGTATTAGAAATATACAAGTCAAGAGTATCAATGTTCTGAACCTACATGCTTAAGCTTATAAATGATTACCTATATAGGCGCCTCCACCATTCCCTTCTTCTCAATAAAGGAGACAATAACGTTACTATCATGCTACCTTTTATGTTGGAGAAAAGAATGTTTAATTTACTTTACTACCCCTTAGTAAATATTGCAAAACACAGTTTTAATTGTCTAAGTTGTGAATTGTTTTCCAGCAAGGACCACAAGGAAGTTAGGGTCCATGAATGTTTAAATTTTTTATATTTTTCATTTACTTGTTCTAAATCTAAACAGACATTTTTCTTGCCAGGATGGGAAGAAATACACGGATTATACAGAGTATATTACAGAAAAGGCAACACGATTATAGGTTTTGGCTTATCTGTGTTTCCAATAATTCTTCTGACAATCCTACAATTCTTCATTCGCTTCTTGACCTTCCTAATGGAACCTTCTGCTGGATGTTAATAATCGACTCAATATAAAATTCAATTATTACGAGATCACCAACCACTAAAATTTTCCATCTATGTGGCATTCTAGATTTTAATGATCCCTATCGAATCAATTTTGAGCTCAATTGTTATGAAATCATCAATCACTAAAATTTACCAACACTGTGGCATTCTAGATTTTGATGATTCCTGCAGAATATTAATAACCACGAGGAGTATCAAATAATTCTTCATTCATCTTCTTGACTATCCTATAACTCTTCATTCATCTTCTTGATTATCCTAATAAAAGTAGCCGCTTAAAGCAAGTAATCTACTAAATATTGAATCAATTATTATGAGATCACCAACAACCAAAATTTTCCAACTACGTGGCATTCTAGTTTTTAATGATCCCTATCGAGTCAATTTTGAGCTCAATTATTATGAGATCATCAATCACTAAAATTTTCCAACTCTGTGGCATTCTAGACTTTGATGATCCCTGCAGAATAATAATAACCGGGAGGAGTATCCAATAATTCTTCATTCTTCTTCTGGACTATCGTATAATTTTTCATTCATCTTCATGATTATCCTAAAAGAATCAGCCGCTGGTAGTAAGTAATCGACCCAATATTGAATCGATTACTATGAGATCAACAGCCCCTAAAACTTTCCATCTACGTGGCATTCTAGTTTTTAATGATCCCTGTCGAATCTATTTTGAGCTCAATTATTATGAGGTCATCAATAACTAAAATTTTCCAACTCTGTGGCATTCTAGATTTTGATCCCTGCAGAATAATAATAACCACGAGGAGTATAAACTTGTCAAAATATTGTTTATATTAAATACATTGTAGTTTTCGTTATCTCTATGACATTCATTCTCTATTTCTATGGAAGTATGTATATTGTTTTATTCGCTACTATTCATCTGTTTGTTAATAAAACGAAGATAAATAAAACAAGAATTTATGTATTCATTTATTTTGACCAAATAATCACACAAAAATGTGTAATGGACAATAGAATTAATAAATAGGTAATAATAAATCATTAATCATAAATTTATAATTATAATAAGCAAATAAATATTTATACACAAAAATATACACCTATAGTAATATTATTTAGAAGGGTAACAATAAAAGTCGCATATTTCTTATAAATAATATCAATAGTGGCCCTGAAAAGGGCCATTTTTTTTTCTTGTTCATTTCAACAATTCCCATTTAACCACCGAAACCATTCAATGTACGATCTTGTCGTTTTAATGCATAAACCACATCCATCGCAATAACCGTTTTTTTTAGCATGTTTTGTGTAGGTGACGGCAACTCTGATGACATTCTCTTGGAAAACCTTTAAAACACCACGAGTCTCTTCGTATATTAAACCAGATATACGTCTAACACCACCGCGTCTTGCCAATCTACGGATAGCTGGCTTGGTGATATCTTGGATATTATCACGTAACACTTTAAGATGACGTTTAGCTCCACCTTTACCCAAACTTTTTCCTCCCTTGCCTCTGCCAGTCATGATGAACTAGTTGTGTTGGTAGTTACAGTAGTGCACAGCAGCTGTGAATAACCGAAAACGGCCCTTAAATTTTTCTTATATAGAATACTCTGAAGATTTTGGGCGTTACTTGCTAAGCCAATAGAAACAGGGCCGTGACTCACTCACTAGAGAGACTATAAATAAACGGTGGGAAAAATTTCGTTATACTGTTATCTATCGTTCGTCTGATACATACAACGTTCGCTAGTTATATTATTATTATGGCACGTACAAAGCAAACTGCGCGAAGGTCAACGGGAGGTAAAGCTCCGCGGAAACAACCTGCAACTAAAGCTGCACGTAAAAGGGCTCCGGCAACCGGAGGTGTTAAGAAACCGCATCGCTATCGTCCAGGTACGTGAGATTCGGCGTTATCAGAAAAGTACCGAATTGCTGATTAGAAAGTTACCCTTCCAACGGCTGGTAAGAGAAATTGCGCAAGATTTCAAGACTGATTTACGTTTCCAAGGTTCAGGGGTGATGGCATTACAGGAAGCAAGCGAAGCATATTTGGTAGGATTATTTGAAGATACAAATTAGTGTGCGATTCATGCAAAACGTGTAACTATTATGCCAAAGGACATTCGTTTAATTTATCAATCAAATTTGTTTTGCTGTTTTGTAATTTTGCGTTAATATTTTCATAAACTAATTTAGCCTTTTTCCGATGATTCTGAACGTAGTATTGTGTAATTTTTTGCTCTAATTGTACGTCTAGGGGTGAATTTGTTTTAAAGTGTCCGTTTATAACATCGATTGGTTAAAGACCAGTAGAGCTGTGGTTCGTGTTGTTGTATGCTAATACCGCAAAGTTTACTTTATTTTTGATAGTCTCTGTTTTAAAGTTTTCTTGTAGATTAAAAAGTCGAATGTGTTCGATCAATGTGGAATGAAATCGTTCTACAAGGCCGTTGGAATTTGGGTGTTGTGAACTGGTAAAGTGCATTTCGATTTTGTGTAAAATAAATAATTCTCTCAATAGGTTATTTTTAAATTCTACACCGTTATCTGATATAACTAATTTCGGGATTCCATGATGTGAGAAAAATCTAATTAATTTATTACATACTTCAATTGCATTTGTTGACTCGATTCGGTAGGCTTGAGCGTATTTGGAAAATGCGTCAATAATTGTGAGGAATTTACAGTTTTCTAAACTTAAACTATCTATATGGATTGTGTCGAAGGGTTTGTTGGATGTTGTAGTGACATTATATTTGGCTTTTATAGGGTTACGTTCGTATTTGGATTTCAAGCAGATTTCGCATTGGTTTATGTAGTCGCTAATATCTTTTACTTGGTCAGGCCAAAAATAAATTTTCTTAATTTGGTTATGGGTTTCTTGAATTCCTCTGTGGTTCGTTTTTCCCTATGTGGTAATTTTTTATAGTTTTAGATATGTCGGATTTGATTTCTAAATCAATTAATTTACTGTTGCATTTAACAAGGTTTATCTCAGAGTTTTTAAAATGTTTTTGCAAGGTCACGCTAAATTTTTCATAGATAGCCTGTTCAAAATATAAGTGATATTTTATTTTGGGTAACACGAATTCTTTGATAAAATCAATTATATCTTTTTCGAAAATATTTTTTGAAATTTGTTCATGGAGTCTCATTTTATCTGTGTGTACCATAGAAAATTTAGGTTTGTATCTGTGTCATTTTGTTCTTCGTCATTGTTTCGTGTCGTGTCGGGTTCAACGATCAAAGTTTCGCTGTCGTTTTGATAGTTGTTTTCAAATTGTTTATTGAAATCTTCCATATAATTGAAGAAATCATCGCAATTTGTTTCGCCAGTTTCGTTTGCATTAATTTCCATGTATGGTGTGTCATTTACGTGCATTTTATAGACAGTAATAATTATATTCGTATTTTGGAAGATGAATTTTAACATTGATTCTACATCCTTCCATTCTAATAAGTCTTTTCCGCATCCTAATTTGGGAATGTTTAAATTTTTTATCTGATTATTTAAACAGAATGATTTAAAATTCAGTAAGGTATAAAACATGCCTTCTAGCGAGGGTTTGTCCAAATATTTCTCTTCTGTGATTAAATGAATAATGAATCTATGTGTTTCTCTTAAATATAGTAAATTATATAATGTAGGATATTGGTTGTGTAAAAGATGTAAATTTTGAAATTATTCTTTAAATTCTCGTGCTATACCGGCTGACATTTTTAGATCTTTAATGACACAATGTGCCATACTTTCTTTAATTGGTGCATTGAATAGGTTCTTGTTTATTTCAAAAATTTTGTAGTTAATATTGGCAGTGTCTTTGTTTTCGAGATAATTTTGGTATTCGGTTAGTTGTGGTAGGTTGTGGGTGGAATTTTCGATAAGTGGTGGAATACGACTTAAAGCATCTGCGTTGGTGTTCAGTTTACCCTTTTTGTAAGTGATTTCGTAATCGAATTCTTCCAACTTCAATCGCCAGCGAACTAATTTAGAGTTTGGCTCCTTAAGGGAGAATAGCCACTGTAATGGTTTATGGTCGGTTATGATCTTAAATTTTCTTCCAAATAAGTAAGGCCTAAAATATTTAGTTGCCCAAACTATGACAAGTAGCTCTTTTTCGATAGTGGAATAGTTCTGTTCGGAGTCATTAAGTGTTCTACTTGCATAGGCAATGGGTAAGTCTGAGCCAATTGGTCCTTGTCATAACACAGCACCAATGGCGCAATTACTCGCATCGGTCGTAAGGTTGAATGATCTCGTGAAATCAGGATATTGGAGGATTGGTTCGTTAATTAGGAGGGTTTTACATGTATCGAAACATGTAACGTACTCGGGATCTGTAATTTTAATTTCTGCTCCTTTCTTTAGACATTTAGTTAGGGGTTTGGTGATGTTAGCAAAATTTTCAATGAATTTTCTGTAGTAACCTAATAGGCCAAGGCAACCTTTTATCTGTTTTGTGATTCTAGGGATTGGATAATTTTTTATTGCCGAAATTTTACCTGGATTAGGCTTGACTCCTTCAGTTGTTACTAGATGACCTAAATACGCTACCTCTTTACGTAAGGACTCTGATTTGTCCATCTGAATTTTTAAATTAGCTCTTTTAAGTCTATCAAATACTGCTCGCAAACTTTCAAGATGTTCTTGTAAGCTTGTGCTGAAAATAATTACGTCATCTAAATAGACGAGACAGATGTTATTTAGTAAATTTCTTAACACATGGTCCATTACACGTTGAAAGGTGGCGGGGGCGTTTTTTAAACCAAATGGCATTCTTAGGAATTCATAATGTCCATTTTCGGTTGAAAAGGCGGTTTTTTGGATGTCGTTTTTATGTGTTTCTATCTGATGGAAAACAGATGCAATATCTAAAGTTGAAAAGTATTGACATTTTCCTAGCTTGTCTTAAAGTGCGTTTATGTTGGGAATGGGGTATTTGTCGACGATGGTTTTTACGTTGAGCTTACGGTAATCGATAACCATTTGCGATTTTTTCTGTCCGGACGCGTCTAATTTTTTGGGGACTATCCATACGGGAGAGGACCATGGTGAATGTGAGGGCCTGATAATATTTTGTTTCAGCATTTTGTCAATTTGTTCTCGTACTTCTAGTCTATGTATTTCCGGGTATCTGAATGTCTTTGTGTAAATAGGTGTCTCGTCCGTGGTTCGTATGTAGTGTTTGACTTCGTTGGTGAATGATAAAGGTTGGTATTCTTTAATTAATTTTCTAATGGCCAACTTTTCTTCCGAATTCATATGTTCGGTTCTGATTTGTGACATATTAAAGCAAGTTTTAGGATTTTGATTACTCAAATTAATGTTATTAATTTCAAAATGTTCAAATGGCTCTATTGAAATATTATTTGTGGTATTTATAACGATTTCCGAATCGTTTGGATTCTAGATTGGATAGTAAAAGAAATGATCATGAATTTTCGCGATACCTTCTGGTACTATGAGATTATCGATATGAGTTTCTGAGACAAATACTTCGCCATTTTCGATGCTGTTATCATAAAACTTTATATTTTTTTCGGAATTCGGTTTAATCTTTGCAAAGTGAGGTCGTGGTGTTAATTGGTAATAGTTGATTTTCATCTCACGTGTCGGTGTTATTATCTTGTCGTGTGTCAAGTCAATGATTGCTTCTACTAATTTTAAGTTGTCGAGTCCTAGCAATATGTCGAATTGGTCATGGAAATCGAAAAGACGGTATTTCATCATGACGTTAGGTTTTTCGAATAGTTTTGAACATGTTAAAATTAAACTAAAATTTTCTACTGATGTGCCATTTGTGGTAGTAATCTTGAAAGGATCTTTCAGAATTTTGTTTCTGAAGAATTTTTGGGCAATTTCTGGTTTGATAAATGAACGTGTGCAAGCTGTGTCAATTAATACTTTTAGGTTATTTTCCGGGTAAATAATAAATGGTAGTTCGCTTTGACTATGGGTTAATTTCATTAATTCGAATTCTTTTCCTAGGCAGGAAGCCCTAAAAAATTGTTTGAGTCGGCTTCCTCATACTCGTAATTTTCTTGTTAAGATTCGGGTTCGTATATGGTCGCGTTAGTGTCATCATCGTAGTATGGTTCGTTGGTAAATTCGCTTATTTCTGTATTATGTAATTCTTAGCTTAGGAAGTTAGGTCTTGTTTGTATTTGGGGGTATTGCCGTTGTGGGTATTGTTGAGATCGAGGTTGTTTGTTGTAGCCTGAAGGGCCTGGTCTAGGCGTAAATGTATGTCGAGTAATTGTACTCATAGGGGTAGGTTTTGGAAATCTTGCACTAGGATTGGGTTTAAAAACATTTTTCTTAGGAAACTGATTTTGGAAATAAGGTTTATTTGTTTGACTATTAGGATACGTAGAATATCGATACGTTAATTGGGGAAATTGGGGTTGTCTTGGTTGTGGTTGGAAATGTCTAGTTTGCGTGTTATTATAGTTTAATTGTTTTGGTTTTTGTGTACGTGAATAACTCTCAATTTGGATGTCGTTAGTCAGCATGTTTAATGCTTCGTTCATATCAGAAGGATTCTTTGTGCGCATGAGTGTGCCTAGTGGGTCCTTTAAACCACGCAGTAACATTCGTAAAGCAACCTGTCTGAAATATTTAGCTAATACTAAAGCTTCGGTAGGTTTATTTAAGTGAACGTAAGAAATTTGCAGTTTTAATAAGTCTTGTATTTTATTGTTATAATCAAAAGGGGACTCGCTGCCTTGTTTTAGTTCTGTTAATTCGATTCCAAGGGTGTAACAATCTCTTTTATCTGAATAAGAATTAATAAGAGCATGTTTAAAGTCTACCCAGGAGCTAATGGTGGAACTGGCTATATTTACGGCGGCTTCGCCTTTAATTTTTGACAGTATGCTGGACATCAGATATTCATTCTGAAAGTCGCTGTCGTCTGTCGTGTTATAAAACTTATTTAGTAACTTTTCGCAAATTTCTATGAATCGTGGTAATAGTTTTAGTCGGGGATCATATCTAAAAATTCCTTTTTTAGTATTGGGGTAGTCATTTTTTCGTGTAGACTTAAGTTATTGATTTCTTTTATCAAATTATAAAAATTGGAATCGTTTCCAGTTGGGTTAGAAAAAGGTGAGTTACAGGAAACGGCTGAATCTGTATCCGTGTCTAATTCTGATTCTGATTGAGTGATATCACTGAAGGACATAAGTACTTACAGGATAACTATCAATTTGTCCATGAGTTTCGTCTGCGACGTCTTCTTGGACTCGTGTCGACTTCTGGAGCTCTGTATACAGCAGGGCCTTCGGGAGATCTCTTCTTGTACGATATGCACTCGCGGTTTATTGAGTCTCGCGACACTTCGTTGTGATTCCCAGTAAATCGTAAAAACGAAACGAGATATTTCCGAAATTTATTGTATTCGTTAAACCGTCTGGGAATCCTACCGACTGCGCCAGTTAAGTAAACGTGTTTCACGATTACTAAAAAAATTTATTTAACAATAAATAAATACAAAAATACAAGTGGATACTTCAATGTCTAAAATACAACTGCCTGACATGAAATGTAAAAGATAAAAGTTGTAACATTACACATATATAGAATTAATGAAATATGAAGAGTAGCGCGTTATGGGAAACACTGTGGTCATCGGTTTCTATGAGGACGGATGAGTTAACATATATATAAATACTCGTACTTACCATTAATTACATTAGAGAGAATATATATATATTTTATAACAAATATGCCTCAACTTCTTGTTTTTTATATGAATATTGTGGCCCTTACAAGGGACGTTTCAGAAGGGCACACAATATACACACACGTATATATAGTTTAAATGAACCCGATGCACCCTTACCTTTAGTTTGCACAAGCGTTTCAGGTGCAACACTAGCTTTCAGATATTTCTTCATAAACGGTGCAAACTTTTCACCTTCGACTTTGTATGTTGCCGATTTATATTTCTTAATAGCTTGGAGCGATGAACCGCCACGTTCCTTAAATACATGAAATTATTTGTTATTTACTTTATAACACTATTTATAAAGTAAATAACAAATAATTTAATGTACTTAATTTATGTTTCGTTTTATGTAATCTCAATTTTGTTTCATAGCCTACTGAAAAGTTACAATAAAAATAAAATTTATTTAACTCTCAATCGCATTTTTCTCAATATTTTACTTATGTAAGGGTATAGAACGAATAGATAATGGAATTAAAAAAATATTCTATCGAATAGGCTTCAAAAATATATAGCATCTCATTTGAAAAAACATAACTTTGTGTTGTTGCTTGAGAACCATTGCTTTATAAAAATATTTTCTTTCATAGTTGGATGTTTCCTTTGGTCTGGCATAAGATTGTTTTATACTATTTTATTGTATCTTTCATAACATAGAGGTTATTCGAGTTAACCCGTTTCGCTGTTACACCCTGTAGAATACATTTTCTGAATTAAAAGCATTTCAAGTATTACAAATATTACATAAAGTTTTCCGCATCCTAATTAATACTAAAGCTTCGGTAGGTTTATTTAAGTGAACGTAAGAAATTTGCAGTTTTAATAAGTCTTGTATTTTATTGTTATAATCAAAAGGGGACTCGCTGCCTTGTTTTAGTTCTGTTAATTCGATTCCAAGGGTGTAACAATCTCTTTTATCTGAATAAGAATTAATAAGAGCATGTTTAAAGTCTACCCAGGAGCTAATGGTGGAACTGGCTATATTTACGGCGGCTTCGCCTTTAATTTTTGACAGTATGCTGGACATCAGATATTCATTCTGAAAGTCGCTGTCGTCTGTCGTGTTATAAAACTTATTTAGTAACTTTTCGCAAATTTCTATGAATCGTGGTAATAGTTTTAGTCGGGGATCATATCTAAAAATTCCTTTTTTAGTATTGGGGTAGTCATTTTTTCGTGTAGACTTAAGTTATTGATTTCTTTTATCAAATTATAAAAATTGGAATCGTTTCCAGTTGGGTTAGAAAAAGGTGAGTTACAGGAAACGGCTGAATCTGTATCCGTGTCTAATTCTGATTCTGATTGAGTGATATCACTGAAGGACATAAGTACTTACAGGATAACTATCAATTTGTCCATGAGTTTCGTCTGCGACGTCTTCTTGGACTCGTGTCGACTTCTGGAGCTCTGTATACAGCAGGGCCTTCGGGAGATCTCTTCTTGTACGATATGCACTCGCGGTTTATTGAGTCTCGCGACACTTCGTTGAGATTCCCAGTAAATCGTAAAAACGAAACGAGATATTTCCGAAATTTATTGTATTCGTTAAACCGTCTGGGAATCCTACCGACTGCGCCAGTTAAGTAAACGTGTTTCACGATTACTAAAAAAATTTATTTAACAATAAATAAATACAAAAATACAAGTGGATACTTCAATGTCTAAAATACAACTGCCTGACATGAAATGTAAAAGATAAAAGTTGTAACATTACACATATATAGAATTAATGAAATATGAAGAGTAGCGCGTTATGGGAAACACTGTGGTCATCGGTTTCTATGAGGACGGATGAGTTAACATATATATAAATACTCGTACTTACCATTAATTACATTAGAGAGAATATATATATATTTTATAACAAATATGCCTCAACTTCTTGTTTTTTATATGAATATTGTGGCCCTTACAAGGGACGTTTCAGAAGGGCACACAATATACACACACGTATATATAGTTTAAATGAACCCGATGCACCCTTACCTTTAGTTTGCACAAGCGTTTCAGGTGCAACACTAGCTTTCAGATATTTCTTCATAAACGGTGCAAACTTTTCACCTTCGACTTTGTATGTTGCCGATTTATATTTCTTAATAGCTTGGAGCGATGAACCGCCACGTTCCTTAAATACATGAAATTATTTGTTATTTACTTTATAACACTATTTATAAAGTAAATAACAAATAATTTAATGTACTTAATTTATGTTTCGTTTTATGTAATCTCAATTTTGTTTCATAGCCTACTGAAAAGTTACAATAAAAATAAAATTTATTTAACTCTCAATCGCATTTTTCTCAATATTTTACTTATGTAAGGGTATAGAACGAATAGATAATGGAATTAAAAAAATATTCTATCGAATAGGCTTCAAAAATATATAGCATCTCATTTGAAAAAACATAACTTTGTGTTGTTGCTTGAGAACCATTGCTTTATAAAAATATTTTCTTTCATAGTTGGATGTTTCCTTTGGTCTGGCATAAGATTGTTTTATACTATTTTATTGTATCTTTCATAACATAGAGGTTATTCGAGTTAACCCGTTTCGCTGTTACACCCTGTAGAATACATTTTCTGAATTAAAAGCATTTCAAGTATTACAAATATTACATAAAGTAAAATATCGTAGAATATTGAATGTGATTCTATTAAAGAATTTTCTTTGAAATGTATTATTTCTTGCCGTGGTAATTTAATTGTCTTTAAACTTTTTATGTTTAATTTCTTTTTGACGTCTAATTTATTTTTATTTTTATCGATATTTAAATTTATTGATTTGTCAAAGTTAATTTTCATATAATTTTGCTTGTTAATGAAGAAATTTTGTAATGAGATGGTACCACTAATTTCTTTCTCTTGTATTGCATTACCGCATTATTTCCTAGCATTATTTCCTTATTGGGTAAAGGTGAGTTTTTAAAATGTTTTTGCAAGGTCACGCAAAATTTTTCATAGATAGCCTGTTCAAAATATAAGTGATATTTTATTTTGGGTAACACGAATTCTTTGATAAAATCAATTATATCTTTATCGAAAATATTTTTTGGAATTTGTACATGGAGTCTCATTTTATCTGTGTGTACCATAGAAAATTTAGGTTTGTATCTGTGTCATTTTGTTCTTCGTCATTGTTTCGTGTCGTGTCGGGTTCAACGATCAAAGTTTCGCTGTCGTTTTGATAGTTGTTTTCAAATTGTTTATTGAAATCTTCCATATAATTGAAGAAATCATCGCAATTTGTTTCGCCAGTTTCGTTTGCATTAATTTCCATGTATGGTGTGTCATTTACGTGCATTTTATAGACAGTAATAATTATATTCGTATTTTGGAAGATGAATTTTAACATTGATTCTACATCCTTCCATTCTAATAAGTCTTTTCCGCATCCTAATTTGGGAATGTTTAAATTTTTTATCTGATTATTTAAACAGAATGATTTAAAATTCAGTAAGGTATAAAACATGCCTTCTAGCGAGGGTTTGTCCAAATATTTCTCTTCTGTGATTAAATGAATAATGAATCTATGTGTTTCTCTTAAATATAGTAAATTATATAATGTAGGATATTGGTTGTGTAAAAGATGTAAATTTTGAAATTATTCTTTAAATTCTCGTGCTATACCGGCTGACATTTTTAGATCTTTAATGACACAATGTGCCATACTTTCTTTAATTGGTGCATTGAATAGGTTCTTGTTTATTTCAAAAATTTTGTAGTTAATATTGGCAGTGTCTTTGTTTTCGAGATAATTTTGGTATTCGGTTAGTTGTGGTAGGTTGTGGGTGGAATTTTCGATAAGTGGTGGAATACGACTTAAAGCATCTGCGTTGGTGTTCAGTTTACCCTTTTTGTAAGTAATTTCGTAATCGAATTCTTCCAACTTCAATCGCCAGCGAACTAATTTAGAGTTTGGCTCCTTAAGGGAGAATAGCCACTGTAATGGTTTATGGTCGGTTATGATCTTAACTTTTCTTCCAAATAAGTAAGGCCTAAAATATTTAGTTGCCCAAACTATGACAAGTAGCTCTTTTTCGATAATGGAATAGTTCTGTTCGGAGTCATTAAGTGTTCTACTTGCATAGGCAATGGGTAAGTCTGAGCCAATTGGTCCTTGTCATAACACAGCACCAATGGCGCAATTACTCGCATCGGTCGTAAGGTTGAATGATCTCGTGAAATCAGGATATTGGAGGATTGGTTCGTTAATTAGGAGGGTTTTACATGTATCGAAACATGTAACGTACTCGGGATCTGTAATTTTAATTTCTGCTCCTTTCTTTAGACATTTAGTTAGGGGTTTGGTGATGTTAGCAAAATTTTCAATGAATTTTCTGTAGTAACCTAATAGGCCAAGGCAACCTTTTATCTGTTTTGTGATTCTAGGGATTGGATAATTTTTTATTGCCGAAATTTTACCTGGATTAGGCTTGACTCCTTCAGTTGTTACTAGATGACCTAAATACGCTACCTCTTTACGTAAGGACTCTGATTTGTCCATCTGAATTTTTAAATTAGCTCTTTTAAGTCTATCAAATACTGCTCGCAAACTTTCAAGATGTTCTTGTAAGCTTGTGCTGAAAATAATTACGTCATCTAAATAGACGAGACAGATGTTATTTAGTAAATTTCTTAACACATTGTCCATTACACGTTGAAAGGTGGCGGGGGCGTTTTTTAAACCAAATGGCATTCTTAGGAATTCATAATGTCCATTTTCGGTTGAAAAGGCGGTTTTTTGGATGTCGTTTTTATGTGTTTCTATCTGATGGAAAACAGATGCAATATCTAAAGTTGAAAAGTATTGACATTTTCCTAGCTTGTCTTAAAGTGCGTTTATGTTGGGAATGGGGTATTTGTCGACGATGGTTTTTACGTTGAGCTTACGGTAATCGATAACCATTTGCCATTTTTTCTGTCCGGACGCGTCTAATTTTTTGGGGACTATCCATACGGGAGAGGACCATGGTGAATGTGAGGGCCTGATAATATTTTGTTTCAGCATTTTGTCAATTTGTTCTCGTACTTCTAGTCTATGTATTTCCGGGTATCTGAATGTCTTTGTGTAAATAGGTGTCTCGTCCGTGGTTCGTATGTAGTGTTTGACTTCGTTGGTGAATGATAAAGGTTTGTATTCTTTAATTAATTTTCTAATGGCCAACTTTTCTTCCGAATTCATATGTTCGGTTCTGATTTGTGACATATTAAAGCAAGTTTTAGGATTTTGATTACTCAAATTAATGTTATTAATTTCAAAATGTTCAAATGGCTCTATTGAAATATTATTTGTGGTATTTATAACGATTTCCGAATCGTTTGGATTCTAGATTGGATAGTAAAAGAAATGATCATGAATTTTCGCGATACCTTCTGGTACTATGAGATTATCGATATGAGTTTCTGAGACAAATACTTCGCCATTTTCGATGCTGTTATCATAAAACTTTATAATTTTTTCGGAATTCGGTTTAATCTTTGCAAAGTGAGGTCGTGGTGTTAATTGGTAATAGTTGATTTTCTTCTCACGTGTCGGTGTTATTATCTTGTCGTGTGTCAAGTCAATGATTGCTTCTACTAATTTTAAGTTGTCGAGTCCTAGCAATATGTCGAATTGGTCATGGAAATCGAAAAGATGGTATTTCATCATGACATTAGGTTTTTCGAATATTTTTGAACATGTTAAAATTAAACTAAAATTTTCTACTGATGTGCCATTTGTGGTAGTAATCTTGAAAGGATCTTTCAGAATTTTGTTTCTGAAGAATTTTTGGGCAATTTCTGGTTTGATAAATGAACGTGTGCAAGTTGTGTCAATTAATACTTTTAGGTTATTTTCCGGGTAAATAATAAATGGTAGTTCGCTTTGACTATGGGTTAAATTCATTAATTCGAATTCTTTTCCTAGGCAGGAAGCCCTAAAAAATTGTTTGAGTCGGCTTCCTCATACTCGTAATTTTCTTGTTCAGATTCGGGTTCGTAAATGGTCGCGTTAGTGTCATCATCGTAGTATGGTTCGTTGGTAAATTCGCTTATTTCTGTATTATGTAATTCTTAGCTTAGGAAGTTAGGTCTTGTTTGTATTTGGGGGTATTGCCGTTGTGGGTATTGTTGAGTTCGAGGTTGATTGTTGTAGCCTGAAGGGCCTGGTCTAGGCGTAAATGTATGTCGAGTAATTGTACTCACAGGGGTAGGTTTTGGAAATCTTGCACTAGGATTGGGTTTAAAAACATTTTTCTTAGGAAACTGATTTTGGAAATAAGGTTTATTTGTTTGATTATTAGGATACGTAGAATATCGATACGTTAATTGGGAAAATTGGGGTTGTCTTGGTTGTGGTTGGAAATGTCTAGTTTGCGTGTTATTATAGTTTAATTGTTTTGGTTTTTGTGTACGTGAATAACTCTCAATTTGGATGTCGTTAGTCAGCATGTTTAATGCTTCGTTCATATCAGAAGGATTCTTTGTGCGCATGAGTGTGCCTAGTGGGTCCTTTAAACCACGCAGTAACATTCGTAAAGCAACCTGTCTGAAATATTTAGCTAATACTAAAGCTTCGGTAGGTTTATTTAAGTGAACGTAAGAAATTTGCAGTTTTAATAAGTCTTGTATTTTATTGTTATAATCAAAAGGGGACTCGCTGCCTTGTTTTAGTTCTGTTAATTCGATTCCAAGGGTGTAACAATCTCTTTTATCTGAATAAGAATTAATAAGAGCATGTTTAATGTCTACCCAGGAGCTAATGGTGGAACTGGCTATATTTACGGCGGCTTCGCCTTTAATTTTTGACAGTATGGTGGACATCAGATATTCATTCTGAAAGTCGCTGTCGTCTGTCGTGTTATAAAACTTATTTAGTAACTTTTCGCAAATTTCTATGAATCGTGGTAATTGTTTTAGTCGGGGATCATATCTAAAAATTCCTTTTTTAGTATTGGGGTAGTCATTTTTTCGTGTAGACTTAAGTTATTGATTTCTTTTATCAAATTATAAAAATTGGAATCGTTTCCAGTTGGGTTAGAAAAAGGTGAGTTACAGGAAACGGCTGAATCTGTATCCGTGTCTAATTCTGTTTCTGATTGAGTGATATCACTGAAGGACATAAGTACTTACAGGATAACTATCAATTTGTCCATGAGTTTTGTCTGCGACGTCTTCTTGGACTCGTGTCGACTTCTGGAGCTCTGTATACAGCAGGGCCTTCGGGAGATCTCTTCTTGTACGATATGCACTCGTGGTTTATTGAGTCTCGCGACACTTCGTTGTGATTCCCAGTAAATCGTAAAATCGAAACGAGATATTTCCGAAATTTATTGTATTCGTTAAACCGTCTGGGAATCCTACCGACTGCGCCAGTTAAGTAAACGTGTTTCACGATTACTAAAAAAATTTATTTAACAATAAATAAATACAAAAATACAAGTGGATACTTCAATGTCTAAAATACAACTGCCTGACATGAAATGTAAAAGATAAAAGTTGTAACATTACACATATATAGAATTAATGAAATATGAAGAGTAGCGCGTTATCGGAAACATTGTGGTCATCGGTTTCTATGAGGACGGATGAGTTAACATATATATATATATATATATATATATATATATATATATATATATATATATATATAAATACACGTACTTACCATTAATTACATTAGAGAGAATATATATATATTTTATAACAAATATGCCTCAACTTCTTGTTTTTTATATGAATATTGTGGCCCTTACAAGGGACGTTTCAGAAGGGCACACAATATACACACACGTATATATAGTTTAAATGAACCCGATGCACCCTTACCTTTAGTTTGCACAAGCGTTTCAGGTGCAACACTAGCTTTCAGATATTTCTTCATAAACGGTGCAAACTTTTCACCTTCGCCTTTGTATGTTGCCGATTTATATTTCTTAATAGCTTGGAGCGATGAACCGCCACGTTCCTTAAATACATGAAATTATTTGTTATTTACTTTATAACACTATTTATAAAGTAAATAACAAATAATTTAATGTACTTAATTTTTGTTTCGTTTCATGTAATCTCAATTTTGTTTCATAGCCTACTGAAAAGTTACTATAAAAATAAAATTTATTTAACTGTCAATCGCATTTTTCTCAATATTTTACTTATGTAAGGGTATAGAACGAATAGATAATGGAATTAAAAAAATATTCTATCGAATAGGCTTCAAAAATATATAGCATCTCATTTGAAAAAACATAACTTTGTGTTGTTGCTTGAGAACCATTGCTTTATAAAAATATATTCTTTCATAGTTGGATGTTTCCTTTGGTCTTGCATAAGATTGTTTTATACTATTTTATTGTATCTTTCATAACATAGAGGTTATTCGAGGTAACCCGTTTCGCTGTTACACCCTGTAGAATACATTTTCTGAATTAAAAGCATTTCAAGTATTACAAATATTACATAAAGTAAAATATCGTAGAATATTGAATGTGATTCTATTAAAGAATTTTCTTTGAAATGTATTATTTCTTGCCGTGGTAATTTAATTGTCTTTAAACTTTTTATGTTTAATTTCTTTTTGACGTCTAATTTATTTTTATTTTCATCGATATTTAAATTTATTGCTTTGTCAAAGTTAATTTTCATATAATTTTGCTTGTTAATGAAGAAATTTTGTAATGAGACGGTACCACTAATTTCTTTCTCTTGTATTGCATTACCACATTATTTCCTAGCATTATTTCCTTATTGGGTATAGGTGTGTATTCAATATTTGTGTTGGGAATTGGGTTTATTTCGTTATGGTTAAGAAGTTTGCTATATTTGCAGTTATTATTGTTTCTATTAAAATACGTGTTTTCTAAACACTTATCGGGTAATATGTTTCCTGGAGTACATATTTGTAAATTATGTTCTAATAATGTACATTTATTTAAATTGTTGAATTGTACATTTGTTTTTGAATAATATCCCTTTACTATATTTAGAGTTTCGTAATTACTTTCGTGTGTAGTGGGAATTGGTGTAAATTGTAAGAATTCGGCTTCTGTGAGAGGAATAGGAATGTCGATTAATATGTTGAAAACGAGTTTTTCATATTTGCATTATATTTTAACTAATTTTTGAATCTGCCAATTTTTTATTATGAGGTTTTTAAGATTATCCGTTAATAAATTATTAATTTCTTTTTTTATTTCTTCTCTAGATAATATACCAAAATAGAGTGTGTTTGTTTCACATAATGCAAAGGTTGTTTTGATTTCGTTAATGACATTAATTAGATTTGTCTCTGTGAATACTAGTTAGGTAAATATGTTTTCTAAATATAGAGTATCGGTATAAGCTATGATTTTGCCCATAATGCTTTCTAGTTCATTAATCTTGGTTTGAATCATCTCGTTATTATTGTTTATTTTATTTGGTTGCTTACTGAAGTAATTTGAAATAGTATTATTGAATACGATAACTTGGTTAAGATTATCTTTGAGCATGTTTTGATGTTCGTTTATTGATTTTAAAGCATCGTCTTATTTCTCTTCGTCTGCAGAGTCAAGGTTTCCGGTAATACTTTTAACAATAGAACCTAATCCGTTTATTAGTCCTCGTTTTTTTTCTATTGTCATCCAAAAGGATTTGTATTTTATGATTAATTATATCTCGGAAGTTTTCTAGCATTATGAAGTTGTTATATAAATATTTTCTTTGTTTATTATTATATTTTTTGGTAATTTCTGACTAGATTTTTTATAATGTAGCGTGAGATTACTATAAGAATCTTAAATTTTATTTTGTTTAAGATTTACGTAAATATTCTTATTATTAGTGAAAATTAGGGCCTTTCCTAATGTTAAGATGTTGATTCCGGGATAGTCTCTTTCGTCTTTGAAGTAGATGGTTCCGCTTGTTCGCAAGATTCTATAAATTTGTGGTATGGTTTTAACTGATCAATTTTTATCTTTTTATTTTTTTTCTGTTAGTATTTGTGCCTTGTCTTTTATGTAGGTTTGGACTACTTGTTGTTTTTAAGCAGGTTTTTTGATTTTCCTGGTATTTTTTTTAGCTTGCTGTTCGTAGACCTTTTTGTGTAGTTTATAACTGTTTACTTTTGAGGTAGCGTATTTCATTTTATTTCCTTCTAGTAAAGCACCAAAGCTTTACTTTGGTTTCTTCGTAGACTTTATCCATGATATTCTTGTGTGTTGGAATATAGTTATCCGTTATTATTTCGGGTGATACTTTTTCATTAGATTCGCTTATATGACCGAAAAGAATAAGGTCCGGTGAACGTTTAGTTACTGAATGAATACTTTGGTTATAAGCTTGAAGAGCGTATCGAACTTTGTTACTGGTGCCTTAATCGTTTATTTTGCTCTAAGATTCTCATGTGTTCTATGATGGTGGAATGAAATCTTTCAATATTACCATTACTTTTAGGGTTGTTTAAGCTTATAAGGTGTATACGAATTTTCTTTGTTGATAGAAAATTATAAATTAGTTGATTGTTGAATTGTAAACCGTTAACTGAAATAATTGAACTACGGTATCCGAAAATTTCAAAATATTTAATTAATTTTTGGACCGTAGTTAAGGTATAAATTTCGGGAAAATGATAAATTTGGGCATGCTTAGAAAAACTATCAATTATCGTTAAGAATTTTTGGTTCCTTAAGGACAATATATCTATGTGAATTACTTCTAGTGGTTTTGCTGCTGTGGGTGTTTTCAGTATAGGAATTTTCGTTGGATTTCTTTCGTATTTATTTTCTAGGCATGTCTCACAGTTATTTATAAATTTTGATATAGATATTTGCATATTAGGCCAATAGTATTCTTGTTTTAATTTGTTGTAAGTTTCTACTATGCCTCGATGGTTCGTTTTACCAAGGTGGCAGTTTTGAATTAATTCTATTTGTTCATCAGATAATTAGATATCTTTTAGTTGCGATTGGCAGTTAATAAATTTATAGGTTCCAGGTTGAAAATGTGCACGTAATAGAGAATTTAATGTGTTTTGAAAATTTTCAGGTACTAAACAATGATATTTAATGCCCGGTACACAATATTCTTTTAGGGATTGTAATAAAGCGTTTTCGCAGCCATTTTTATTAAGGTACATATATATTCTTTGTTTATCGTGCTTAAATAGTTTTTTTTTATTTTTATGCTGTTTTTTGAATTCGTTTCTTTAAATATTATCTGATTTTTGCCAAAATTTACGGGGATTTCTTCATAATGAATTCCGTTTATCGGTGACTCATCGTCAGAGTGTTGTATTCAGCTATCGGTGTCTTTTTCAGCGATAACAGAGTTTGCATTATTATGAATGGTGTCTGGGGTGAAAACGTATATTTGTATATTGGTATTTTGAAAGGTTTGTATTAGTAAATTTTCTATGTCGTACCAATTCTGTTTATCTAATTTAGGCATATTGATAGAATTAATATTAATTTGAAGTAAATATTCTCTTAATTGTTTCAGGCAAGTTCCTATATCTTTTAAATTTGCTTTGTCGTAATAATTATCTTTTGTTATTAAATGAATAATCGGTTTTGGTGAAATTGGAACAGCTACTTTTCCTTGAATTTTAATTTTGTCTAAGTTAATTGTTGTTTTGAATTTTTTATTTAATTGTTTGGCAAAGCCTTGGCTCTTTTTAAAGTCTTTAGATATACAGTGTGCTATGAGTTCTGAGTGATCGAAAATGTTTGTATTTAAGCAATTTATTTCAAAAGATTTTGGAATTCCGGACAGGTAATCCGCGACATAATTTTGTTTACCTTTTTGGTATTCGATATAATAGTTATATTCGTATAGCTTGAGTTTCCATCTTATTAATTTTTGGTTTTAGTTCTCTCAAACTATTCAGTCAAATTAAGGCTTTATTGTCGGTTATTAATTTGAATTTGTTTCCGTATAGGTAAGGGTGGAAAAGTTTAATAGACCAAATTATGGCCAGTAGTTCTTTTTCAGTGGTGGAATAGTTAATTTCGTGTTCGTTGAGCGGTCTACTTGCGTATGCTATAGGTAAATCTTTTCGTTCAATATTTTGTGAAAGCACTGCGCCTAATGCAAAGTTCGAAGCGTCGGTGGTTAATCTAAATTGTTCGGAGAAGTTTGGGTATTGTAATATTGGTGAATTTGAGAGTAGCAATTTACATTTTTCAAAACATGAAATATATTCTTTATCCTCAATGTTAATTTTGACATTTTTCTTAAGACATCTTGTGAGAGATATTGTTCATTTAGCAAAGTCTTTGGTGAATCTTCGGTAATAACCAAGTAGACCAAGAAGTGAATTAGTTTCTTTGTGTGATTTAGGAATTGGAAATTTTTTATAATTTCAATTTTACTAGGCTTTGGTGTTATACCTTCGGTGGTGATTAAATGGCCAAGGTAAGCGACTTCTTTCCGTAGAAATTCGCTTTTGTCTAGTTGTATCTTTAGGTAAGCTTCCTTTTATCTTTGCAAAATGGTATTACTGTTTTGAATGTGTTCTTGTAAGGAGGTTCTTAATATAATAATGTAATCTAGGTAGTTAAAATATATTTTATTTATCAGATCTTTGAACACGAAGTTCATTAGCCTTTGAAATGTACTTGGGGCATTTTTCAACCCAAAATGCATTATGAGGAATTCAAAATGACCCTGGTCTGTGAAGAAAGCTGTTTTCTCTATAGAATCGTGATTCATTTCTATCTGAAGAAAACCGCTAATTAGGTCAATAGTCGTAAAATAGTTCGCTTTTCCTAGTTTGTCAAGAATTTCTGTTATATCAGGGATGGTAAATTTGTCGTCTATCGTTTTGGAGTTTAATTCCTATAATCTATCACCATTCTAAATATTTCTTTTCCTAAGGCGTTTTGGACTACTCCAAGGTGAAAATGTCATCTAGCAATTTATTAATTTGAGAATATACTTCATCCTTATAAATTATAGGGCATTTATAACATCTTTGATATACGGGTGTTTCGTCTAATGTATTAATTTTATGTTTGATTTTGTTAATGAAGGTGAGATTTTGATTTTCAGAAATAGTTAAATCTTGAAATTTATTTTATCAATTTATTTAAGTGGTTAATTTCCATATCGTTTAGATGTTCTGTTCTGAGATTAAGTTTATCGCAAGTCTCGTGAAAATTTAATTCCAAATTATTTTGGTGGAAGTAACTAAATTTGAACTTTTGTTTATTTAATAATCTAATCGTTTCATTAGGGTCGTCTATGATTACTCGTAATAACCTTAAACCAGAGTTACCTATTACAATATTGAAATCTTTGTGAAATTCATAAATGTGACATTTAATTTTTTTTTTATTAAATAGTTCTGCAAAAGTATAATGATTTCCATGAGAGATGGCATTGGCTGTTTGAATTTGAAAATATTCGGGATATATTTTGAATTTAATTTTATTTTCGTCTACAAATTTTTGGCTTATAAAATTTTCAGATGATCCGGTGTCTATTAAAATTCGGCAATTTTTAAATTGAATGAATGGTAGTTTTGAGGTATAGTTGGCTAAGGGTTCAAATTTTCTTGCGGGAGTATGCAAAAATTTT